>PVJI01000124.1:0-370387 GCA_004026765.1 Micronycteris hirsuta | reverse complement strand
GGGATTCCTTTGTAGGTAACTGTCTCTTTTTCTCTTGCTGCATGTAAGATTCTTTCCTTATTCTTGACCTTGGGTAATGTAATTATGATGTGCCTTGGTGTGTTCCTCTTTGGGTCCCGCTTCTTTGGGGTTCTCTGAGCTTCTTGGATTTCCAGGAAGCCTATTTCCTTTGCCAGATCTGGGAAGTTTTCCTTCATTACCTGTTCAAAAATACGTTCAATTTCTTGGTGTTCCTCTTGTCCTTCTGGCAGCCCTATGATCTGGATATTGGGTTGTTTACAAATGTCTCTGAGGTTCCTGAGACCCTCCTCATTTTTTTGAATTCTTGTTTCTTCCTTCTGGCCCACCCCATTGGTTTGAGATCCAACCTCCTTTTTTTTCCTGTTGGTTCCCTGTAAATCTTCCTCCATTATCCTTATCATATTCTTCATCTGTTCAACTATTTGCGTCCACCTATCTTCGAGTTTTGTTAACAATTTGATTACACGCATTTTAAATTGCGCATCTGATAGGTTGACTATGTCGTCATCCGTTAGTTGTAATTTGTTCTGATCTTTCATTTTGGCCATTTTCATTCTTTTTATCTCTGCACTTGTCGGCTGGCAGGTGCCTGCAACCTGGGTCGCTTTTGGATGACGTTGCCTCTGGGGGCAGGGCCTGGGAGGAAGCAATGGCGACCTCCGATCACCGCGGGCTCCCATCACTCCTCCGCTCCCCAGTTCCCCACCGCCTTTTCTGCCAGATTCGGTTCTGCTGGCTCAGCCTTGACCTCTCTCCGGCAGCGTCGCCGGCTTGCGGGATTCACCTGTTGTTCGGGGCCACGCCCTGTTCAGGCACTGGCGGCGTGAGTCCCTCCGTGGGAGCGGCCTCTCACTCCGTTCCTCTGCCCGGTACTGCCCCGCTTATCGGCCTGGATGTTCGTCTTCTCCTACCTCCTGGGTATCGGACTTCCTTTCAGTTCTATTCTGTCCGTTCTGGTTGTTTAATTTTTCGCTACTGCGTTCATTGTTTAGACACTCTGGATGTTCGGGCAGCGAGTGCGACCACCTACACTGCCATCTTGGCGGAAGTCCCTCCTCCCCCTTAGTTCTGACCACGTGTCCTCTACAGTGATTCCTGAAAACCCTTCTCCCCATTGTCCCCTTCCCCCTCCCCCATGGCTATTGTTAGACTGTTCTTAATTTCAATGTCTCTGGTTATGTTTTGCTTGCTTTCTGCTTTTGTTGAATTCCACTACTGGGATTATACCCTAAGAATCCTGAAAAACCAATTCAAAAGAACCTTTGCACTCCAATGTTCATAGCAGCACAATTCACAATAGCCAAGTGCTGGAAACAACCTAAGTGCCCATCTACAAATGAATGGATCAAGAAACTATGGTACATTTACTCAATGGAATTCTACACAGCAGAAAGGAAGAAGGAGGTTATACCCTTCGCAACAGCATGGATGGAACTGGAGAGCATTATGCTAAGTAAGCCAGGCAGTGAGGGACAAATACCATATGATCTCACCTTTAACTGGATCATAATCAACAAAAGAAGTTTTTTTTTTAAGATTTTATTTATTTATTTTTAGACAGAAGGGAAGGGAGGGAGAAAGAGAGGGAGAGAAACATCGATGTGTGGTTGCCTCTCATGTGGCCTCCACTGGGGACGCGGCCTGCAACCCAGGCATTTGCCCTGACTGGGAATCGAACCAGCGACCCTTTGGTTTGCAGCCCACTCTCAATCCACTGAGCTACACTAGCCGGGGTCGGAGTTGTTAGAAGCTTTTATTGGATATAAAATAATGAGTGATATAGCAATATTTGATTAACCTATTTGTAATTTTCTCTGAACATAGAAAAATTACATATACTGAAACTCTCTTTAAGTTTATACAAATATTTAGGTTCAAGAATCCAAAGAAAATTTATGCACACACACATGATCTAGCACAAATAATGCTCCATTTTTATTACAATATCATAAGCATGTAATTCTGTAACATAACAATATCACACTCAAGCACACCTTATGACATTTTAGGTGAAATGTTCAAATTAAAACTATAAATTACTATTACACCCATATTATTATTACCGTACCAACTACACTCAAGCAGGTGTTTTATATATATATATACGGAATTCTACTTAAAGGGCTCCCATTCAATATAATGCATTATGTATTGAATATACATTTAGAGATATAAGATTGTTCTTAATGCCTATTTTTTGGTAAAGAATGTTTTTAAGAGCTTTCAGTTCAGTGAGGGCTAAACTCAAAAATCACATTCGTTTTAAATTTATTTAGTGGAGCTGTGATAACCCTATTCCTCTACATCATTGACCTATAAAACAGTAGTTATAATTTTCACATAACAGTGGTCTTACTTTTTAACAAGGGAGGAGGAAAGTTAATGAGAAATTTAGCTTTTTTTCTGACAAAAGTAAATACTACGATGAATATATAAAAATGATTTGTCTATTCTTTTTTTTGCTTACTAAAAATATTCTTTTGTTCTTTTTATTGTTGTTCAAGTACAGTTGTCTGCATTTTCCCCCCACCACTTCTCCCCACCCCAGCCCTCCCCACCTCCCTCTGCTAGTCCACCCCACCTTGGTTTTGTCCATGTGTCCTTTACAGTTGTTTCTGAAAACCCTTCCCCCCTTCCCCCCATTATCCCCTCCCACCTCCTCTCGGGTTACTGTCAGGTTGTGGGTTATTGTTAAGCTGATTTGGTCTATTCAGGTTACAGTATTAGCTCCCAGTCTTTAAAATTTTAAAAAATACTTATCTTTAGTATTTTACTTACAACAAAGCTATGCATAAGTTTCAAAGAAGTTATATCTTTCAACGTATGCTACCACCCATAGTTCTAAAAGCATTGCATATAAAAGCCATATAGGTTAATCTCTCATTTTATTTATACTTTAAATATTAAAAATTAACTGAACAATGAAGAAACATTACCACAATACCCTCCTCAAAAGAAGATAATCACCCAGTCAGCAAAGAAGCAAGATATTGCGTAACTTTAACTTGCTTGAAATATAAATCATTACAACTTGGGGAGAGCATTATGGCATTATATACCAACAGTGCTCGAATGTTTGTATCTCTTTTGATCTTGTATTTACATTGCTATAAAACAATCTGAAATTCTCTAAAATATTTAGTATATTAATATTATCATTAATATTAGAATACATTAATATTCATTAGAAACAAATGAAATTAAGGGCATGGTTAAGTAAATTACAGCACTTGTGTAGAGAAAATATTACTAAATGATTGCAATCATACTTTTGAAGTTTAAATTTTGATTGATGTAAAATATACATATAAAAATTCATAGCTGGATGAATGTTTTGCAAAATAAACACACATGTGCCCATGCCTTAATGAAGGAACATAATATTATTTTTATTCCAATAGGTAAACAGTTTTAAAACCTGGGTTCTAGAAGTATAGCCATCAAACCAGCTACACAACCTCACATGGAAACTTGTTAGGTTCTCTAAGTAGCAAATTCTCCAACTCCACCCAATTAGAGGGCTCAGAAATAATGAGACCCAGCTATTTGCATTTTATCAAAGCTTATTGATGATTCTGAAGCTTGCTCAATTTTAAAAACACTAGCCTAGGGAAATGCATTTTGTTACAGAATAAAAAATGTTTATACATATTATGTTAATGATATTAAAATCGGCATAGAAGAAATTAATGAAAATGAATATGACAAATTATGATACTACTATCATTGCTAGACAGTAAAATTGTGGGTCATTTGTATTTTCTTTTTTATATGTTTTTGAATTATCCATAGTTTCTGCAATGATTATGATACATTTGGTGCATTATTGAGCACATTTATTTTGGTCTTTTAAAGTACATTATTATCAGCTAACCCAGAGCAGTTTCCTGTGATTGCACTGTACGGTTGGCTTGCCTGAACTTGTTATCATTCCAACCTCATTCTGCATACCAACATGTACATGTGGCATATATAAGTGAAAAAACTCAACTCTATTATTTTTTAAATGTTTGGGAGAATAGAGGTAAACTGCAGTTGAGAGTCGCACAGATGGAAATAAATAATTGTCTTGCATGAACATCGGAAGCAATCTCGAAACTGGAAGGCAAGTTAATCCTCAAAGACTTCAAATTTACTAAGCCCTTTTATTTTAAGGAGCATGACCTTTTAAAAAAGAAGCTTTCAATTCTGTCTCTTCCCCAAAAGCTGCAATAAATAGTTCTTTATCACGGCAAAATGGATCTTCGATGAGGATAGTTGAAAAGAGCAATTCAAGAGCTGCAAAACATGGAACCTAACTCGGATCGTAATAAAGTAATTATAGCAGCTGGTATAGGGGCTCAGCCCCTATCTCTCAGCCCTTATCGCTTCAGAAGTCAGGACTTCCACAGACCAGTATGGGGCACGCTGTCTGGAGGCTTTTCCTGAAAGCAGCTCTGTTCTGTGACTCAGCTCAGAGGTGCCAGCAAATTGACATTCTGGGGAGCAGCCCTCAGCCAATGACTGGCACTGTGCGTATAAATATAACGCCCTTGACTCACTAGTCAGGTAATTCTTTTAAGGGAAGAAAATGCTTTTCCCTCTACCATTCTAGATTCTTGACAGAGACTCCTCTGCAGTAAAAGACAGATGAACAAAAGAAAAATAAACAGAAGTTTAATACTATGTGTATCTCCTGTATAAGGGGAGATACCCAAGAACATTGAGTAACTCTCACAAATGGTCAAGTCTCCGCCTTAAACACCATCTCCAGCTAAAGGTAGATGATGGAGGGGGGTGGACCCAATTAAGGGAGTTTACCAGGCAAAACCCCGGTGTGGTCATTACACGGATTTAATCCACTGCCTTCTCCATTGATAAGAGTGTCTAGAGACTTAGTCAAACCCTTCTCCGCAGTATGGAGGGGGAAATACCCAGGTGGCGTTTTATCTTGTAAATGTCTCTTATAAAAGGGTAACTTTCATTACTCATTTTCGGTTTTTCCTATCTTATGCCAAAGAGGCATATTTTGGGGTGGTGAATTCTCCTCCTCTTCATTCTGAAGCATGCATCTCAGCAATTGCGAGTTTCCCAGTGGGACTAAGCTTCTCTCACACGGTGTTAAATCACACATCCTATAGGCTGCCTTCCTTTCCGGCTTCACTTTCCTTGAACCTCCCAAAGAAACCTTGTCTCAGTGTCTATCTCTTGGGCGACACACACCAGGAAAATGTTAATCCGCTGAATGATGTAGAAGACAGGATAGGTATTACTTACATTAGTTTATTAAAATGCGTTTTTATAAGCATTTGGGATTAAACTCATTGTTATGATTATAATTGTCAACCTAAGTTAACCTTGTTAATTAAAAAATGCTTCTTCCAGAACAGAGTCGCAGAAAAAGAGATAACACAGAAGTTTATCAGCAGAGAGGGGGGAGAATGAGGGAAGAGGTATAGAGAATAAGAAGCATACATGGTAGGTACAAAATAGACAGGGGGAGGTTAAGAATAGTATAGGAAATGTAGAAGCCAAAGAACTTATATGTACAACCCATGGACATGAACTGGAGGGGGGGGGTGCTGGAGGGAGAACGTGCAGGGCAGAGGGAGATAAAGGGGAGAAAAAAATGGGACAACCGTAATAGCATAATCAATAAAATATACTTAAAAATTGCTCCTTGAAGATTTGAGCTGTCCTCAGTTTTCCTATAAAGGTTTGAACCATTATTTGTATAATGAAAAGGGCATCTGCATTATTAAATAAGTTGCTTAACAATGAGTATGACATAATTGTTACTATAATAATTGTAAGAATAATAAACATTGCCGTAGAGGTAAACCAAATCCCACTTGCCAGATATTAACCATTTTGGAGGCAAAACTGAGAGAATCTCTTGGGAGAGAGTCTAGAACAATGGAGGAGTATTTGCTAAGCTCAGGCAAGTAGATACTTCACAGCCAGTTTAGAAGAATTTTAATACAGTAATAATCAGTAAGGCCTACTGGTGCATACCAACTGAATATTAACACCTCCAAAGAAGCATTCATATATAAAAAATATCTGCTTTCTGTAATACAAACAATTTAGCATTATTTCCAATAGGATCAACATAGTTAGCATGGAAAATACCTGCCAGGGGCTCTCCCTTCTTGGGAATCAAGTTTCAATAAAAAAAAATAAACATGAAGAACATGGATTATTCTTAAAATATCATACAAAAATGCTTTCCCTTCAGCAAAATGATTGTCAGCAAAGAATAAGTCCTCCTGGTGATATGAGTGCAACTCTGCAACATAAATGAGTACAACATGCCTATTGAAATATAATAGCCTCCTGATTGGGACACCTCCTTATTTACACTACACTATAAACACACAAGGAATTCACCATGTGTTGAGTGCTGAATATAAAAGTGAGCAAAAATACTCTATTGCTAAAAAGGTTTGTAATCTCCAAGTACTACAAAGGGAACTCAGGGGTCAATGGTAGGTTAAAGCTGAAATACAATGTGAGTAGCCATTGTTACCAAAATGATTCACTACCAACTTGGACAAATTACTAACATATGAAAGATGAGGCTGCAAAAAAAAAAGTTTTTCCTACTATAGTTGTACAGAAAAGAAGGAAGCAAAAAGAGAAATAAAGGGAAAAGAAACCAGCAAACCCTTGTTTGAAAAATTCAGGATTTGCAGTTTTTAACAATATTTTATAAACCTCAAGAAACAGCTTTTTATCTAGGGAGAACAGAAAATCAAATTGAAATGAACTTTTCCTGAACTTACACAAACAGATAATGAATGAAACGACTTCTGTATTTGATTTTAGCACGAGCTATTTAAAAATAATTGTTTCCGCATCTAGAAAAGGTTACATCTCTGAAGATTCCCCGCCCCGCCCCAGTCTCCCAATATACACGATAAGAGCTTGTGTTTCAGTTTTTTAAAGTAGCACCATCACATAATCACAACACAGTACAATTAGCAACTTCTCCTTTATGTTTTGGTTGTAAAACATGCATTTACATAGTTTTTCCCCATCCATTAGGATGGACAGTACTGGATGAATTGTGTCCTTGTGCCATGACATTGACATCCCTGATCTCTACATGGCTTGCTTTCATTGGTTACTCAGTGTTTTGGGTTTTTTCTTGAAGAATGTAACCAACATCTGCTAATTCACATTTCTCAAACCTAAGCTAATATGTTGAGCATAACTTAGATCTAAATGTTCCCTCAGTAAAAACCTTTTGGCTCTATTATGCGAGACGGCCATCATCCAAAACTGTGCTCATCATTTCCTAGCTCCCCTTCGAATACGCTCTCTCGCATCTGTAGGTATCATTTCTCAGTTTATTTGATTTAGTTCTTTTTTCTATTATTATTTATTGCATTTTTATTGTTGTTCAAGTACAGTTTTTCATTTTTAATGTTACAAAATAGTAGTACATTACATGTAATCTTTGAGACTCTGTTTTTTCCTATACTATGTATTGCTATGATTTTCTATGGTATTGCTTGTTGCTATAATCCATTCACTTTGTTGACAATATTCAATCAGGTCAATATGTAATTTATTAATCCACTCTCCCATAAGTGGGCATTTGAATTATTTTCAGTTTTTACTATTGATATAGCATTATGAATTTTTGTGCTTTTCTTTGTAAATGTGCAAAACTTTCTCTTTAATGGAAATTTCCCCAAAAGTGGAATTTGCTGAGTAATGGTAAAATGAATAATAACTTCAGGAAATAATGCCAAACTATACTCTTACCAGTGATGTATAAGAAATCCCATGGTTCTGTATCCTCCTTGAAAAGTATTAGTGTGTGGTAGTATTGACTGACCTTGTCTTCCTAGTGTGAACTATAAAATATGTGAGATTAAAATAGTGGTACTTGTGAGAAAGAAAATATTTGCATTTTTATTTTTAAGTATATTTTATTGATTACACTATTACAGTTATCCTATTTTTTCTCCCCTTTATCCTCTTCCACCTTCCATCCTTCTCCCTCTAGCATCTCCCCCCACCTTAGTTCATGTCAATGGATCGTACATATAAATTCTTTGGCTTCTCCATTTTCTATACTATTCTTAACCTTCCCCTGTCTATTTTGTACCTATCATGTATACTTTTTATTCCCTATACCTTTCCCCCATTCTTTCCCCTCCTTCTCCCCGCTGTTAACCCTCCACGTGATCTCCATTTCTGTGATTCCATTTCTATTCTAGTTGTTTGCTTAATTAGATTTTGTTTTTGTTTTTTAGGTTCAGTTGCTGATGGTTGTGATTTTGTTTTCATTTTACTGTTCATAGTTTTGACCTTCTTTTTATTAGATAAGTCCCTTTAACATAGCATATCATAAGGGCTTGGTGATGATGAACTCCTTTAACTTTGTCTGGGAAGCACTTTATCTGGCTTCTGGTTCTAAATGAGAGCTTTACTGGATAGAGTAGTCTTGGATGCAGGTCCTTGGTTTTCACGACTCTGAATACTTCTTTCTATTCCCTTCTTGCTTGCAAGATTTCTTTTGAGAAATCAGCTGATAGTTTTATGGGAACTTCATTGTAGGTAACTCTCTCCGTTTCTCTTGCTGCTTTTAAAATTCTATCCTTATCTTTAACCTTGGGTAATTTACTTATGATGTGTTTTGGTGTGGTTCTTCTTAGATCCAAATTCTTTGGGACTCTCTGAGCTTCCTGGACTTGCATTTCTAGTTCGTTCACCAGATTGGGGAAGTTTTCCTTCATTGTTTTTTCAAATAAGTTTTCAATTTCTTGCTCTTCTTCTTCTTCTCCTGGCACTGCAATGATTTGGATATTGGAATATTTAAAGTTGTCCCAGAGGTTCCTAAGCCTCTCCTCATTTTTCTGAATTTTGTTTCTTCACTCTGTTCCAGTTGGATGTTTATTTCTTCTTTTTGTTCCAAATTGTTGGTATGAGTCCTGGTTTCCTTCCCTTCACTGTTGACTCCCTGTATATTTTCCTTAATTTCATTTTTTATAGCCTTCATTTTTTCCTTTATTTTGCAACCACACTCAATCATTCCTATGAGAATCTTGATTACCAGTGTTTCTAACTGTGCATCTGGTAGGTTGGCTATCTCTTCATCACTTAGTTCCTTTTCTGGAGTTTTGATCTGTTCTTTCATTTGCGCCATGTTTCTTTGTCTCCTCATTTTGGCAGCCTCCCTGTGTTTGTTTTTGTGTACTAGGTAGAGCTGCTTTGACTCCGTGTCTTGGTAGTGTGGCCTAAGGTAGTAGGTGTCCTGTAGGATCTGGTGGCACAGCCTCCCCTATCACCCAAGCTGTATAGTTGAGGTGTACCCTTTCTGTGGGCTGAGTACATCCTCCTCTTGTAGTTGAGCTTTGATTGCCATTGGCAGATCAATGGGAGGGATTTACCCAGGCCAGTCAGCCGCAAGGATTGGCTTTGATCACCTATCACCAACCTCCACCCTCCATGGAGGATCAGCTGTGCAGGGGCAGGGTGGTGGTGTTCCAATATGGTCTGTAGCTGCCCACTGGGTACACTGGCCCTGGGGTTTCCCAGGTGGTGCTGGCCAAGATCAGGCCCAAACCTGTGTTTTGCCCTTGGCACCCTGCCTGAGCTGTAAACCAGTCTGAGATGGCTGCTACTTGTGATGGGCTTGGAGATTTCCAGGAGAAGCCAAGCTGTGAATCTAGCCTGCTAGTTCTGAGCCTCAGGCTCTCTGAGGCCATCTTCGGTTTGTTTGAGAGGATTTACAAAGTTGTGAAGCATGAGCCATTCATATAGAAAAGCAGCTTGTGTTGGCCAGTAAGTTGGAGTCTCTGGTGGAGTCTCTGGGGATCTCCAATGCTGGTCAAACAGTGTTAGCCAGGTTGATGGAATCTTAGATATGGCACCAGTCTGCGCGCTCTGCTCGGGGAAAGCCCAGAAAAAGGACAATGGCCTCCACTCACCTTGATGCCAGACACCTCAGCCTCCTCCTGAATGCCACTGGTGCCCCTCAGGCTGCCTCCCTGGTGCCAGAGCCTAGAGGGAGTGAATGTGAGTAGGTGAGTCCATGTGTGGGATGTTTAAGAGGAACTGCTTGGGGCTTCAGAAGTTTCTTCCACCAACTCAATCCCTGCTGATTTTTGTAGCCAGAGGTTGTAGGGACTTATCTTTCTGGAACTGGAACTCTGGGCTAGGGAGCCTGGTGTGAGACCTGGACTCCTCACTCCCAAGATACCCCTCCCCAATTTTTATCTACCACATGTGGTTGTGAGATCAGCGCATTCTGCATCTGTTTCCCTTGTACCAACCCAGATGGATGGATGTGGTTTCCTTAATCCCATAGTTGTCAGACTTCCATTCAACTTGATTTCTGTCAGTTCTGAGTGATGGCTGTTCTATATTTTAGTTATAATATTGTTTTGGCTGTGCAGAGGCAAATCATGTCTGCCTATACCACCATCTTGACCAGAAGTCTCTAACAGTTCATTTACTAACAAAGAAGACATCTTTCTCAAGCTTCCTCTCCAGTGTCTCTCCCTCCACATGCCTGTGATGCCCATGAAGGTCATTGTCTCTCATACATATAGTACCAGTCTTTTTTCACTCCCACACAAAATTCTGTACCTGAGAATTTCTATTCAGTTTTATTATCTTAAGTACCATTTACATACTTGTAAAGTAAACTTTTCTGTTCAATCTCAATCCTTCTCCTGAGCTCCAGATCCCAATTTCTATTGACCTATTGGAGAAAATCAATGTGTTCTCACACACTCCCAACCTGTTCTTCATCTTCTGCATTTTAGTTGTCATCATCATTTCTCTAGCCCCCAAAGTAGGTATCTCAGTTAATTTCTCTTCTTCTCCCCCTCATTTTCAATTCTGGTTACACACTGAATAGCTTGATAAAATTTGTTATCATAGATGAAGATGTCCATGCTCTACCCCATTCAAATATATCTCTGAAGTTAGAGTCCGTAGCTTGGGAAAGTCTCCTAAATGATTCTAATGGAGACACAAAATTGCGTAATTCTGCTTCAGTCCAATAAATCTTTCAGTGTGATTAATTTTACCTCCTGACAACTTCTCTCGTCTTTCTGTTCCTTTCTTTCCTCAATGCCTTTTTCCTTTGGCTTTATCATTTCTTATGTGAGTTATTTTGTATTTTTCCTAACTGCTTACGTCATCCTCAGTGTCTCCTCTAAGTTAGCTATAGCAGTGGGAAAACAATGAGAAAGTTTTGACACTGTTGTTTTGGATTTAGTTTTGTTGACTTTGTCATTACCATGAGTTAATCTGAGTCTGAGGTAGGGCAGTGACACAGGGACTGAGGTACAGGGAAAATGAAAGATGTTGAAAAAATAAAACTAACCATACTTGGGAACTGAACAGAATTAATACCCAGGCAAGTAGGAGAGGTAATCAAAAACATGTATTTATAGGGCAATTTATGGTTTGAGTTGCTAGACTATGGTGACATTTTAACTAAAATAAAAAGCATAGCAGGAGGAAAGTTTGTAAGATGAATTCATTCATTCACAGATATACTGGCTAAGATGCCTAAAGAAAAGCCATTTATTGTTTGATTTAAAGACTTTGGAGTAAAGTGAAGGCAATGGTCAAAGTTATACATGTTTATTTGCAAAAAAAAAAAAAAGGAGAGAAAATTGTGAGGTAAACAAAAAGTCAAAGAGTAAAAGAAAAGACCTACCTTCTGAAATCAAATGATGAAAGAAGACCCAGTAAAAGAGTTTAAGATGGGCCAACAGATTCTTACCTGGTTTCCAGAACAACCCCTAGATTGTGGCAGTCATTAGTGCTATTCAGCAAATCCTTCCAACCCCCCACACCCAGGCACTGCCCTTAATTAAATCAGGCAGAGCCATATGACTAACATTAGCTAATGGAATGTGAATATCAGTGAGGTAGATTCCTCTTGCTAGAAGCCCCTTGTACCTGCTTTGTCAGCCTGGGTGCCTGAGTGATTACTGTGAGCAGAGCCCCCAGCCAATCTGTGATGGACATAGTGAATGAGGGAGAATGACCTTTGGTTAATTCAAGCTACTGAGATTTGGGTCCAGTGTTCCTGCTGCATAACCTAGTTCATCTTTCTTACTGTGAGGAAACTGACACTCGGAAAGCATATAAGAGTATACACAGTGGGTAAAAAGTAAAACCAGAGTTCTAACCTCTCTCATCTGACAACACAGCCCTTGTTATTTCTGCTACCTCCTTGGAAAGAAAGAGAATAATCGTTGAAGTGAAATACTGCATAAAAGCCAAATAGGAAGAATTTGGAGGCAAGGGACACTAAGAAGTTCTTTTAACAAACAAACTGTAATTTTAGTAGAGGAATAAGGGCAAAAATACCAAATGTAAGTAAATTACAAAAGAGTAGGAATTGGGGAAGGAAAATAATGAGTCTAAACTGTTCTAAAGAAAATTTTTCCCTTGGAGGAAAGAAAGGTAAATGTGAAATATTACCAGGTGTGTTTGCAGATATGTTTGTCATTTCCTTGCTCATTTTAAGAGTAGAAAACTTTGAGGACTATCGATAAAAGGAGGAGAGGGGGATGGGAGTAAAATATTAATATGCAAAAAATAATTCATAATTACTAGAACGTAAGTGTAGAGGTTCTGATAGAGGACTGAATCAGAGTCCAACTGGGAGTGTAAACGGTCTTATGGCTCACAAGACATCATGCAGCCTTTCCCAATTTGTCATTAAAGTTTCTGTAAAGACATAGTTAAAAAAATACACAGAAATTACAATTACTGCAAAAAAAAATACTATCACTATCTGTCACACTATGCGTAGATTGAGGCTTACTTCCTGTGTTGCCTCTCGGGGGTGTGGGACAGGGACACCCAGGCCCTCCCCACTGTCTGCTGCCTTTGGGAGGAACTCAAGGTTTGTGCCAACCAGAACATAAAAACCACTGTCCTGCTGTCCTCCCTTGTCATCACCATTGGTACTTCTCTTATCATGTCCTGTTAGAGAGTACAGCTTTCAGAAAATCACCAAGGTAGGATGCAGGGAGTAAATACCAGCACCTTGTAGCCTGAGCATGAAGATCTTGGTGCTTTCTGTTGATCTGCTCAGTGGTCTCAATGGCTTCCCACACTGTACGACCGCCAATGTCAGGGACGCACTGATGGGAAAGGGGAAGATGGTATTTTTTCACCCAGCCAAGCCACAGAATAGAAGCACTATCTAGATTATAAAAATTATGTAGTCATTGGTCATATTTTTAACTGCAGGCCTGAGAAGAGAATTGAATGGGTATTTAAGTGGACAAGAAAAATACATGTCTTTGTTGACAGATTGTGATTCTAGAGAAATAACTCCTTGTTAGAAAACAGAATGAAAGAAAAGTAAAACAAAAAATACTAACAGAACTTGAGGGAGGAAATATCCCTGAATAAAGGAAAGGTAAATCACCTTCGTGAAATACTCAGAAACAGTGTGAAAATATTTATTACAGGTAGCAGAGCAAAACGTTAGATAATTTTTCTAAAAGTCTCAATTGACTTCACAAGTTGTAAAATGAAAGAGCAAACTGATTAAAAACAAAATAGGGCAAATAACAGGATGACATAAAAGAGAAAGAGGTGAGATTGTGAAAAGTTGCAGAGAAATTAATACTAAGCGTTAAGTTAAAGATATATTGGAGGATTTAAAATGTGTAGTATGACTGGTAATGAGGTCTTCTAGAACAGAAGGGACCTACTGCAATGAAAATTCTCATGTTACAAATGTACTGAATTAAAAATAAATACAAACAGATAAATAATAAATTAAATAATGTGATCAATAAATGATGATTCTAAAATTAAAAGTGTTGAACTATTTCTCAAAAACCAAGGAGTAGGAAATAGGAATGGAGGGAAATAGGAGATCTTGTTGAGGGAAAGAATTTGCAAATATTAGTAGAGAAATTTGTAACACGATAAAAGTATAGAAAGCAATCATTAATGAAGCAGAAAAGTAATAAAGAAGTTCTAATTTACAAGAGAAAAACGAAATGAACAGGAACATAATCAAAACAACAAAAATAAAGAAAATAGATAAAACAGGCAAATGAGAAATAAATAGTGAGGTAAGACAGAAGGTGTTAAATCCAGAATATCAGTCATTACACTAAATGTGAACTTACTGAATTTGCCTCAGAGAAAACACAGATCACCAGGCAGGTCAAAAGGAAAACATAATTCTATGCTGTCTACCTGAAAGTACTTAAAGTGAAGTAATAAAGAAAAGCTGAGTGTAAAGGGTGGACCAAGAAAAGCAATTACAAACAGA
This sequence comes from Micronycteris hirsuta, assembly GCA_004026765.1. Lineage (NCBI taxonomy): Eukaryota > Metazoa > Chordata > Mammalia > Chiroptera > Phyllostomidae > Micronycteris > Micronycteris hirsuta. Next base: position 356,106 of record PVJI01000124.1, on the reverse strand, counting down.
GAAGCTGTGCCAGGTAATGCTAATACCATTCCAGGTGGAACTGGGGGTTAAAGGCACAATATAGGATAAAGGGGAACACTGTGTAATGATAAAGCCCTAAATAAAGAAAGTATCACAGACGTAAGTGCATGTGTACCTTAAATCATTACGATTAAATAAAAAAGTGAGAACTATTTGAAATGTGAGGCGGACTCTATAAAATTGCAGTGTAGTATAACGACGCACAGTTCCATACACCGCTCTCAGAACTACACAGTGTGCTAAATAGAAAGTAAATGAGGACCTAGAAGAGTGGATTCATGCAATCAGTAAACCTGATTATCTAATAAAGATTATCATGATATCAGTAAACCTAATATCCAATGATATTAGATATCATTAATGGCTACATAGATAGAAACTTACAACTCTCTAACAGAAACATGTGTAATATTTGGTTGACTATGGAAAATTTACAAAATAGTCTGTATATCTGGTCACAAAAAATCTTTATAATTTTTCAAACATTCATATTTATAGGTAGTTATAGCTAATCATTCCAATGAAATTAGAAATAAATAATAAAGTTGATCTAGAAAAACTCCAGAAGTATATCTCATTATTCAAACACCATATATTTATTTATAAGTAAAATATACAAGGGGGTATTTAATTAAGTACAAAAATATAATTATTTAATACATCCAGAAGAAAATAAAATGGAAATTATATCATTCAAATTTCCAGATAAATTTTTAATATAAAAATAAAATAATAAAATTCATGCTAGACAACATAAAGATATATTCTTATTCAGTTGAAAAAAACAGAAAAATATAAAAGACTATAAATACAGAGCAAAACTATCAAAAGCGAAGTCAATCAATAAATGATGTATTTTGGAAACATGGTAAAGCAGATAGCCATAAGACTAATTTTTAAAACTTCAAAGTTATCATTGCTAATATTGAGAAGCAAGAAAACCAATGGATTATGAAAAACAACTCACAAACGAGCAGCCTTGATGGCCAAACATATATGAAAAGAAGCTCACATCACTATAGAGAAATGCAAACTAAAGGTATTAGATATCATTTTGTGCCCATCAGAATGGCAAAACTTAAAAGGCTTAGAAAATATATTGTAGGTGAGAATAGGAGAAAAATAATAAGTATAGTGGGAATATGAGGTTTAGGCACCCTTTGGAAATCTATCTAGCTGTATTTCATGAAATGAATAATTGATATGCCATTGACTTAGCAGTGTCATTCTTGGTAATGAATCTCCTGGGAAGAAAGTCCCAGGAGAAAATAAAACTATTTAAAGGAGCACAGTTGAATGATGCTGGTATATCCATAGGGAGTAATATGCAGCTATTAAAAAGAATGAATGTGACCTAGAGTACTTTGTCTTTGAGAAATTTCCAAGAGAAAAAAAAAGCAAAATACAGAAAATTGTGTAATGTGACTTTTAAAAAAGAAAAATGAACAATAACAGTGGAAACTGTGTATGTGGAGAAAAATATGGAAGGATGCATTCTGGGTGTTACTGTGTGCGATTGGGCGGAGGAAGAGGCTGATGAATTTAAATGCACTGAACATTCTTTCATGGGCAATGAGGACAACCGAAACTATGGACTGGCGATCCTTTTTAATCACAGATTTTAAACTATCAAAATGCAGGCAATAGACCTTCATACATTAAAAAATGCTATTTAAGACCAGTCACATGGTTTCATTTACAAAACAGTGTTTCTTCTCATGAGTGGAGATTTCTTCGAAGGCATAGGATTTACTTTCAAAAGTCCTAGCACACCCTCTATTGGTCTGGAAAATTAAGCGGGCAGGGAGTTTTTTGTCCTAGATACTAAAAGTCCTGCAAACCTTTACTGTTTATTCTTTTCTTTCTCTCTGACTCCTTGTCCTTTATTTTCCCTAAGGATAAAATTAATGGTCAGCTGCACCTGTCCGTCTAACCCCGTTGGTCAATTTAGAATTAAAATTTACTTATTCAGCAACACTGTGACTCCTGTAGATATAGAATGATAGCAATAATTCCAATTAAAAATGTACCTATTCCAGTATGTATTATCTAAACCACAGACCTTTTTTTTAAAAAAAAAAAAAAAGTAATGCTGCTTCTTGTTGTCTCTGGATTTTCAGTAACTCCATTTTATAATAGCTTTGCTTTTAATCATTTGTTCCTATTAAAAAGCAGAACTAGGCAGAAAGAAGAAAATACATGTTATTTGTGTCTCTACAGAGAAATTGCTTGGAAAGCTGTCAAGGTTTCTTTATTTAAATTAGGAATGGTAGCTTTTATAGGAAATGAATGTGAGACAACAGATGAGGCTGAGAAATTCACTGTGGATTTTTTTTTACATTAGTGAGCCCAGTGTATTGTGGGTTTGTATTTGTATATGGCCATGCAAATGCTGATGCATTTATAAGGATTTGAAAATGCATGTGATCCAAATATAAAAACCTCCAGAATAAAATCAACTGATATGTTTTAGTAGTTCACAGGAGTTCTAGGCTCCCTTGAGCGAACACACCATTCAATAGAATATATATCTTGGCTTACCTTAATTTACAAGTATAGTCAAATAATAAATATTATCCTAAGCATTCTTACACAGAAAATAGTCCTTTAAGCATCAGACATAACTACACCTAAGAATTCTGTTGTCCTAAATGAGGAGGGAGTCTTGGCTACTTACTTAAAAGTAATTATTTTTATCCAGACAGAAACAAACCAACTCACCAATTGGCTAGTACTTCCCTTGTTATATTTGCTAATAAATATTTTCCTAATTTTACACCATTAATGCTTTTGTGACATTTAGTTTATTTCTATCTTTTATAGGAAATTTTGGTTAGAGTATATTTTCTTATCCTTTTAATTCTTTGTCTTTTATTATGGAACTTTAAGCTACTTATCCTTATAGTATTTGATATGACTAATCTTAATTCTGAAATTTAAAATTTTTACTTACTCTTTTGCCATTCTTGTATGTTTTCTTTATATTTTGTCTTTTGTTATATAGACTGTAGTTTTTGTTTGTCTTTAGAGATTTATGGCTAAGGATTCAAAATATGCATACTCTTGTTTTTTTTAAAGAGAAACTTCAATGGGAAACTATAAATTCTTCCAAAATATGCATTTTTTGTTCTCAAAGTCAAGTATGAACAATTGAGGTCTTTAGGACATATAGCCCATTTGTAATATCCTTACATTCCTTTTATAATTATGATCTGGAACTTGTAGCATTTAGGAGGACTGCTTTTGGTAGTCAACCTAACTTTATTTTTAACTAATTTAAATGTTATTTCTAAGTCATTTCTCTTATGACTCTGCATTTTTACTTTGGAATTTTCTGTTCTTTGGCTACAGTGTGTCTTAAAGTCATTTTCCTGGAACATTCTCTGAAAGAATACTGCTTCTGGGCATAGACTTCTTGTAGCACAACTTCTCCTCTCCCTGTTCTGTATCTGCAGAGTTCTCCTTTCCCTTGATAGCTCAAAAAGCAGCAAAATAGAAAAACAATTTGACTTCTGTTCCTTTGTAGGAATTTTTTTCAGGTAGTTTTACTGTAAGACATTTTTAAAGAATTTTTTTTTCTTTCCTCAACATTTGGGGGAGGAAGGGTCATAGCGTGTTGAGGTATGGGATATTTTTCTTTTTCATCATTCTTCCTAACTATACATGAGCATTTTTGGATATGCATGATCATCACTGACTGCCAACTAGGCCACGTGGGCGGTCTCTGTCTCAGAGTCCATGAGCGTTCTTCTTGTCAGGTGCTCTGATGTTGGCCAGATCTACAGCCGCAGTTGCTTTGCTCTGGACCTCACCTGTTTTTCTCTAACCCCAAGATGTCTTCATTATTTTGTATCTTATTATGGAATTAGCATCCCCCAAACTCATTTCTATAGAAGAAAGGATCGTGCACAGAATGTCTATATAATTTAGTAGAAGATCATTGATTAAAATTATAGATTATGAAAGAAAATATGAGCAGGCCTAGGAGATATGTAGTATAGGATTATCATAGATCTCATTGCACTGGTGTTTTTCAATGCCAGGTTGTAAGCTGGAATTGTAATATTGATGTTTATATATGATATGTAAAAAAATATTAAATCTCTCCAACTTTGTCCACTTTTCTTGCAATCATGAGGGGTTAAAAAGCTGAAGCTATGTTGAAATCATGTCTCCTGTTTCAGACAACAGAAGAGTACCTGCCAACTTTGGAAGTGAATGAACTATGCCTTGCTCGATATCCCAGCCTTAATGTGCAGGCGGTTCCATCAGAGCTCCGGGAGAAGTGCTGAAAGACCAAATAGTACTAGGAAGTCAGTGCCATGGTTCCCCATTTTAAGTGCACTACGCCTGAAAATAACAGTTATCCTCTTCTAGGGACTTCTTGTTTTCCCAAATACTCCCTTTCCCTCCAAGTCAATAATGTTATAAAGTCCTTGAGGATGTCTTCTACATTTTTGTATTCCCACAACACCCACCTCAATGTCTTCAATACTGAATTTGCTCGATTGAGAGTAAATAATAAACGAATGAATGAAATAGTTGTTGATCCAATTTCATACCCATCCTCATTCCTATATCAAAAGTAAATTACTAGGTTGAAGTGAATTAAAGTTGAAACTACGGGGCAAAGCTCTTTTCACTTAAGCTTGTCTATAGCAAGTACATACTTTTTCTCATTGTAACTCTGCTTGGTTCCCTGGAGAAATATCTCTTAAGAAACACATCTCTCTCAGGTGTGTGAATAGACTTGGCACCACTTCCCCGAGCCAAGTATAGAAGCCCTAACTATTCTGGTTGCTGTCATCGCCCTCAAGACAATTGCTGTTCTATTCTAACCTCCCTCTTTTCAAACACTGGAATTTGAGATAACTGCAAAGTTACTTGATGTATTGAAAACTGCCCAATTTCTATCAACTTTCCTTTTTGTTCTTACTCCTTGGCTGACTGAGAACATTGTATCCACCTTGTCTCTCTGATTCCCCCACGAGAAAAGCCGCAATGAAGAGAATAATTAATGATCCTTTGATGCCCGCTCTGAAGAAGTACTTCCCTGTAGGCTTTCAAGGCTCCCACAACTATGCGACAGTCCCAACTCTTTGCTCGTCTTGCCATTTCCCCATTTCCTTCAGAACACTGTAGATGTGAAAACACCTGCAGGTCCTCACTGCACTGTAGCTCAGTGTCCTCAGGTCCCTCTGCTCCATCAAGGTCATCACAGAATGTGCACTGTAAATTTCAGAATCACGCAGTTGTGGTGACTGTGAAATGCTTTCTCTGAGGAGTTCGAGATAACCACAGACATCCTGTGGGACCTGTTTTTCTTTCTTCTACCTCTACCCACAAAGCGATTTAGAAAATGTCTCCCTTGGTCTGATTTCAGCTATTCCAAATAAACTCAGAACTCTTTCATCCCATCTTGCTATGGACTGGACCATTGGGAGAAAATAAGTTAGTGTGTTCTATAAAACTTGGCTATTACTTTTTGAAAGATAAATAATACATAAAGAAATACATAAAAAATAAATGGGGGTGCAATGGGGCTAAGTATGTTCTGGTGTAAACTATGTATGCCTGGCCCTTCTGGATCTCTCAGGAGTTCTTCATATGTCTTATATTTAGCTCTAGTTCTGGCTGATGAGAAAAGCTTAATATCAATAGAACAGAGATAAAATGTGGGGATGTGGAGGCAGATTGAAAGAAGAGCATCTTCTGTTCTCAAGTGATTGTTATTTTGGGGGGCAACTTAAAGGCCAATCAAAAAGATCACTGAGCCCTGGCCTGTGTGGCTCAGTTGGTTGGAGCTTTAGCCCATAACCAAAAGGCTGCGAGTTCAGTTCCTGCTCAGGGCATATCCGAGGTTACAGGTTCAATCCCAGGTCCGGGCACGCGCAATTCCTGTCTCGTCCCAGGTTAGGGCATGTGGAGGAGGAAACCATCTGATGCTTCCCTCTCATTTGATGTTTCTTTATCTCCCTTCCTCTCTCTTTAAAAGCAATTTTTTAAAAAGTGCCCTCAGGTGAGAATAAAAAAATCATCTTTTAAAAAACGTTTTACTTGAAAAAGATGATAAATTTCTTCCATGAAACTAATCATTTTCTCAATTTTAATATGTAAAAAAGATGTTGTTAAGGGATTTTTTTCTTATAATACTATTTTATAATCAAAGAAGTGTTTTGTTTTGTTTTAGAAATTCTGTTTAAGGACATTTCAAGGATCTAGGGATTAACTTTCCAACATGATGAGCTAAACATCTCACTTTATAAAACCACAGAATAAGATGGGCGACTAAGACATTGAAGAGTTTGACATGAATCACCCCAGGAAGATATTTTCCAATTCTCAGAACCCTTGGGAAAACTGTGCCCGAAGTACCACCGTTCATTCAGTGTTGTCACGTATTGTTGTGGGACTGTGCACCGCACAGTTCTAAAGAATCTTCAGTTACCCTACAAGGCGATGTCTACACTGTGGCCCCCAAATCCATGTTTACCATTTTAGAAACCCAAAGGAAGTAGTTTTTTTTAATTTTAGAAACATTGAATCTTAAAAATATATTTATTGTTTTGAACACCGATACATAAAATAGATAAAAGCACCACTGCTCAGGCGAAGTGTGGGTGAGGAATCTCATAGACCCACCCTGAAAGGGTTTTTATGTCTCTGTGAAAAGTAGCTCAAAAGCGGTGCCTTAAAGTAAAAAGTTTGTGTAAGAGAAAGACATATTTTCCAAGATTAGTTGAGGCCGTGCAAGATAGTGTAATAGAGCATTAACAGACACATCAATAAACCACTTCAAATTGGACTGTGGGTGGCCTTGATTAGCTGAATGATAGGTGTATGATCCTCTTTTGAGCTATGGGCTCTTTGGGAATCTGAAAAAGAAAGGTGCATAACTCTGGATCCTTTGTGGCTTTTGACACCTGCCCAAAGCCACAAAGGATCCAGAGTTATGCTTTCCATATCTCATGGTAACTGGACCCTGGATCTCCTAGCTCCAGGGGCACCTACTCTAGATAAGCATATCCTTTCAGATCTCAGTGCCATTGGACATTTTTTTAACATCTTAAGTAATTATAAAGCCTAAGAAAGAAAGTTTCCTCTGCATTTTGTTTGCTTCCTGAATAGCTCAGGTGGCTTTCCTTTGCTCCTTAGATGCAGAATAAGATTACATGCCACGCCCTAAACAGTTTTATTGTAAAGTTTGCTTAAAAAAAAAAAAAAAGACTGGTTGTAATGAGTGCAGCTCAACACAGTCCTTACCCTTCTCCTGAAAATAGGCTTTACAAAGGATGTCCGGAGTGAAGATGCTAGATCATATTACACACCAAGCTAGCACTGCTCCTCAGAGGAGTCGTTACCTGGAGGTCTGTAACTTGGGGATGTCCAGCTGTGTCTAGGAAGCTGGACAGAAAGGCTGAAGATGGCCACCAGCCCTTTGAAATCAGAAACTCTCAGCATCTTTATATATTAGGCCCGTAATATTTCTTGTTGGAAAAGCAATGATCAGGATGTTATAACATGCACCCCACTCTGTTCCCTCTCAATTCCAAACTGAATTCTGAGGGAGTTACTGCTGAGATTAAATATAATTTATTTTGTTATTTAGAACCCTGGCCACTTACTTAAGTAAAATACGTGCTCACTGTAAATTCACAGAATGAATGAATCAATAAATCAACCAACCAATTTAACCAATCAATCAATGTACCTTAGCCATGGGTCCTAAATTATCACTACAGGCCAATTCTATTCAAATCTTTCGTGTTTGATGACAACAAGGGAGACCAGAATTCACATTTTATCTTTATGATGTATTAATTATGAGATTTGGGACAAATTCCTAAATTTTGATTTTCAATTTCCTCCTTTATAAAATGGAGATGGTCCTTCGTTTGTATAGTTGTTGTCCAGATTAAATAGGATGAGAACTATAAAGAACCTACCAAAATCAGGGCCAAGTGAATACTAAGTACTACTTTTGTTAATTCCTTAAAAGTTCACTTAATTCTTTCAAGGCTTACTTTACTTAAATGATGGAATAGGAACTTAACCAAAACAAAAATTCTGCAAATATCTTATTATTTAGTTCCTGCTGAGTGATAAAATGTCCCACTTGGATTGTACTCCCTCTGAGCACTTACAGAAGTGGATGGCAATAATTTAAAAGACAACACAGCTGAGCTGATTAATCATTTAGTACCCTACACCGAATCCTGTGTTTCCCTGGCTTCCCTAAGGTGCTTGCGTATTTCCTACAGCCCTTCGCGTGACACTTGATAAATGCAAATGCCATGTTTGCCCTTCAACAGGCAATTTTACTCAGTTATTGCATTTTGAGAGGAACAAAATAATAAAGTGAAATTTTTGAAATGAATGCTATCCTTATATATACAAGTATTTAATTTCTGGCAATTCCTTTTCCTTTTGGATACAATCTGAGCCCTAAATGAATTTTAGCTTTTTTAAAAGCATTTCTTTTGAACTTTTTAAAAATCACGCACATCATATATTTTACAATGATACCCCTTTTGCCTCTTTACATGTTATCCACTCTTCTAAATTTCTGAAATATTTAAGAAAAACATTGATAAAAATGGCAAACCTTTTTGTCTAATCATAACCATGTTGTTCAAAATATTGAACATCTTCTTAAGTTGTTTTTGAAACCTAATAATCTGGTCTAGACAGACACATTGGTGCTTCAGTAAACCATTTAGTCAATTCAGTTAAATAAATTAGATACGACTAACCCACTTTGATATCCCCTAACTCAGCCTGCTGCCTTGTCCAAATGTAGTAGGCACTAATAAATATTTATTGATTTAAGTTGTTTGTTCTTTGAAGCTAAATGTACTTAGGTTGAAACTAGAGCAAGTAATTTTGATAGTGCATGTGCAATGCCTAATAGCTCCTATTAAGTCCTTTTCCAATTCATGTGCACCTTCTTCTGATTAGTGAGCTTCATCTGTTCCTGTTGTGTTATTGAGCTTGGATTTAGATGCAGATTGGCAAATTGCTTTCCCAGTATCTATTATGTATTTTGTTTTAATAACTGTTCATTGGATGTTGTCACCTCCCCATTGTCATTGTTCTAAGGTTCCCTTTATTATGAATTAGTATTACATATGATTTAAAGATGACTAGGAAGAAAACAAAGAAGATACACCATAGATGTCAATGAGAGAATTCTTTTTACCAGCAGATGTGATTCATTAATAAGTCAGTTCATTTTGAAAGGAAAATCATTAATGTTTTCACTCCTGTGAGACAATAACTCTGTGAGAGTTAGATTTGATCAAATAATGATTAGGTGAACTGTAGAAGGATTCAGATTAACTGTGAAATTATTACTTACGGGAATCTGATTTAGTACTTTAAAAATTTTTAAATATGAGGGCATGATATCTAGGAAATCAATAAGTCTGAGGAAAGAATAAGATTAAGGTATCACCCAGTGTGTTCTTCTATTAGGAAAAAAAAGTTTTTATACACAACTATAATTATACAATTATGAAGTTTATTAAAATAGCTGCATGTTGTATTATCTCTCTTTACCTTTTATATTCAAAATTTCAGTAAGCTACCACCAGCAAAGGGGCATATACTTCTATCATAATATTTGCATTTTGTCATTGTAACCAAAGTAAAATATAAATTATTGTTTTTTCTATGTGGCATAAATATAGAATTGCTATAGTAACAACTGAGGTTAGGGTGGCTTTTTAAAATTTAGTTCCAAAGGTGGAAGATACATAGTTAATGTATATAAAAATCAGAATAATTTTCTTACCATCTCTTTTTAAAGAATCAGAAACAAAGAACACCAGATGCTTCCTCTAAGATTTCCTGACAACTTTACTGTCACACTCCTCCGATCACTGCGTCATAGGAACACGGAATCTCACAGTGGCACTACAGTCCTATACTTAGATCCAGACAGAGGGTTGCTGCCCAGGGCCCCACACTTAATGGCCCACAGGTGCCTGTGGCTGGCCAGAGCCAGCAGTTCCACCTGGGTGAGGTACTCCAAGCTTGGACAAGGACCCACATGGTCCTCAGTTCTGTTTTGAGGATGCTTTCTGGGCACTCTCCAGCACTTCACCTCGCCATGAGGGGTTGACCAGATGCCCTGAGGAACTCTGAACATCACGTCTGTGGGGTTATTACTGTGGTGGGCCTAGATTTCAGGGGGCAGCTCGGCAAGCAGACCACTCGGGTTCTCTGGCATCACACTTCTTAAACAGGATCACATGAGACTGGGCTGCCAGAAGGGTGCTGACATGCTGATTTGGGGAAACTTCAATCATGTCTGACTTGGTCAAGACTTGAGCCATGGTTGAAGGTCCATGTATGAATCTGGGTATCCATATTTAGACCTCAACATTGTCTTTGCTCTTCAGTGGTATGTAATATGGGTCATATCACCCTTTACCCTGCTGGCACCAGGGCAGCCCACCACTTTTATAGCCTCCATGGCAAGCTGCAGGCTGCCCTGGTGATAGCTATAGCTACACCTATCTCCTCCCAGGGTGTCTGAGACCATTGCTGCACAAGCCAACAGTCCTTGCCGGTCCAGAGTCCCCTCTGCCTCTGACCCATGTGGTTGTCGTGCTTCACTACAGACTGTCTTAAGCTGTCCTGGAGAAAGGATGGACATGGCTTGCACAAATGTGATTGCTCTTTTCACACTGCACACTATCTCTGGCACATGGTCTCTACTGGCAGTGGCCTATAAACACAATGTACATTTGAGGAATGCAGTGATTACAGCCCAAAGAGTGGTTGAAAATGTGTTCTCCTATGTTTATGCTATAACATTCCAATGGGTAAACATTCCATGATCAGAAAAACAAATTATTGTTCATATTTTCCTGTGTATGTTGAGTAAGACTTTGTGGTCCTCTTCAATAAAATGCAGCAAAAGCCCTTGTTTGAGAGAGGCATGGAAGGTGATATTCACAGGTGGTACAGCGGATGATGCAGAGTCACGAGTAACAATGTGGTCAACACTACATAAGTGTTATTAGAAAACTGCAAAAGCCAAAAAAAAAAAAATCTGTACTGCTTCAAATACAAATACTAAAGAACCATGGCATTGTGAGAAATAACAGCCTGGTCACCTTCTTCTCGTGGTGGGAGATGTTAGCCAGAAGGGAGTGTATTTGACAGTAGAGAGTGTAAAGAGATGGTGCCTGAACACTTCACATGCACTGAATGGATAATAAATATCTAAGTACTTCTTCTCTGCCCATTATTTTATATCTTCACTAACAAATCTCCACACCTGATGACTGCCTATAATGTGTGCATTTCATAATGCATTTAAAAATGAAACTGTTTGTATAGGCAGGGACCCAGATATACATATATGCCCTAGCAGTGGCCTTGAGGTCCTAAATTTGAAAAAGATTTTGATATGTATCCTTAGGCAATGCAAATCTGACAGCCAGTGTTTGTCAAGCCTCATCATTGTCAAATCCACTGGGAAGAAGCTTATCATAATCTCATAAATCAAACAGCTATATTTTGGGTCAGTGTCTTAGTCAGCTCGAGCTGCTATAACGAAATGCCATAGACTGGGTGGCTTAAACAAGAGACATTTATTCATCACAGTCCTAGAGTCTGGTAAGTCTGGGACCAGGCTGCCAGCATGGACTCTGGTGAGAACTCTCTTCCTGTCTTGCAGGAAGATACTCTCTCTCTCTTTTTTTTTTTAAGATTTTATTTATTTATTTTTAGAGAGAGGAGAAGGGAGAGAGAAAGAGAGGGAGAAAGCAATGTATGGTTGCCTCTCACATGGCCCCCACTGGGGACCTGGCCCGCAACCCAGGCATGTGCCCCGACTGGGAATCGAACCGGGACCCTCTGGTTCCCAGCCCACACTCAATCCACTGAGCCACACCAGCCAGGCGGAAGATACTCTCTTCTTTCCATGTTTTTACATGGTGAGGAGAGAGAGACAGAGAGACAGGGAGATACAGAGAGAGCAGAGAGAGAATATCTCTGGTCTCTTCTTATAAGGGCAGTACTTCCATGATAAGGGCTCCACTCCTGTGACCACGTCCAAACCTAATCACTTCACGAAGGCCCCATCTGCAATTGTCACCACATCACTCGGGAGTTAGGGTTTCAACATGTGAACTGGGGGGACAGAATTCAGTTCATGGCAGTCAGTCCTCAGTAATGCAAAGTTTGTTCCTAACATTGTAGCAAATCCTATCTTTGCATTACATCCTGATGTTGGGGAAGAAAATGTTTCCTCTACACTTGTAAGATAAGTTTGGGAGCGCCAAACTACCAAAAGACAGACTAGGCACATGCTTTTTATTAATGTTGACATGCAGGGGAGTTCACAGAAAAGAAGTGAAACTCAAAGAAGCAGTTACACTCAGGGGCATATATATTCTTTTAAGAAAGGAAAGAAGTTTTGGACTTCAAAGGATGATAAATGGTGGGGAAATGACTATAAAATATACGAGGAACTAATGGAAGATAAGGGCTATTTTAGTGAGGTCTCTTAAAGCAAACTCCACTTGGTGTTGATGCCTCAACTTCAATAATAAGAGTCTTTCATCACCCCTGGTATCAAGGGCCACCTTTCTTAAAGGAACTTTTATGCCCTGCTTTTAAGCAGCTAAGGAGAAGGTGGAGAACTCCCTGCATCTGTTGATTCTCAGTTGCTCTAGCAAAATAATCCCCATGACAAAGTATCGTATTTTGGGGTGACATACTCTGATCCCCTTCACCTACACCAGTGCTCCTCAAGTTTCACTGTGCATCAAAACCACCCGAGGGAGGGACCTTTACAATGTTAGGTGACTAGGGTCATCCTCAGTGGTTTGGTCTCAGCGGAACCCAGACAAGTTCTACTGGTGACCCCAATGCACAGCCAAGGGATTAGTCGTTACCAGTTTTAGCCGTGCAACAAGATCATCTGAGGAACTTTTACAAATATATCAATGCTGACCCTACCCAAGACTAAACAAATCAGACATTTCAGAGATGGAGTCCCAACATTGGTCATTTGGACTTAAAAAATCTCAGGTACTCTAATGTGCAGGGAATGTCGAGAACTACTAGTCCAGAGCAATTTCAGCTGGTGCTCTTTTATCTCTACATGGCGAAAAAGTGTAATCTCTGTTATCCAAACGGACTGATTCCTTTAAAATGGTAGGGATGCAAATCTAATCGTAAATCTCATTAAATGTCAGAATTGTTACATTGAACCTATAAAATACTGTAATTCTTGGAATGTTTAACCCCAAGTTTCACTGGATTTTAATTAAGTTGGTTCATTGCGGACATTTGAGTGAACCTGTCCACAATCTCCTGAAAAGCAGAGTCTTTCTAATTTCATATATTCTTATTGCTCCATAAATGGACCCTGTGGGAGTCTGGGGATATTTTTAGAGTTTTATCTCAAGGGGATTTAGGCTCCTGCCAGGCAAGGTTCTGCCATCCTCCCCTGCCTGCCTTTACAAAGCAGAGCAGAATTGCAAAGAACCTTTCAGAGGGTGGGAGGCAAACCAGGCTGGCTGATAAGCAAAGCCGGGAGCTGGCAGGCTTGCAAGGAACACAACCAAATCCCAGGCTTCTGTTTATCCAATAGATAAATGCCATGGCTCTTGAATAACTGTTGTTTAAATTCGTTTCTCAGTGGCAGAACAAAAGAAGAGCATGGAAGCAATGTTGTTAGAGAACTCATTAGAGTCAGTAGGAGAAAGCAGGCTTTAAGATAATCACTCTTAGGAAGACCACATCCAGACTATCTTTCGGTTCACAATAATATCAGTAGGCAGTGCCGTGGTTAGGCAAAGCCCTTTGCTTAGTCTGTAGAAAGACTACAGAAAGAATCTCCCTGGTTGTGCAACCGGTTCATTTGTGTCTTTTGTTACTAATTTGGTTTTTGTAATATGAGTCTCCTCCAGTGCCTTTCAGTGGTCGCATTTTAGGGGCAGGTAGCCAAGCAGAAAGGCCACAGATCACGCTATTGTCTGCTAGCAAATGCTCTATTGAGCCCTAATGAACATAGGAATCTGGCAAAACAAAGGATCCTTAGTGCTTTGCTTAAATGAATTCTACATCAGAGGCCAAGGGAGTCATTTTGATTATCTGAAAGGGCAGTGATTAGAAGGTGCATCTATTATGAATGAAAATGGAAAGAAGAGGGAGAAGAAGAAGAAAGAAAGAAAAAGAGAGAGAGAGAGAGAGAGAAAGAGAGGAAGAAGAGGAAAGAAGAAAAGAAGGGAGTAAGAATGAAAGAATGTACAAACAAGAGAAAGAAAGGATGAAACTTTACTTTGCAATCTTTCCTCAAGTGTCTATTGGCAAAAATTTTAAAGAGAGCTTAGAATTCCTATGTAGAATGGTCTGTGGTGTTCTCAGTCTGCATAAAGAAAGACATTTGCTGTTCACTGTCTCTAAGGGAGAGACTGGTTGCATTTATCTTAGTCTTCACAATATTCGAGACAGGTGAGAGGAAGAAGGGAATTTCAGCGTTGTTGTACACATGGCTATCTTTTGATGCATGCAACTTCTAGAAATCAAATGATCTTTTTCCTAAAATTTAAGCATTCTTTTCTTTTTTTAGTTTGAATTTGTAATCTTTGTCTTGACTTTACCCTTATTTTCTCCTCTAACCCTGAAGACACTTTCACTAGACTGAGACCCTTTGATGATATATTTACTTTCAGTTGGGTAGCCGGGCTGGAGACGAAGAACTGGGTGTTGTGACTATATCAGAAAATGATGAAGTAAAAGGCATTTAACCGCTGAGGTTAAGAAAAGCAGTGTAACAAAAGTTACCTTAACTTGGAGAAAAGGAAGATGACTATCTTCAGGAACTATTTACTCATCCCGTTGAATAAAAAATTACAACAGTTCAGAAATCACCACCTATACAATTTACTGAATACTTACCATATGCCACAGAAGGGTTAAACTCATTTAATAGCCACAAATATTCTGAAGAATGAGGCTATTTTTATTATTTTACAAGTGACAAAATTGAAGCAAAGAGAGCTTCAGTAACTTGTTAGATTCATGTAGCCACTAAGAACTGCGAGGAGAACCCGGGGCTGTCTGGCTCTAAGATCAGCCCTTCTTTGCAGAGCCTGCTTGATCTTCCCTCCAATGTCCTTTCCAGATTTGCCTTTCCTCTTCCCTGTTTCACAAAGATCGTCTCCCGAACCTGTTCACTCAAACGCTGACTGAAAAATGGTCTGCTTTATTGCCGCCCCCAAATTATAAAAATGAGGACATTAACTAGGGGAAAAAACATATTTTACATTTTATTCAACTGAAACCCTGGCTCCCTCTCACCTGATCATTTAAAATAACTTTCTATGAAGACCTATAGAAGGAAAAGTGCAGAGAGAAAAAGACATGCTTATTGCTGAGCTATTGATCTGCAACACTGCTCTCGTACAAGGAGAGGCTATAAGAGAATTCTGCAAGAACCACAGCAAAGTCTGTTCTGCTTGAAGATTTGCCTGCCCATGCTCTGTAAAAAGTAGGACACTCAGAAGAGTGAGTCTCCTGTATTTTTCTTCCGGAAAAGCGTGCATCAAACTAATGGAAACATTTGATCAGATGTGAGCAAGCAAGGCGTTTCTCATTGCTGCATCTGTGCCATGGGTATTACATTTGGTTCCCCCTTGATTTTTAGTTGGTACTAGGATTGACAAACTTAGCAAAAAAAAAAAAAAAAAAAAAAAAAAGGATGCACAGTTAAATTTGAATTTCAGATAAAAAATAATTTGTGGTATAAAATTAAATTTCAGATAAATGTTTTTAATGTGTGTGACCCATGCAATTTTAATACTATAAAGCTATTTATATTAAAATTCTATATTTTATAACCATAGAACCAGCTCAAAATGGCCTTATGCTGTTTACTGAGATACTGAGTTGCTCTTCAGAGTCAATAGATGAAAACTCCAAGTCCTCTATATCCAGAGAGACAACTTTGACCTCCAGCTGCACCCAGAACCAACATGCCTCACCCACAGCATGGAACTAAAGGATCAGAACAGAACCAGAACTTGAATACCAGACCCTTTCAGAAGCAAAGGGTCTCTGGTGCAAGAAGATCCAGTGCAGACTCCCTTTACGACAAATGGCCAAGCTCCATGGTCCTCCAATTAACACTTGCTTCCAAGCTTCCACTTAACTGCTCACCCTAAACCCTTTAAAACCTGAGTCTGGAGCATGTGCTTCCATTCTCCTGGGTGGCACCATGCATAGTGAAATAGCCAATCTTTTTCCACTGCAATTCTTGATGTTTAGTTTTGGCTCTGCTAGCACTCTATAAATGAGCTCCTTCTGTTTGGTAACAATTGTGTATCTAAAATTTAAATTTAACTGGATATTCTATATTTTATCTGACATCCATACAACTCCCTATGATAAGTCTCCAGATGATAATGGGATTTGGGATGGGTTATTTGTGTAAATAGGCCTTATCTTCAAAATTAAAACAAATTAATTAAGACACACAGTAATGTAGGTGCATATTTATTTACATCCTATTCTGAGTATCGGTGTGAGAAAACTAAAGGGCATGGCAATTAGAGTCACATTTTCTATGTAATTTTAGTGTGATTTCATTGTCATTTAATTGCTATTTCTTTGTATCAATCTTGGTGAAATAGTTCCTGGATACACATTCATTGATTAACTCATTTTTCAATATACTCTTATTGTACTAACTCTGTGCGAGGAATTTAACAATAGAGAGACTCAAAAATTAATATGAGCCAGCCATTATCTTCGAGAAATCTACTGTTCTATCAAAATAGCATAAGTGCCTCCCTGGCCCAGTGGCTCAGTTGGTTGGATCATTGTCCCACACACCAAAAGTTTGAAGGTTCAACCCCCAGTCAGGGCACATAGCTAGGTTGTGGGGTCTATCCCAGGTTGTGGGGTCTATCCCAGCTAGGTTGTGGGGTCTATCCCACATAGCTAGGTTGTGGGGTCTATCCCAGGCACATAGCTAGATTGTGGGGTCTATCCCAGGTCACATACTGTAGGCAACCAGTCAATGTTTCTCCCTCACATTAGTTTCTCTCCCTTCTGTCTCTCTCCTTCTCTCTCCCTTCCTCTATTTCAAAAATCAATCAACATATATCCTCAGGTAAAGATTTTAAAAAAAGAATAGTGTAAGTGCTTCATAATTCACTTCTCTAACTTTTGTCTAAGTTAGAGAAAAAATGTGATAGGTACAAATGGACCTTCTATCAGGCCATGTTGAAAAAGGAGAAAGTTGTAGTCAGTAACGAGACTTAACAATTTAATCCCCTCGGTATTTACTCACTCTAATATTTCACATGATTGGCAAATTGGTACACTAATGTTTCTAATATTAATGTTATTTTTAAAAACAAAAAATGACCAGTGTCTTCCGTGACCATTTGGTGGTCTTTCATTGTTTTGCTTGATTTTATTTTTAATGTCACAAATAGCCTTAAGCACATATTAGTAAGCTTCATTAGGTTTCATCATTTTGTCAGGATCAACAAATACCTTTCTCATTAACCCTATACCACTTTCTCAGGGCTTCCCCTAGAAAACCTTTTTATTTTCTCTGGGCCTGGTTTTTCTTTTTTCTTTATTTTCATGTTTTTTTAATCAATATAATATAAAATAAATCTTTTGACTCCGATCTTTTTACCAGGAATAATGACGAGTGCAGTGCCTGCTGGAAGCTTTCAGCCTCCTCAGGGATCCTAAAATCCTGTGAGCTGTTACAGAGAGTGTGGCCCAGCTGCCACGCTCTCCTTAGATCAGTGGTATTTATGAGGACTTGACTAGACGTTTCAACTCAAACAACAGTGCCTTTCCCAACATGCGAAGCTGCTGTTGTTAGCACTTAGCTATAGGTCTGGAGACTTGGGCTCTTCTGGTTTCTTGGGTTTATGTTGCGTGAGCCAGGGCTGCAGAGAGAAACTGCTGCCCTCATTAGTGCACGACTGGGCTTGGGCTCCCACTGAAGTATTTGGTTTGTTGACTTTCACCTTGGAATTCATTTTCTCGGTCTCTCTCCAATTATCATGACTTCGTTTTGGTTTATACGCCTCCAAAGGACTCAAAGATGTCCCCGTGTCATTGATTCTCTCAACATCCTTTTTTAATAAAGAAGGTTATTCCATGAATATCAAGAACACCCAGGCAATGTTCAAAAATCTCTGCATTTATTCTTCATGTTAGCCAAGTCCATCAATGTTTTAATAGAAAACAAATCCATGGACACTCAGGTTAGAGCTAACAGGCAGACTCTCACAGAAGAGAATTCAAAGAGGTCAATAGTCATTTAATTCAAAATGTCATCTCTCTACCAAGGTCAAGCCATCTCAGGGGTCAGTAGACATTTACCTGGAAGCCTCTGGGGACAATTTCAGTTTTTCCACTTTCCTCCATATGACAGTTTTCTTTATTATCCATCAAGAATGAGTCATGGTCACATTACACTATGAACTCAATTCCAGCACACTTGTTTGTTTTGCTTCAGTGTTATTACAGTTAAATTATAAATATTGTGCATGAAGGGATTGTTAGTATTTGCCTTAAAATTAACTGATAAATCTCCTCGGAATTTCATTACAACACATGAGAGGCCTTGGAGGGAAAGCCATTTTTTGGATGGCAAATTTCATATGGTCTCTCAAGTGACAGTTGGGATTACCTTGTGTTCCAGCACAATTCTAGCCAAGAAATAATTGTCACATTTGACAGTTTAGTGTTATAATTATGCATGAAGTATATTTACTCCAGCCAAGCATTAAGGTAAATAACTACTTAGCCTTTTTCCTCATAAGAATTAAGGGAAAGCATGCTAGGTATTTCCTTATCTACCTAGATGGGTTTTCTGTAACCACACAGCTCTGGCTGCCCTTTGGGAACGGCATCTTAACGTTTTACGGATGCGATCAGTGTCACCGAGGAGCGGATGGTCACATGGGATCCATCAAATAGGGCCTTTCTCTGTTTGAGAAACTGAGCCTGAGTTTGACCTTAACAGCAGCTGTTTCAGATTACCTAATTTGTTTAAATGCTCCTCTTTTGGCCTGAGATCTTTTGCATAATTCTATCCAATTCTTATCTCCTTAGGGTGCCACTGTCGATTAGAATGAGATTGAATGTCTGCCTGACTAGAGATATGACGTGTCTGAGAATTGTGAATTCTGCCTTCTAAAAATCTAGGTGCTTCCTTCCCTCCTCCCAGCATTTATACTGAGTGTTAGAGAAAAATGCAGGGAAAAAAGAAAAGGGACGACATGCGATTTTTTTCCCCTATTGTCTTTCTAGCGTCTCTTCTTTCTATTTTTAACATCACATCTTTTCTCCTGGGAGAAGGAGAACTGCCTTCTTTGCATGGCTAAGTGTGGCTCTGTGGCAAGGTCAGCCTTGAGCCTGAAGTCATAGTGTTTGAAAAGTGGATGAAAGTCCCTTCGGTGCACCACCTTTTAATATTGCTTTTTTGTGCACCAAGATTTAAAAAAAGGTTTCTTTACATTTATGAATAAGTGAATAGGATTGTACTCTTTCTTATGGATTCTCAGCTCAAACACTTTTAAGTCTTAGAACAGGGGTAGATTCTCATGTTTTGCCGTTGCTGCTGTGGACATGCAAAATAAAGAGATGATGTTTAAGTACTGTGGAAAGTTAAAAATCATTATGGTGCAATTAGTATTAGTATTGTCAAAGAAATAAACCACAACATTAAGAAAAGACAATGAAATGTTCGGTGCCCAAAAATGCCTAGGGACAAATCTAAACTTTTAAAAAAGCAGATGAATATAGAGATTGAGAGACTTGGAAAAGACACTCCAAGTGTTTCCCCTCTTCTTTCCTTCACTGTCTGCATTTCCACTCAAAAGTACATTCACAACAGTCATTAATGCTTGCCATAAACCAAGGTTTGCTCTGTCCAAGCTAATCAAAATGCAAATACTATTGAGAGGAGTAACACTTTGCGTAAACCACCATCTATCAACTCAAATTAGTTGACCATATCTGCTTAGAAGAACTCGGAGTAAATAGAGCAAGGGTACTCTGGTTCTCTGACTTAACCTAATTGACTAGGTACTCCGGAGAAAGGGTTATGGGAAATCCGCAACCTAACAAGCTGGGCAGCGATCAGACGTTTCTGTGGGGGCGTGTGAAGCCGTAAGGAAATTCTGAGCCCAGAGTGAGTGGTGAAAAGGAACAGAGGCAGGGTCAGAAGGAGAGGGCCAAGGAAGTAAATGAGTTATAAGAGACACTCAAGTAAACTTCCTTATATTCATAGTTAACCTTGACAATGAATGTCTGTCAGTGTCCTAGGATAAGAATCATCAGGCCAGTAGCAAAATGTGCAACCATTTCCCCCTCTTTTATGATACCACCCAAATGAGTCAGCTGAGATATAAATCTTTATTTCTGCAAAAAGGTACTGTTGAGAAAAGATTACTGTATATCATCTGGTGATCTGACTGTTAGAACTAGAAATTAATCAGTGGGAAACAATTGCCTCTGAAAGTCTTTGCTGCTGACTAAATAAATGTGAGATAAAATTAGTACAAATGGGTAACGAAAAACGATTTCCATATTTTACTGACAGGCAATGTTAGAAATCGTTATCCTAATGGCTTATGAACTTCCTGTGTTATCAAATGACATTCTGGAGCAATATTATGATCAGGAAAAGAATTGTTTCTCCCTGCATGTCATAAACAAGGGGCTTCTGTGGTATTTTAAGCACCCCCACACACATACACACACAGGGGTTGGCAAAAGTAGGTTTACAGTTGTTCATATGGAAAATAAAAATAAAAAGTAATACAAGAATACAGTCTGTTTCACATACTCACAACTGTAAACATGTTTTTGGCAACCCCTGTATATATGTTTATATATATTTAGAACAATTTCATTCCTTTAGAGAAATATTGTTTTTTTTGTTAGAACAGAGGAAAGAGAAATTTAGGCTTATCAACAGACTTCACATACTCAGAAGGCCCTGGAAATTCATAGTCATGACCATAAAGTCTTTTCTTTTCCCAGTAAGTTCCTTGCAGATGGGAAATTTGTCTCCTTTATTTAAAGAACTGTCTCAGTTGATATTTTGAATGATAATAGCAGGGTAGGAGCCTAGAGAGGGGAAGGGTGAAATGCTTCCTGCTGCTCTCTTCCAGGACAGCCCTTCTAACAGAAGCAACTGGGCACAATTCCTGTTTTGTGGATGGTAAGGTCGTCTCATAGTTTAGAGTCGGTCCAGCCAATCATCTGAGGGAGGAGTGTGTCACCAAGACGGAAAGCGAAACTGAGGGGGATGGGATTGAACGTGGCCCTCTGCCCTTCACGCCCATCACTTATGTCTCTAAGTCTGAATCTGGGGCTTTTGAGCGGGGTCTCAGGCATCTCCGAAGTCCGAGTGGAGAGAACCGGAGCAGAATACTCTTGGTCAAGGTCAAGAAGAAACTCCAGGTGGAGGTAGATCCACATGACATGTATGTTGAAGAAAGAACTTTGCTGAAGGAGATTGATATACCGGTCTATGTGGTTTTCAGGGAGCAAGCACTGGTCTCCCTGGCCCCAAAGAGGTAGGCAAGAGTGTGTGCCCCCAAACCCTGAGCTTGGGAAGGGGCGGCCTTGGCAGCAGAGAACCAGTGGAGGATGGAGGCTTCCTCTAGTGTCTCTGCAAAGGGGTAATGACATGCCTGCCACAGTCTAGCAGAGGACTGCAGCTTCTGGACCAAAAGTCTCAGTGAAATAAAACAGCTAGAGGAAACAAACAAGGATGTGACCCCCAAGCTAATAAGAAAACCTCAAGAGGCTTAATGAAAGCACATAAAGTATCTCTGAATCTTAACCAATATGAATTTCAAAATACAGTAGAGAACTAGAAAAAATTAATTACTAACATAAAGAAAAAGTACCAAAGCATTAGGCCTTTGCAGAGATTATTCTTCCATTGTTTCTGCCAAGTCTTTAAATGTAGCTACTAACCTCCTATCACACAGAACACCTAGGAAAGCATTGTCCTCCCTGAATGCATCACCTGCGTGGCCAAGATTGCAAGCTGGTGAAAGTCAGAGCAGCTGGACACCAGCAGGAGCATCCCTCTACACAGTCTGTTAAAAACAAGCCTGGATTGACGGGCCAAACTATTCCAAAAGCACTTTTTTTTTCTTATGAAGCTTTGCATAAGGGAATAAGGCACATTTCTGGAGAAATGCAGGGTAATGAAAAAACTTACTGGCACCAGGCAGATAATTTCAAAGTGTTCAGGTCACTGTAACCTAGAGAAGGATGACCTAAGATGCACTGCCGTTAAGTCCTCACATCAGTGTGTATATAGCAAGAAAGAAAAAATAGTTCATTGATATGCTATTTAGTGTTGAGGGAGCTAAAATATTGATACTTTTCTTTTCACCTTTTCAGTCCTTCTAACTGGACTACTAATCAAACTAAAGGAGACAGATTAACAGGAGAAAATCAAAGTTTTAATATATGTGCATGGGGATTCACATAGGCATGAAATTTCCAAAGATGATGAGGCAATCTTGGATATATAAGAGATTTTTGGACTTAGGAGAAAAGGAGAGAATGGGGTGTTAGATTTCAGAAGTGAGAAGGGATGATGTACAGGTATTTGCGGAAGAGTGGAACGTACAGAACGTATGTAGCAGGCAACCTCTGGCTAGGAAACTCAGAAACAATGGGCCACAGGGGTCTAGCTAACAGTCCCCTGCCTTAAGTCCTCCTATTTATCATATTTAATTTAAATGAAGCTAAGGCAGCGTCTTAACATCTCTTCCCTGATGCAGGTTTATTTCTCTGAATTTCTTAGATGGGAAAGAGGGAGGGTCAAAAGTTCTTTCTAAATCTAGTTTCTTAATAAACTAGCTTAAAATCAATATCCCACCCTGGCTGGTGTAGCTCAGTGGATTGAGCACGGGCTGTGAATCAAAGGGTTGCTGGTTCAATTCCCAATCAGGGCTCATGCCTGGGTTGCAGGCCAGGTCCCCAGTAGGGGACGTGCAAGAAGCAACCACACATTGATATTTCTCTCCCTTTCTTTTTCCTTCCCTTCCTCTCTCTCTAAAAATAAATAAATAAAATATTTAAAAAATCAATATCCCCCAAAAGTAGCTTCAAGGTAGCAAATCTTTTGTTCCCTTCAGTGTCTTATTTGGTTAAATCTTAATTTGCGCGATGTAGTGTATAGCTGTGTGGTATTCTAGACATGCTGCCAGAAAAACATGAGTGATTTTCCACATGAATATTTTCAAGAATGTTTGTATTAGTTCAAGTTGTACTAGTTAAGCTTCTATAACAAAGTCTAAAATGTATAAAAGTTCAAAGCCCATATAAACTTATTTCTTGCATACCCAAAGTCCAAACGGGGTGTTCTTAATCAGTAGGCACCTCTTTTCCAAGTGATGATCCACAGAGATGGTGCACCTTCCAAATTGTGGCTTCCAAAGTTGCTTGGGCGATGAGCCCTTTTCCAGCCAATCAGAAGGAGGCAAATGCATCTCTTAAACGAGGTAGCTTGGCTGGGAGGTAGCACCCATTACATAGGCTCCGTTTCATTTACTGGAAGTCAGTCACATGGCTACACGTGGGAGGCCAGGAGATGCAATCAAAGCTATGTATTCAGGATAAAAGAAGAAATGGGTTTGGTAAACATCCAGCAGTCTCTTCAGCTCTGGTCTTCTAAATTCATTTTTGTTTACCATTTTTTTCAGAACTGGGAATATCTTTTAAAAATCAATTCAATTCACCATTGACTTGAAATGTTCTCTGTAAGCATATCATCATATTAAAATTACCACTAAAGTTTTATTCTATATTAAATTACCTGTCCTGAAACCTTTCTATATATCTTTCTGAATCAGGCATTCTTTGGTAGGGCCTTATTTTTTCTATTTCAGCCCAAATGTTTAATTTTTTGTTTGGCTGCTGCAAAGTCCATCTCCAGAAATGCTCTAAATGTAGAACTCATTCAGCTAAGCTAGCTTGGAAACAGGATAAGGTCACTGCAATTTCTCCCTTAGGTTAGGGCTTTATCTCACCAAATGTTCCATATCCCCCACTTGGCAAGCCAAAATTGTTGCTACCCTTTCATGAACCCAGGAGAAGGTGAAGGGTCAAATAGCTACGTCTTTATCCGCACATAATCCAGATGTGGACGCCGAAATCTTTTCGAAGTATAAGCAAGAACAAGGGTTGATGTAGTAAGTGTCAGTCTAGCTGCCACTAGGCACCACTTGATGTTTGTGCAGAATGACATGAAGAAACAGTCCTGAGAAATCCCCCTTTGGC
This sequence comes from Micronycteris hirsuta, assembly GCA_004026765.1. Classification (NCBI taxonomy): domain Eukaryota; kingdom Metazoa; phylum Chordata; class Mammalia; order Chiroptera; family Phyllostomidae; genus Micronycteris; species Micronycteris hirsuta. Next base: position 331,773 of record PVJI01000124.1, on the reverse strand, counting down.
AGTGCAGCAGAAATTTCACATCCACCCTAAAATCACTTGCTGAGCTATTTGCACTCTGCCACAAAAGTTTCCATCAGCAGAAAAGACAGCTGGAGTTTGGATATGAAAATGCCGCTTTAGGCCGCGTTAGCTAAGACCCACAGAAAAGCAGGCTCACAAATCTTTCTGGCAATTCCTGTAAGGATCTTAATGAGGCACATTGTTTGAACAAGAAGAAAGCAAATTTAGACAGCAGGATCTTAGATGTCAAAGTGATTGACACATATAGAAATATCTACATAGTTTGGGTGCAGAAACGATGTTTCCAAGGCACAGACTGATAGGCATCCAGACACTACAAGGGTAGCTACAGCAGTGTGTGTGGCCTTGGCCATCTGTGTCATGCTCTGCCAGTTGAAGCACGGGGGTCAGCTGTAACTGCTCAACCACTCCCTTGCCCCAGCTGCATGATGCCCAGCCACCAAGTCCTGCTGCATGGAACTGCTATAGAATCCTGCGAGCTTTCACTCACTTTGTGGTCTCTGTCTGTGAGTCTCCCCTCCCCCTGATTACTTGTGTTAATCCTGCATTCTAAGTCTTTCATTGTGACTTGGGATCATTCACCTAGCCTTGACCTGTGGGTCCAACCCATCCATTCCTTTCTTCACGTATCCCAGGGCCAGGCCATTCCTGTGCCATACCATTTGTTCAGTCCAATCGTCTGTTCCTGTCTCTCACATAAAACCCAGACCACGACTATCCCACAGCTGGACTAATTTTTGTTACTCGGTATTTTATAGTTTAACTATGTCCTGTGTTTTTTCTTCCTTATTCCCCTCAAAACCTTCTTGCCTTCATTACTTTTCTCTAAGACCTAACCTCTACTCTATCAAGAGGTAGCTAAATGACTTACCAAATAAATTACAATAATATGTTCAGTTGGGTAATAGGAATATCTGGGTTGATCCTGCAAAAAATAGACACATTCAGAGGATAGTTCTTTAACAAACCAGGTGACATTAGTCATAGAACACCTGGCACCTGGTAGGTTTTAGGGGAGATGTTTGGGGGAAATTTTTTAGTGTCATTTAAATAGCACAATAAAGTGATTCTCTCCTCTGTTTAAATCTAGAGTCATCATCACCTCACAATTTTCCCTAAAAACCATAAAAAATTTTGTGGTATAGTAACTACTGTTGTATTTGTAGTTTATTTCAAAGAAACTGACAGTGATACTTAAGTGTATTTTTATTCAATGGATTAATATAAAAGTACGAACAGCCGGAGACACTGTATTTAATTTACCTTTTACCTGAATAAGAATGCACGTATCCTGCTACGCATCACATTCTCAACTTATCTGACATACTCCATGGATATCAGCAAATTAAAATAATGGTAGATGGATTAAAATACACTTTGTAATGGAGAAAAATCTCAGTGTCGAAATGAAAATAGGAAAAATTGTACCAGTGTGGATAAGGGATTGGTGTTTAAGAGGGCTGGAAACCCTGCAGGAACTGATGGAAGAGTCAACAGTAGTCGATAGAAACCTCAAGGCAAGAACAGGTGGCAAAGAACAGTCTTAGGTACACAGAGTCTTCATAAGAGGCTGGTTAACAACACTGGACTCATTGGTCACAGGGATGTAGGTCAATTTGCAGTAAACTCTGATCATCAAAATGCCTTCACAATTGCATACGGTGTAAAGGGAAATGCATAATAATGACTAAGTCATTCAAAAATCTTGAATGCCACCGAGTCACTAAAAATTTGATTGTGCTCAGCAAAATTTTAGGGATAAATTCATTTATTTATGCATAAGAATACTTAAAAATAGTTCCTTTGGCAAGGAGCTATTTCATTAAGAATCATAAAGTTTAGAGCTAGAAATTTCAGTATCAATATTGAGTTGTTAATTCGGTAGAAAACACTAAACTAGAAAGCAGGGGGTTGCCAGGAAGACAGGGAAAATGGAAATTTAAGTCCTGGTCTGCCTAGGCAGGGGGCGCAGCCCAGGGGAGGCACAGCTAGCATGAGCCCAGGACAACAAACATGATTTGCCAAATTCCCAAAAGAATAAATCCACACAGCTGAACCCATGTGGTATGTGTGGATGGAATTCATAAACAAACCACCAAAGTGTGGAAACTAGAAGAAAGGGTGATCGGTAGTTTGGTGTAACATTCTGATACATTTCTCAGAATCTACAGGGGATCTGGTCATGAAAACCCACAGCCCGCCTCTGCCTTCTTCCTCACCCTGTTTTACCAATGGTGGAAATAAAGCTTGAGTGAAATGACTTGTCCAGGTCCAAACAGTTGGATATAGCAGAGCTGGGATTTACATTCAAGTTTTATATTTTCTGTTCAATGTTACCCTCAATCTGAGAAGCAGATGTGCCTGAGGACTCGAAGCAGCTGGTAATTCACTCAGTTCTTCTCTTCTCTGCACATAGGAGTAATCTGAGGGCCAGAGGAAGAAACACAAGTCACATTCTGCTTTTTTTTTAATTCATTCTATAACACAAGATGTCTCCGATTAGATGGTCTATCACCCTTGGACCAACCTTCCTTCCGAAAGGAAAAGGGGAACGTGTTTCTCATGAGACTGTAAACGACACCGGCCCCCAAAGGACCGCTCTCACAAGCAGAGCTGGGTCTTTAGCTCTAAATCAGTTCAAAACACGAACAGGCATAGCTGAGTTTGTCATCCTAAATTTATTCTTAAAAATGTATTTAGTGTCTATTTTGCACCTGTTAATGGAATACAAGATAAATAAGACACCATCTTGACTTTAAGTTACTTACATTTTTCAGATGAATCCATATAATGAAACCGTTCTAAATCACTTTCGTAAATAATCAACCTTTTAAAAAAACACATCATATCAGAAGAGAAAAGTGATTTGTCTTTCCCGCAGGGCATGTGGTAATGATACAGTCTTCCTGGCTCTGAATGTTGTTTTTTTTTCCCATTTTCAGATAAACTTTGATTTTTTTTCAGTGCAAAATAACAATTTTCTGGATATATTTGTACTAACTTTAGTTTTATAAAATAAATAAATGCACTATGTCCTATATGATATGACATAGATAATGTGCTAAAACAAACTGTTTTTGAACTCTTAGCTTTTTGTAAATTATGAGCAACCAATTCTGTGGTTTAAAATAGTATGTGCAAAAATATAATTGAGCTGGAAGCTCCTTTATTGCATCTCTGCACACCTGGGCTCAAGGTCACGATCTTCTCCAGGGCAACAGAGTCTGGCTGCTCAGCTATCTTTCTCTTCCTTAGCTAACCACCACCTGGGGTTTCTCCTTTTGGCCTGTCAAATTGTTTTTTTTTATTCTCCGGTTCGTAATTATAAATATGGTGATTGAAAACAACTGGTTCCTCATATGCATTTTCTTCCCTCAGTGACAACTGAGAATTCACTATGGCCTTTTTTCCTTTATTCTTCAACAATTACCATTTATTAGAGCTTTCTCTAACCAAAAGTCATTGCAGAGATTTATTTTTTTTAATTATGTTTCTAAGTTTTTCAATAAGTCATACATTCACAGCTATAAATCAACAAGTGCAAAGTGTCCTAGAGGAACAAACGCTTCCATCCTAGCTGTTCACATCTATCAGCTTCTCATTCTTCTCAGAGGTGACTGCTGTTCACCCACATACTTTCATACGTAGCATCATTTTGCACTATGTGTGAAGATACAATTCTATATTTAGATCCCCCCTGTGTATACCAATTTTATCATAAAAGGCATACAGCTTCACAACTTGCCTTTTTAAAATTTTTGCTTAGTATATTTGAAGAGTTTCGTTCACATTAGTGTATAGAGGACATCCTCCTGTATTTTTTAAAAGGGCAGATTGGTGGGTTGTTTCATAAATATAAATGTTTCTCAAATGTAGATTCTCAAATACAGGTACTTTGTGTAGAGAATTGAGATAACGGAACACCATCCCTTGCCCGTACACAAATGAATAGGGGCAAAGCGTGCCCCGGTGCTCCAGCTCTGGGAGACACAGTTCGCCAGTCCTTCAGCACAAACTGCTCAATGCTCAGGGGTGAGGGAACTTACAAGTATGTATATACTTGAGACTGGTGGATTTATGTTTTGTATCTAATTTACATATGCAAAATATTAATGATAAATTTTCCCTAATCTCCCCACTCTGGTAAGATCGAAATTTATCTCTAACCTCTAGAATAACTAGATAGTGTTGTCATTCAATGGCTGCTTCAGAAATGTAGTCAGTAATATAATTGCCCTATAAAGTCACAAACTCATAGACACCTCGATAGTTAACACTTGTTGATAGCTTTAGAGTGTAACACATACTGTACTGACTTCTTTATAAAATGTATCTCATTTGAAACCTCAAAATAATATTACACAACATTATTCTGCTATTACAGCCCACACAATGGGGCAAAGAGCAAAAGTAGCTGATCAGAGTCCACAATATTAAGTTATGCGACCATTTTTTGCGAACCCAGCCCTAGGGCTTGGACCCTCTGCTGCACTGCCGTGACCGTCTCCGTCACGGCACTAACGAACTGCCTCCACTGTCTTTCAGCCTGGAGTCTTGCCTCGTACATTTTGTGGGCCAGATGGGACAAAGCTCACATTTGGCTCCACTGTTTACTGGTTATATCATTGGGGTAAGGTTCTGAATCGCCCTCTGAGCCACTGGGGCTAATGAAATTAGAACTGTTGTATCGAACATCATACCCGTTTTGTGTGGCGCTCCCCTTGCCGTTATGCAATGTTGTATTGTTGTAAAGATCAAATACGAGAACACACATAAAATTAGGTAAGTCCTTGTTATAAATAAGTGCCCAATAACTAAGAGTTTAAATGATAATTGAAGGGACATCTGTCAGTGTAGACATCCTAAAGAAACTGTAGCTAGATGGGAATTTAAGGATATGAATGAGACTTAATGTCCCTAAAATGCTTAGTGTGATGGCCTTGACTTTTTGAGATATTAGTGATGCTCCTAAATATCACAGGCTAATACAGTCTCCTAAGAGTTAGTGATGCTTGCCTGACTTCAAATGCAAGCGCCTGTCTATTGACTCATAGTAAGCATGACATGCTCTGAAAAAAACACCACAAGCAGATAAAATATGTCTACACCAAATTATACTTAACCCATATTATTGTTGAGGGAACAGCAATAGCTGGAGTTTTCTCAGGTACTGAAAGGTCAACCTCATTCCTTATCTCTAACTTGGGAGAATGAATAGTACCTGAAAGGGCTTGAGGCTTTCAGAAAGGATTGGAGTTATTTTTTTTAACAGCTTTATTGAGATATAATTCATACACCATATAATTCACTCATTAAAGTACACAATTCAATGGCTTTTGGTATATTCACAGAGTCGTGCATCCATCACCACGATCAATTTCAGAACATTTTTATCACCCCCAAAGGAAGCCCACACCCACTAACTGTCCCTTCCCACTCTCCGTTTCTCCCCTCAGCCTCTGAAATCACTAAGCTGTTTTCTGCCCCTATAGACTTTCCTACTTGGGATATTTTATATAAATGGAATCATATAATGTACGGTCCTTTGTGACTGGTACTCTCCTGTAGCATAATGTTTTCAAGGTCCATTTATGTTGTAGCACCTGTCACTATTTAATTTTTATTATCAAATAATATTCCATCGTAGGAACACATCACTTTTTGTTTATCCACTTATAGTTGATTGACATTTTGGCTGCTTTTCTTTCTCGACAATTATGAATAATAATAATGCTTTCATGAACAATTATATACAAGTTTTTACATGGATGTATATTTCATTTCTTTTATATAACAAGGAGCAGAATAGCTGAGTCGTATGCTAACACTCTGTTTAAACTTTTGAGAAACCCCCAAACTTTTTTCCAAAGCGGCTCTCCCATTTTCCATTCCTACTAGCTGAGCCACTTTTAAAGCCTAATGTTCACTCTTTTAAAAACTTGGTGGCTTTTCATTCACCTGTCTTTTTCCATCTACTAGTGCAACTGGCCAAGAAGCCAGATTAAGTAATAAGGCTACTGAAGGAAAGTGTTATCACACATTGACTCCCTGAAATGTTATATTTAACATCTTCCATCACTTTCTTTTCCGTTGACAGCCCAGTCACACTCCCAGCCTATCTTCAGTTATAATTCATGTATTTTCTCTCTGAACCTCATTCAACAGTGTTCTTGATGTGAGAAAACAGTCCGTAGTAACTGTGCATTAGTTAGCACAATGCGAGTGGCTTTCATCCATGTAAGTCTCTTTAACTGTTCTCCTATTGCTTTTATACATGTAACCTGTAGTTCCACAGTTAGAGTTTGACAAGAAAATGTATAGATAAAGCCTAACAACAAAATGGAACAAAAAACAATTTTTGTTGGAAATCACATTTCATTATATTATTCATCATCCAAAAAAGTAAACAAAAGCAAAATTTAGTCATAAGCAGACTTGTACATGTGTTCTTTGTAGTTTGTAAAATCCACACAGTTGTATCTGTTAATGGTTAGAAAGATACGTTTTGTATAATATGATAATAAGGTAATATTTCTTATTTTTAATATGAATTACAATGGAACTATGTAATTGAATATTACTTCATTTCTGCAATTCATGTTGGAAATCTATATACTTGTTGTAATACTTTTTAAAATTCTATTTCTGGAATTCCTCTTTTGGTTTTGTCTTCAGAACTCACACAGTGAGTGAGTGTAAAGCAATCCCACAATTATTTATTGGGTGTCCACCATCTGCAAGGCACCATGCTAAGCATTCCATTGAAAGGAATTTTAGAAGCTATTATTCTTTTGAATGTGCTCATTGAAAGCGAATATTACTCCATGGATGGCAGATTTTATTTGGGGAAATGGTCAAAAGTTATTCCAAGTCAGTTCTGATGGATGAGGTGGGTAATATCCATCAAGCATGATGACATCCTTAATGGTCAAAATTATATGTGACTATAAATTTATGAGGCTGATTTTCTTGTGTGCTTCATTAACCAGATTTGAAGAAAATTGCACACGAGGAGTCCTGGCCACGTTCAGAGTAGTGGTGGCAACGGTGAGGGTGCGGTGCCAGAGTAACTATTTTGATGAATGGCACTCTTTCGATGTATTACTGATGGTGTGTTTTTAAAACACTCACTACTTATGATCCCACATTACAGAGTGCCAAAAAAAAAAATACTAGACCATGTAAAAATTTAGCCACATCTATAACCAGGATAATGTCATTTTCTAGTGGCTGTGCTTTTATTTTTGACAAATAAAAAAGACAACTGATAACACATATGAATTGTTCTTTGCCATAGCCAGCAAGGAGGTGGGGCTTGATTGTTATCTGTTCTAACAAAGGCATTGACCTGGAGAAAATCATTTCAGCTGACAGGTAGGTACCTCCTTAGTGTATGGCTTATAGAACTTCCGTTAGGCAGCACAACTTATAGAAGTAGTCACAGAAAGAGATCTTGGCTCTCATCATTTGTTACAAAATTGGAACTACTTTAATAGGGTTCTGAAGGAATAATTTATGGCTGAGAGCAGTGTGTGCTGACTACTCACTACATTCTGTGTCTCTCCCAACTTCTTTGGACTATGTTCAATCCGAAAGCTTCTCTTTCATCACGTAGTCCAAGAATTGGAGATAGGATATATTAGTTCTCTAGGACTGCAGTAACAAATGACCACAAATTGGGTGGCTTAAAACAACAGGAATTTACGGTCTCACAGTTCTTGTGGTCTGAGGTCTGAAATCCAGGTGTCAGCAGGATTTATTCCTTCTGGAGGCTGAGGAGGATTGTTCTATGGCTCTTTCCCAGTTTCTTGTGGTTCTTAGAAATCCTTGGCATTCCTTGGCTTGCAGATGCCTCACTCCATTCTCTGTCATCTTTATAGGATTTCTTCCCCATGTGTCTGTGTCCAGATTTCCCTGTTCTCAGAAGGACACCAATCATTGGAGTTGGGCCAGCACAGTAGGACCAGGGACCTGAAATGAAAACTAACTGATTCTTATTTGCTACTCCATGAAGGTAGAGAATCTGATGATTAATTTCTTTGTCTACTTCAACTTCTAGCAGAGAAACTTAGACCCAATAGGCATTTTCTAATAATTATTGAGTGATGGATTTTAGAGCAGTGCACTCTAAACATTCTTTAAGTGCAGTCATGGGAAAACTTGTTATTCTTTTCATCTCTGAGCATTGGGGGTAAAGTTGATACAGAGCAAGTCGCAGTTTCTCGCAGGATTGACATCAACTCCATTGAATGGGGAACTACACCTGGGATGCCTCACTTATTTCCCAGACTCTGATGCTATTAAAGGTCTTTAGATGTTTTGTTTCATCCTTCTGTGATAGCTGTGCTGGGGTGATGACATTTCATCTTGAATGTCTACAGGCTTGTTAGCAGAGACCCTGTCACCGCCAGGGATCACAGCATTCCCGTGCTCAGTCCTTAGGGCACTGATCTCGGCTGTACAGCTGGACTCAGCAGCAGACACCACATGGTCTAACGTGACAATCAGCTGGATCTCCAGCCAACAGGCAGAGAGTTATTTTCCTGAAATGAATGGCAGTTTGCAAAGCAGAGCAGGGGGTGGCTTTTTCTTCTGTATGTCACTAAAATCAGCTGAACTTCAGCAATCACAGGCATTCAAAGATAACACAATGGAAAAAGGTAGCTTATTTTTAAAGCATGGAGCTAACGAATCTGTTTAGAACAGGTGAAAAGGAGCAGCTCAATCTGCCTAATCTATTTCTGCAAAATGGAGCTGAGGTGACACTGAGTATAAAGCAAACGTAGAGATATAGACAAGAAAGGCAAAACACTCAAGTATGCAAGGAAACTTTTCACAAAGTATTTTTATACTTGCTCTGTGTAAGCAAAATTATCAATATAGCGTGACTTTCACTTTCTTAACCATCTGTCTTTGTTGCAAGACAATCTCTCTGTCCCCAGAAGCTGAGTATCGGGAGATGAGGAACAGAATGACTGCAGGCTTTAGACCAGTGTTTGCTCTGAGACTTGAAATCCTCAAGGAGATTGCACCTTTGTGTCAGGCTGAAATTAGCCATCCACCCGACCCTCAACTTGAGTAATGTTATAGGCAGCGGTAGGGGCATCTTCACCTGCATTCCCAACGAAAGTAAAATGTCAGCTAGTCAAAGGGTTCTTTTCCCATTTTGTGTTAGTCTCTGGTTTTTGTCACTTAAAGCCACCGGAGGGGAAATATATAAATTTCTTTAACTTTATGTCTAAGTGAATCTTTTGAAACATTTTTTTTCAGAAATATTCCAACCATCATGTTTCTCACTCCTAGTGAGAGCTGAATGAATGAGAGAATTTTTTCCTCAGTAAAGTATTTTACATTTTAGAGTTCATTTACACAAAGCCATTCAAATCTGCCAACTGAGTCAAAAGACAACTAAATAGCACATGAAATGTTTGCTTTATAATTATGGATACAGAAACATTGCTTGTAGTCCTGAATCTTTTTGAGGTGCCTGATATTTGCAATGACAAACAACACACAGGAGCAAAATAACTGTAATTCTAACCAAGGTGAGACAGCCTCAGTGGAAAATGGAATATTGGATTAGGGTAATTCCATTTCATTAATAAAGGATGGAAAGAAGAAGCAAATAGCAGAGATCTGCCATTAATGAAAATTCTGACCTGGTATCGTAAGACTAGGTCTAACCAGAGATATATTGCCTTCACTGGTTGAAGAAGAGGGTATCAAGCCATAGTTATATTTGGGCCATTACACACTTTACGGCAGAGTCTATTTTAAGGTAAATTTGGAAAAATAATAGAAGGTGTCTCACAGGTAACCCGTTCATTGAAACTGTTCCAGGTGGAACTTGTACAGGCAAGGAACACACATTTTAGAAAACGCACAGAATTAAATGAAAAGGAGTGTGTGCTATACCATAGAAAAAATATTTATAGACTGGGTAGTTAAAACCAAATTTTGTATCTTAATAAAGATAGTAAAACTGTTTGAAAGCAGATAAACTTTGGTAAGTCTGATAAAAAAGAGAAAAGATAAAATATACCAATAGTATGATGAGGACAGTCTTTAACTGCATTTATTAAGGGGATAAAAGTATTAAAGTGAATAAAATGTGTATATGTCAATATGTTGGAAAACCTAGAAAAAGTGTCACTGCCTCCCTTTGGAAAGTCTGTATTACCAAAATTGACCACAGAAAGGTTAATAAACCTAAAAAAAAACTTTTAAAAAGGATAGTCACAGGCTGACAAGATATGAGTCCAAATGTGTTTGTGGGTCAGCTCTTCAAAACCAATTAGGAAAAGATAGTTTCTGATATGAAAAACATAAAAAGAGGAAAAGCTTCCCAACTCATTTTAAACTAGCATTATGCTGATCCCAAAACAAACACATGAGAAGCACACAAAGTGCATGTAAATACACATGTAAAACACACACATACACACACACACAAATCATGTTCATCATGTTCAAAAAGAACACAGGGGTAAATTTAAAGAATGAGGTAGGAGTGAAAGTATTGCTAACATTAAAGCACATAAAGTTATATATATATATATATATATATATATATATATATATATATATATTATATCCAGGGTAGGGCAAAAGTAGGGTTACATGAAATAGTTTATTCTTGTATTATTATTAATTATTATATTGTTTTCATAAACAACTATAAACCTAATTTTGCCTAACACTGTATAATGAAATATAGAAAATAATAAAAATATACATACAAGAAAAGACTTTATAAAGTTCCTCACTCATTCTTTTTTTTAAAGAGTCTATTTATTGTTAGCAGGGAGGAGAGGGAGAAAGAGAAGGAAAGAAACATCAATGTGTGGTTGCCTCTTGCACACCACTTACTGGGGACCCAGCCCGCAACCCAGGCATGTGCCCTGACCAGGAATGGAACCAGCAACCCCTTCCTTCCCAGGTCAGCACTCAATCCATTGTGCCACATCAGCCAGGGCTTCACTCATTCTTAATATTTTTTAGAGTATTAGGAATAGAAAAAATTTCCTTAACCTGATAAAGGAAATCAGGTTAAGGAAGCACACAAGGTTTTGCAGGTTATCAAAAAACCTACAAAATATTTTTAATAATAAAATATTACAAAAGTTATTATTACCATGGCAGGAACAAGGTATTTTGGCTGTTATCATCATTAATATTCAGCAATGTTATCGGAGATTTTTGATAAAGCAATAATACAAAAAAAAAGAAGACTGTGGAAAACTACATGAGGAGGTGAGATAAAACTGAGGCTGATTTAGAGTCTAAGAGTTTCTATCTAAATATACAACTGAAAACACACAAGGCCAGAAAGAAAATCAACATAGAAAATTAAGCTTTCCTGCAGTGCAGAAGAGGGGAGGGAGGTGTGGGGCTGGGTGAAAAAGGTGAAGGGTTTAAGGGAGAAATAAACTCATAGACACCGACAACAGTATGGTGATTACCAGACAGAAGGGGCTGGGGGAGTTAGAAGAGGAGTAGAGTAGAATAAATGGTGGTAGAAGGAGACTTGAATTGGTGAACACACAACACAATATACAGATGATGTATTATAGAATTGTACACCTGAAACCTATATAATTTTATTAACCAATGTCACCCCAATGAACTTAATAAACAAGAAAGAAAAACAATTACGAAATGCAACAGAAGGAAAAATGCACATTCAGAGTGCAAAACCATTAAATATCTAGGAATTAAGAATAAACGGCAGCCTACTTGGTGCATACTTAACAAGCTTATTCCAGAACAATGTGATAAAGATAATAAGGTGTGTGTAGTAAATCGTACCTGTTCCCAAAGTGGCCGTACAGTTGTGTACCGCGCCCCCGCCCCCGCCCCCGCCCCCTGGAGTAGCGCATGGGATGATCAGTTTCTCCCCAGTGCTTGACACTGCCTTACTGGTTTTAATTTGCATGTCCTTGACGACTAATGAGGTTAGAACTTTGTTTTTTAACTTTTATTTTTAGGTCTATAGGTAAGCTAGAACTCACTTTTCTACACAGTATGAGATAGAATTCAATATTTTCTACTAAACATGCATCACACCAGTCCAGAACCATTTATTTAAAAAAACATTTTACCTCTCTGTATCACAGTATCACCTTGTCTGTAAATCAGTTTGCCATTTAGGTGTGAGTGTATTTCTGCACTTTATTATGTTCTACTGGTCTACTTGTTTCTCCTTAAACCAATTCACACTTTTTTAATTGTGATAACTTTGTAGTAAGTCTGAGATATAATAACGTAAGTTTTCCAATTTTGTTCCTATTTGAGACTGTCCTAACTGTTTGGGGACCTTTTAATTTTTTTACACATTTTTAAGTGAGATTGTCCCTTTTAAGAAATGACTGTACCAACTTGATGTGGATCGCATTTGGTTTAGGGATAAATTAGGAAAAATTGATTTTTTAATACATTGAATCTTATAATACATTTACAGTATTAAGGTCTTAATTTCCCTAAATAGTTTTATAGATTTCTGTCTACAGACATATTTTGTTGATTTATTACTAGGTGCTTAATATTTTTGATGTCATTGTTAATAATATTTTTCCATTTTATTTCCAGTTGTTTGTTGCTTTATATGGAAATAATATTGACCTTGTGTCTAACAGACTCAATAAATGTACTTATTAATTCTAATAATTGTCTATAGAGTATTTTGGATTTTCTACATCAACAGTGATAAATTTTAAGTATTATTTTGCAATACTTTACTTACAATATATCTTTTAATTCATTCTCTTGCCTTATTGCACCAAGAGCTCCCATACAAATTAGATTGAAGTGATTACAGTGGAAATCCTTGTTTTATTCTTAAATTCAAGAGGAAAGATTTTAATATTTCATTATTAGGTTTGATGATAGCCATAAGAATTTTGTGCATTTCATTATCAGATTAGAGAAGTTTTCTTCCGTTGTTTGTTAATTTTCTAAAAGTTGCAATTATAAACAAATATTAGATTTTATTAAATGCCTTTTTAAATTAGTTAACCATATGATTTTTCTTTTTTATTTAGTTAATGGTGAATTATAGTGATTGACTTTCAAATACTAAACCAAATTAGACTGAACCTAATCCAATTCTGTAAGTTTTGAGATGTATAATCCATATAAACAAAACTTTTTCAGGGTCCTGAAAATTGTTGAGGATGCAAAGATTCCTGAAACCAAAAAGTGCAGAGGTTGCTGAATTAATAATTATCTTTTAAATTATGTTCGTTAATAATTATCTTTCAAATTATGTTATGTTAATAATTATCTTTCAAGGAATGTTTTTGTCATGCCAGGGTGAGAAGGGGGTGATAGAGCAATCGAGTATTTGTGATATTTTTTAAACTGAGGTGTAATTTTTATTGAGATACATATCATCACGTAAGTTTCAGGTGCATAGCATCATGACTTGCTGCATGTACACATTGTGAAAAGCTCACCATAGTGTGGTGGTGAAAACTGTGTGTGGTGATATCACCAGTCACCACACATAAGTTACACATTTTTTCTTGTGATGAGCACTTTTAAGGTTTATTCTCTTAACTTTCAAATATACAATTAGAAGGTACTTACTTTTTAATTTTAATCAGTAAAGACTCTCACACTGCAGCTCAAATGTCAAGCAAACAACGCTTCACTCCCCCCACCCCCAACCATTATTTTATTAGAGGAAAGCGTTTTGCATTAGGTGGTTCTGTGTGTGATGGGATCGATACGTCAGTACGACTGTGTGGTGGACAAACTGTGACAACAGTAAATACGAAATGCTCTGGCACTTTTGTCCTCCCCATTGCTTTTCGCAGGATAATAAAGTTCTGTCTAAGCAGAGCGGAGGAACGCTTAGGTGCCAAATCTCTCTCACCTACCAATATTCTGATAAGCTAAAATGAAACAAATCTCAGGCAGCCAGTATTTCTCAGGGCTATATGAAGCTTTCCAAAATGATTAGAAATATGCTGAGCAAAACCATACTAAGGGACCTATCAAACTGGATACATTTGAAAAATAACAAGAGGTGTTTGTCAAATGCATGCATATGGTACCTTGATAAAATCATTTTGTCGTTTTTCTATCTTCACTTTTTTTTCCTGACTATTTGCAGATGAAAGAAAACATTAAATTCCTCTTGGACACATCATAAGTGACTCTTTGCTTTCCAATGGCAAGGAAAAACACACCATGTAGTAAATAATAGGTTTATCCTCCAGTGAAGATTTTGCTTTCCTTTATTTAAACCCGACTGTGTATTACTATGACATCATTTTTTATGTTCAAATGGAAGATAAAGACACAGCTGTTGGTTTTCTGATATCTATTTGGTTTGTGTAGCTCCGAAAATGAGTTTTTCCCCTTGTAAGAAGTTTTAAAAATTATAAAAATATATATATGTCTTTTGGCCAATTCTCAAATTTTGATCTTATTCTAGGAAAACTGGAAATTTTATGCATTATAAAATACAAAGGGTGTGATGAGCTTTAATATAACTGAATATATGAAAATTAACCAGATAAATTAATGGAGATTTTACTACCACTTAGTGAACCTGAGTTGTAAAGTTCATCAATTTTACAATAAAGAGATTGATGATAAAATATTTCCTGAAATTCTATATAAATTTAAAAATACATATATTAGTAACACCTCAGGAGAAATACATAAATAGGTGACACTTTTAAAAAATATTCTTTCAGTTAAAATTGAACTAATCCTTTTCAGGTGGTAAGGTAAAGCAAATAAAACCATGCAAGCAAATAAAATCATGCCAACAAACCAACCAAGTGCAAGGAAAACTTACAAATTCTGGAAGATGGTTTTGCCCCAAGAGTTAATTGTAAATTCAGGGCTTGTTAAGGACAGGTCTACAGTGATCCCTCACCTATTGCGGGAGTTACGTTCCAGAGACCTCCGCGATAGGTGAAAATCCGAGAAGTAGCGGCATTATATTTATTTTATTTATATATGTTTTAAGGCTTTATAAACCCTTCCCACACTCCTATAAACCTTTCCCACTCTCTTATCAACCTTTCCCACATGCTTCTAAATACTCCATATGCTCTTAAACACTTCCTACACTCTTAAACCTACGTAATTTTAACGACATATAAAATTCTATGTGGGTACTCACCCGTGAAGTATACTACAACTTGAATGATGAAGACCATGAATTATGTAGCTGTGCAGTACTGATGGTGATGAAGGTGATGACGATGAAATGAATGTACTGCACAGCTAAGAAGAGCATTACAGCTCTTCTGAAGGCACCACTTCATCAGGATTTTTTTTTTTAATAGTAGGTTGATATATTTTATTTTCAAATTTGGACACATGATAATGAATCTATGCAGTCTTTTTTTTATTTTATTTTATTTATTTATTTTTTAGAGAGAGGAGAAGGGAGAGAGAAAGAGCAATGTATGGTTGCCTCTCACATGGCCATCACTGGGGACCTGGCCCGCAACCCAGGCATGTGCCCCAACTGGGAATCGAACAGGGACCCTCTAGTTCCCAGCCCGCGCTCAATCCACTGAGCTACACCAGCTGGGTCATCAGGGTTTTTTTTTAAACCCACAATACAGTGAAGCCGCAATAAGTGAACCATGATATAGTGAGACACGACTGTAATATAAATACCAGGACCTCACATTAAAGGGATCCCTTGTGTCCCCCTCTGGGGTGAACTTGAACTTGCCAATGATCACTAAAGAATGTTTGCAGAATATGTTCATCAGAAAATTGAGCCATTGAGAATCCCTAAGGCAGGAAAAGAGTTTCACTTTCAGATAAGTTTGAGAAGTACTGAACACTGGGAAATATGCCTCGTGGAGTTTTGAACGCCCATTAGTCCATCACGATCTCTGAAAACACTTCCAGGGGAGAATTCTGTTTGATTTTATGTAGCCCAGCATGTCTCCACATTTATACTACTGATGAGCCCTTTTTCATGTAATTTCTGTAAAATATTCTTGTAATTCATGTTCTGAAGAACACATTTTCAGAAATATTGACCCAGGATAAGAATATGCCTCTTGGGACTACTCCCAGCTGGGAAAGAGGCAGGTGACTCCCTCCAGGTAATTCTCTGAACTAAGCAGCCCTGGGAGTGCCTTTCACCTCATTCTATTTCTCCTGTCTCTGCTTGCCTTGCTGCAACCCCACAGCAAGTGTCCTTATAATTCCTCTGAGCTCAACAATGTCGCTACGGTTCTTTCTGCCTTGATTTCTGTGCAACTGTAATATTTCATACTAAAGTAATTTGTGTAGTGATTAACTACTTAGATGAAATAGATAAACTGGAAAGAACCTAAGTCTTCAATTAGGAAGGTCAGAGCTAGTGCCTTTGTCACTTACCTAAAGTTCTACAACCGATTATACATTTTATGGGGAAGTAAATTTAATAGAAAGCTCTAGCCGGCACTGTGCTATACTTGGATCAGATTATGCTACCTTTAAAGTAGAAAGTGAATTCTAACCTTGAGTGGTTTTATTTCCAAAATGGGAGAAGAAAGAAAAAATGTCAACTGTGGTAGAAAACAAAGAAATATCAATAGAAAGTCCAAAATCAAAGCTGTCCTGCTATGTATTGTTTTGTAGATGGTAGTGGCAAAGCATATAATTATAGTCTTCAGGAAAACATTATAACATCCAAGGGTTACATGCCAAGTGTCCGATGCCAAGTGAATTGCTTGCCATGGGCATCTGGATACCCCCTCAAGTTTACTTATGTGACTGTTAGAAAAAGAATTGCTTGTGAATTCATTAATTCATTTCCTTACAACCTCACAATGAAACATCTTCACATCTGCTGGTTGTTATCCTCGATGCTCAGTTTTAATGGGTACTCCCCACTTGAAATTTTATCATTTGTTGTACATCAAAATTGTCATCACATCCTGGTCTTCATGTTTCTTTTATGTTAAGCACTAATTTTAAAACACTCTCCCATTTATTTCGGTGTCACAAAAGTCAAAGTTTAACTAAACTGAAATGAAGATAAGCCCACTCCCCAAGTTTCCCTTCTTCTTTAGGTGTTCCATCAGTTTTCCATTTACACCATTATGACTCAGATACAATTCCATGAACACTTACCTCTCATTTGGCTCCCTTTGGCTACTCACCATTTGTTCGTTGCAGATGACAATCGTCACCACCATCATTATCATCTACCGCAAACAGGCGTTGAGCACTCTCAGGGTGCGTGCCGGCAGAGGGAGACGGATCCGTTACAGCCTGGAGACCACGTGCACTCCTAGATGAAGCCAGGGAGTGCGATTTGGACAGAAACAAGCTTTGTTTGCAGCCCTCCCCATGACTTGTTGCCTGAAATTGCTCCAAACATGTAATTTCTTGAAGCTCTCCTTTCTACTTCTCTAAAATGTAAATAATAGTCTCTCATCAATCCCTATGATTTTACGGGAAATCATACAAGAACGTATAAAGCATTTTAGAAACAGTCACGGTATCAGAAGATGCTTTAGAATTCTCTTTTTTTCTATAATCCTCAACTACTGTTCACATTTTAACAGCCTTTCTTTCATTTCCATTCCAGGCCTCAAGAGCTGTCTTTCAATGCCAATATCACAAATAGAAAAGTAGAAAGTCCAGCCAAACAGCTGGGGCTCGGGCCTGCATTTTGAAACATTTCTCCTCTGAAAGCCTTGTTTTCCTTCTGAAAAGACTGGCTGGTTGACTGAATTAACGAAATTAACTGCTTGTTTTGGCAACATAAAGATAAA
Source organism: Micronycteris hirsuta (assembly GCA_004026765.1). Lineage (NCBI taxonomy): Eukaryota > Metazoa > Chordata > Mammalia > Chiroptera > Phyllostomidae > Micronycteris > Micronycteris hirsuta. The sequence continues at coordinate 314,005 of PVJI01000124.1, read as the reverse complement.
GCCTTAAATGGCTGAGAACAATAAAACCATATAGATGGGCTCATTTTCTTTCTTCCAGAATAATTGCGGTCATTAAAATGTGTGTCCTGTGATGTGCCCAAGTAAATTTAGTCAAGTTAATTTTTTTAAACATCCAACCTGATAAGGTGTTGAAGTACTGATTAAATTATTTACGTTAAACTTCTTGCTTGGTTTCAGTCCTTTGCAAGCAGTCCCTGTCTGCCCCGTCCACATTACTGGGGATTATCTATCTCCTTCCTTTCCCTTCTCTTCAGCCATCTCTTTTCCAGGATCCTGCCTCTACGTCATCCCCAGGCACTTCTCACCTCATCTTGGGGCCAGTGTTGAGGTATTGAGCTCGGTCAGGATCAGCTGAGGCAAGGACAGAGCAGAGGGAGGAAGAGAATGCATACCCTGTAGGAATTCTTCCCTCAAGCTGCCCAAACTCTTAAGGATAATTTTGGTCTCCTGTAATTCTCCAGTTCTGGCTGCATTGCTTTATCCTCTAACACAATCCTGCTCTACTCCGTAACTCAGAACTTCCATCCTGCCTCAATTCTCTCACAAAATGTTTATGATAGACTCATTCAAGTTGCCCTCTCTCATGAACCTTCCTGTTGGCCCACTGCACACAGAGCCCACCCAGGATCACAACTGACTCCAGGGCACCACTTCGCCTCCCGAGTCGAGGTGGCAAAAGCGGCACTTTTCAATCTTTGGTCTCACTTAAATTCCTCAACAAGGGACACTCAGTCTAGACCATTCCTTCCTTCAAACTCCCCCAATTGGCTTTTTTAAGTATATGTTATTGATTATGCTATTACAGTTATCCCATTTTTTCTTCCCTTTCCTCCCCCTGTGCCCTGCATCCTCCCCTCTTTAGTTCATGTCCATGGGTCCTACATACAAGTTCTTTGGCTTCTCCACTTCCTAGACCATTCTTAACCTCCCCCTGTCTATTTTATCCCAATGGGCTCCTGGCAAAACTTTTTCTCCTTTCCCTGACCAATCCTTTCTTCTCTCTTCTACTCTCCTCTTGCCCCCTCTCCCCTTCCATGTTAGTATTACATTAATATCAATCCTCCCTTCATAGCTTCTTGCTCCACAATCCTGCTCAAGGTGTTCTCACTCAAGACGACTACGTTCTGTCCACATTCCCCTACTGACCCCCAGATGTGCATACTCAGTGCCTTGTCAGATCAGCCTTGCACAGGGCCGGGAGGAGGATGAGCCAGTCACTGAAGAGACATTTTTCCCACGGTGGGAAGGGTGGCCAGAGTGCCTTCCTTAGCTATGTAAGTAAAGGCAGGCAGCACTTCTCCCCGGGGGAATGTGTGTAACAGCAGCTTTCAGGGGCTGCCTGCAGTTGTGCAGTTGAACAAATTCTTGCCCAGTATAATACATGAAGCTAAAAGGACAGGTCGGTCCATTTGCAGTAGAAGCGCAGGGGTTTTCTAGCGGGAAGAAGACTAAGGCCTCCGCCACACTCCCTGCAACACTGAAAACTGCAAAGTGTGCTAGAGGGGTGCTGGTCAGGGACCTGTGTGAGAAGGAGACACAGTTTCCTGGAATAGCATGTCCAGTGGGCTGTGTCTTATTTCGGGCTGCATAACAGATAGCGTAGGCAGGACGGCTTGAGCAACACACACTTACTTCTCACAGTTCTGGATGCTGGAAGTCCAACATCAGGGGGCCAGCAGATGCAGTGTCTGTTGATCTGCTTCCTCGCTTGCAGGTGGCCTTCTTCCTCTTGCATCTTCACATGGAAGAGAGCAGAGAGAGACCCATGTGTCCTCTTTCTATGAGGGCATTGATCCTATTCTGAGGACACCACCCACATGACCTAGTCCAACCCTAACTACCTCCCCAAAGCCCCACTTTCAAATACCAGGAAACTGGGGGTAAGATCACAACATATAAGTTTTAGGGGGAAGGGACAAAAACAGTCTGAAGCAGCGTTGCTCATAGGTATCAACTGGAGAGGTCTTTGCCCTGAATCATAAGGGAAGATAGTGATGTTTTGGTTCCCAGAAGTTATACCAGCCCAGCATTCCAGGAATGGAGGAAAGGGGAAGAAGGTCCTTTCCTAACTTCCCTGGTCTCATTTATTTCTACAATACTGCACCTGTAAATTCTGAGAGATTTACAATGTCCTCACACCAGACATGAGGTTTTATACAGCTGAGCCATTGTTTATATGGCTCTCTGGCCTCCTATGCTCTTAGCTCACGCTGCAATGACTAATCTTAATTCAGTCCTGGAAACTTCAGTCTATTCTGTATTTCCCCAGAATGACATCTTTTATCACCTCTCCCCCTCTCAGGATAGGTGAGATTGCCTCTCAGATCTTCTCCTACAGACCCCAGAACACTCTACTCACAATATAGTAACAGGGTTATTGTCTCTCACTGGATGTCATTTTGCTAAGAACAGGACCACCTTTTATTCATCTCTATACCTCTAGTACTGAATAAGTGTTCTTTACTTGTTTGATGAATGAATGCAGGGAGGAGAAATCCATACATTCCAGCTTGGTCCTTATTGGTTAAAGGTGTGTGCCCTTGAAGAATGAAAGGAACTCTAAGTCTGCACACAGTCTGGCTTGCAACAGGGGAGGAAAGAGACTCAGTTGCAAATAGCCAATGAAAAACCACAACTTTGATGTTCAATACATGTGTAATACCCAGACTACATTAATATGATTTACCTAGGACAGCCAAACAAGTTAGATGAGGAGGAAAAAGAAGATAGGTGGTATCTTAGTTGCTAAGTACTATTTCCCACCCATTAGCTAGACATTGAAAAATTCCTTAAGACAACTTGGTAGAAGTCGGAGTCACTAAAAAAAGTAAAAGATACTGATACATTAAATAAAAATATAGGAAACACTGAGTTTGTATTATATACATGCTCCCTCATGGCTCAGTTCCATTGAAAGTCTTATACTTAACATTTTTTAATTGGGCTATTTGTCTTCCTGGAGTGGAGTCATGTGAGTTCTCTCTATATTTTGGAGATCAAACCCTTGTCAGAGGTATCATTTGCAAATATATTTTCCCATAAGGTTGGTTCTTTTTTCATTTTGCTGATGTTTTCTTTAGCTGTGAAGAAGCTTTTTTAATTTGATGAAGTCCCATTTGTTTATTCTTTCCTTTGTGTCCCTTGTTCTAGGGGATATGTCAGTGAAAATAATGCTGCATGAAATATCTGAGATATTCCAAACAACCCAGTTAAAAAATGGGCAAAGGACCTCAACAGACACTTCTCTAAGGAGGACATACAGAGGGCCCAGAGACATATGAAAAGATGCTCAGCATCCCTAGCCATCAGACAGATGAAAATTAAAACCACAATGAGATACCACTTTACACTGGTCAGAATGGCCATCATAACCAAATCAACAAACAACAAGTACTGGCAAGATTGTGGAGAAAAGGGAACCCTAGTACGCTGTTGGTGGGAATGTGGGCTGGTGCAGCCACTTGGAAAACAGCATGGAATTTCCTCAGAAAACTAAAAATGGAACTGCCTTTTGACACAGCTGCCAATCCCACTGCTGGGATTATACCCTAAGAATCCTGAAACACCAATTCAAAAGAACCTATGCACTCCAATGTTCATAGCAGCACAATTTACAATAGCCAAGTGCTAGAAGCAACCTAAGTGCCCATCAGTAAATCAGTGGATCAAAAAACTGTGGACATTTACACAACAGAATACTATGAAGCAGTAAAAAAGAAGGAGCTCCTACCCTTCACTACAGCATGGATGGATCTGGAGAGCATTATGCTAAGTGAAATAAGCCAGTGGGTGAAAGAAAAATACCATAGGATCTCACCTATAAGTAGAACCTAATCAACAAAACAAATAAGCAAGCAAAATAGAACCAGAAACATTGAAATAAAGAACAAACTGACAGTAATCAGAGGATAGGTGGGAAGGGATAATGGGGGGAAAAAGGGTAAGGGTCATCAAGGAACATTTATAAAGGACACATGGACAAAGCTAAAGGGGGAAAGGATCAAGGGTGGGAGGTGGGAAGGGTGGGGAGGGGGAAGTGGTGGGGGAAAAATGGATACAACTGTACTTGAACAAGAATAAAAAATAGAAAGTCTTATACTTAACCAGTTAGGTAAAATAAATAAGAATTCACAAGTGATAATCCTATATAAGAACTAATAAAATGACCATACATTTTCATCTACACATTAACAGTAATAGCAAATATTTTAGTATACATCTGATCTATTGTTTTGGAAATATTTAGAGAAAATGTAACACAGCTCCTATGTTTCTTTTTCATAAATTTTTTATTTATCCTCACAGTTGTAGCCAAATATTTAGTATATCAATTATGAAAAAAATAGGATACTGCTAAGTCTTAATATATTATAAAAACAGTATTATCATCCATTGTCACTTTTCTTTTGCTTGCTTGTTTTCATTCCTTCTTGCATTTTCTCAGTCCTTCTAAATTGCATAAATATATACTTATCATTTACCTTTTGTTCTGTGACATACCCTTTATTGATTTTTATAAAACTTGAAGTTCCACGCCAAGTTGAAGAAAATGCCAAGGTTAGAAACATATTCTTCTTATATGAGTTCAGAGAATCTTGAAACTCAAGGTCATTTTTTTTTCAGGCAATCTGAATACTTCTAAAATTTAATCCAAAAAAAAAAAACCCAAAAAACCCCCAAAACTAAGAGAACAGACCTGTAAGTTGGATGGGATGTCTAACCTTAAATCCATCCATAATTCATTAATTCGTTCTGGGTTCTGAGCAGGACTCCCAGGGTTTAACTCAGAGAATTTTTATCAAGAGATCAGTAGTGTCTTTCCATTTATATACTACAGGGACATCTAAACTTCAAAAATTGACCCACATGATGGAACTAGAATAATTTTTTTTTAAAATTTCAGACTGTAGTAATATGTGAATAGCAGTTAAGTTCTGCTGAAGATAAATTTTAAATGTATAAGGCACTAGGTCTCAGAAGCCAAGCTATTATAAAACCCCAAAGGGAGCAGCTCTATTGATTTAATCACAGGCACAGTGGAGAAACGTAACCTGCCCTTCAAGTGGACACAACTATACTTCAAAGAAATGAAAGAAGACTTTAGTAATGAGGAAGGCAATGTGATACCTAAAGCATCCATCCATTCATTCATTCTATAAACATTTAATGAACACCCATATAAGCCAGGCAGTTGATTGAAGACTTGGGAATGAAAAATTACCAAGATACGGTTCCTGACCCAAAGAACACAAAATGTCATAAGAGAGAATAAATCAGGTTGAATGAGTATAAGGGTAGGGTAAAACAATTTGAACAGAGTAAAAAAATAGTGAAAAATGACTGGATCAGTTTCTGAGGACAACTGAAACTTTCTTCTGTACCAGGCTCCATTCCAAGTTGTTTGTATACATTGATTCACTTAGTCTTCCTCATCCTCCATGACAGAAGTTCCTTTGACTATCCCATTTTATAGATGAGGAGACTGAACCTCAAAAGGGTTAAGGAATTTTAGCAAAGTCACAAAGCCAGTGAATAAAAAACCAGTGTTTGAACCAGTTCAGTCTGGCTTAACATGATGCTGTAATTGCAATGCTACACTGCTTCTTGATGCACATAACTGACAAAATATTCATAGTTAGAATATATAAGGAATCCCTATGATCCAGAGGAATACATCCAAAATGGAAAAAAACAAGTACATTGCATGACCAGAAATTTCTTATGAACCTGGAAAGCAAAAGAGCATTCAAAGATGCTTAATCTGGCAGTGTTGAATGCACTTGAGACCACATATGTCTTCCACCTAGGGCATCCTATTTCTGTGTATACGACCCTGAGAAACTTTCACATAAGAACACAAAGGAATATATTTAAAGTTGTTCACCACTTTGGAAAAGCAAAAAGCTAGATCGACCTAAATGGATTTCAAAGGAAGAACATTAAAAAAAAAAAAAAAAAAAAGAAATGACATGCCTATGGAATAGCATAGAACTCAGAAATTAACAATGTTTACCTATATGTGTAATAAATCTCAGAAACATAATGATGAATTAAAAATGTAAGCAAAAGACCATGTATAACAACTGTAGTACAACCACACACATAATAACTGCAGCTGTGATCCACAGATATCCATATGCAAATAAAGGCACACACAAGAAAGCTGTGCAGGTGAGTGGAAAGAACATGTTAAAGGTACAGAATGTTCAGATACTTATGAAAATTCTGAATGATAAGCTCTCCTTCCAAAATGTGATAAAATAATAATAGGAATAGCAATAGCTAGCTTTATTAACACTTATTACTTCCCAGGTATTATTCCCAAGAACTGTAAAAGTATCATCTCACAAAAATGAGTTAGGGACTAGTGTTACACTAATTTTACAAGTGAGAAAAACTGAGCCAAAGAGGGGTAGGGATGTCTCTCCTGATTACAGAAATTTTAGCTGTTGAATATGAGATTTGAAGCCAGCAATCTAATTGCACAGGCAGTGCTCTTAATTATTGTAGTTTTAATGATTACAATATATTGTATTGTAACCCCAAACCAGTGATATGTCAGGAGTCAGAGAAAGTGCTCAAAAATGAAAATAAGATATATCAGAATCTGTAAGATACTTTGGAGTGGGAAGGGCGTGTCTGGAGCTCAATTATACATTGGACACCTTCAAATCATGACGAAGATCATCATGACGATGATGGCGAACAGCTCTCTGCTCCCATTGACCTCTTTCCTAGGATAAATTGAATTCAACTGTGAAATGAGGAAATTGGGTAAAACATAAAAGGGTAGTGAAGATAGATCACATCTGTTATTAAGTGCCATTACATATGTGATCACACTTAATGCTCAACTTTGAAGTAGGCATTACCAGTTTCATTTTATACATATGAAAACCAAGACCTGCTGCCACCCATTGTGGAGCTGTGATGAGAATTCACCTCGTTCCTAGGTCAATGGTCTTCCCATGACATCATCTCTAAAATTCGTCAGGCGGCTCTCCCATCTGATGATCTGCTTATATCAGTGTTTCTCTCTCTAGCCAGCAATGTACCAGTTACGCCCATCTGTCTACCTTAAGAACTTAGTATGAGTACAGGAGACAGCATGACTCATGACCACACACACAAGAAATGCATTCTAACCCTTATAATTGTTCCTTTTAGTTTTCAGACATGAACACTAAGCATCTTCATCATCGGATATGGTTTGATGCCTATTGGAGGTTGGATGAGTTCCCAATGACGTAGGGAGTCTAATTCTTTTGATAAGATATAAAATTTGTTTGAAAATGATTGACTTTCCATTTAATCTTGTTTCCGCTTTCCCACTCATCCAAAAATGAGCAGATTTTTAAACACGTGCTCCATACTCCAGCACTTCATCTTCTGCTTCTGGGCACCTTCCTTCCTACCACAAGCCGTCTCCTGAAACTGAACAAGCGTGGGCTTTCTTTCTCTATTTTTCTGGTATTACTCTGTCTTGACATACAAAGCAAATTTTTTCTATGATACTTGAGGGAAAGAGGAGAGGAAAATAGATGGTTATGGTTACTTCTCTACATTTATCAAAGCCCACTCGAGTTTTTACCAGCTGTGCAAATGCATAATAACATAATAAAAGCAAGGGGGCTTTTGAAGTTAGACAATTTTGAATGTGAATCCCAGATCCACTATTTACAATATGAGTGACTTTGGGCAGATAACTCGCCAAGATTTATGCCACTTTAAAATGAGGATTCTAAATATGTTTATAACATGTAACATGTGTATAATGTGTAACATGTCTAACATATTTGGTTGGTACATAAGAAGTCCTCAGTGAATGGTCATCCTTGTCATGACATTAGCATCCAGACTTTTTAGACTGAAAGGTACTCAATGCTCATACTAGTTACACCTGAACATTTTATAAGAGAAGGGCAAAGTAGCATGTCCAAAGTCACATAGCCAACCAGCAACTGAGCCCGGACTGGGACATAATCCCGACTCTGTTGTAGGCTCCTTCTCTTTGATGCCTCTCATTCTCTCCGATGTTTCTAGTCTTCCGACTACAGTGTCTCTTTTTCTGGTTTCTAACTCTTTACTCACACAAGTATTTTTATTCTACCAATGATAAATATTTTTCTGGTAGTACCCATGACATGTGAGACCCAGTTAGAATTCTGATAACCCCAGACTTCGCTCTTTTTTGCTCTGTTTCTGTCATGTATGAACTTGCACTTAGTATTTGGAGATTTAAAAAAAGTCGTAGGGTTATTTCTGGTCGATCATTGCTTTACAACCTTGAATTCTTCAGGTTTTATGTAATCAATTTATCAGAAGAATGGTAATAATGTTGAAAGAAATTTCTCCTGAGCACGGGAGCATAGGAGAAGCTAGGAAATTTTTGCAAGAAGTCGCCACAGTAATAAGCCTATTGCTGAGCATAGGTTTATTAGAAAGCAAAAAAAAAAAAAAAAAAAGAGTCTGCTGCATGCTGACTTCATCTTCATTAAACATTCATACTGGAAATGCTTACCTTGTCTACAGCCAAGATGTTATCCTTCGCAGAAGGAAAAAAAAAAAAAAAACAGGAATCACTAAGCCAACATGCAGCAAGAGTTCCAGTGCTTCAGGAAAGCAATGTTATGCAAAATCTGCAAACATGTTAGTCTAAGCATTTTTGGCCTGCAATTTCAAACACCTTGGGGCAGGGCAGGATGGTGAGGGAGGCATCTCAGAGAAGAATGAATTGGCTTTAGTTCTGCCATGCAAAGAGATGTAAATAAAAATTGAAGGGGCTTTTATGCCACTTCCATCATGGTACCTGCGTCACTTGGCCTAATATGTTAAGAGGATTAGTGCTAAAGCTGCATGAACTTTGAAACAGCCCAATGAAGCTTTGTGTTTTCCAGCTGAAATTGGTCCTCAGCATGACCTCTCTGATTGTCAGGATTTTGGCAGCCAAATTCTCTGAAGCAAGGTCGGCGAGTCCCCTGGGTTTCAACACTGCAGCCTCTTTTATTTACTTTAGGTACAGGTGTAGAGAGCTAGGAGGGGAAGGAGCAGGGAGCAGCAAGGAGGTCAAGGTGAAAGCCCTAATCTAAAATAGTCCTTCTTCATGCTTTCCCAGAGATCACATGGTTTAATCAAATTAAAGTTAAAAAACAAAAACACCCAGCTGTTGCATCCTGCTATGGCTTGAAGGGTCAAAAGAAAACCCTTCTCTCTATCCATTTAAACTAGAGGGGACTTCAGTGGGCATTAATGAACCTTTCTTATAGGAACAAAGGCATCGTGCTGCGTGGTTCATGTGGAGAATAATAAGTTTGGAAATGGAATGGGAACTAGCAGCAAAATGGCTCTTCCCTTAAGAAATACCTAAAATGACTACTTTTACACTGTAACTTAGCAGAAATGGAGTTTATCACCAACTACAGAGGTACGCTGGAGACTCTTCTCACCACAGGCTGTTTACCACACGAGCTGAATGATGCTGAATGTCCAGGAAATAGAGGCACACACGTGTCTGGGCATCTCAGTGTCCTTGTGGATATTTGACAACTCAAAGGCATAGTTGTAGGATTGGCCTAAAACATACTCCCAGGAAACACAGGTTAAAAAAATCTCCTTTAATACATGCCACCTCCAGAGACAGCTTTCATGGTGCCTTTTGCTGGGGATACCAATGGTTTGGAATAAGTTCATATGAAACACGCCATTCAGGAAAGCAGCTGGGGAACCTATCCCTGTGACTCTCCTGGGTGTCCTTTGAAGCTCCTGCTTCTGCCTCAAGGATATCGAATGACTCCAGACCTTTCTTTATCTCCCAAGGGGAAAAGAATGAGAAGACTGCTTAAATGCTTGAGCCAGCACTGTATCACCATCACAAAAGACTGCAGCTGAGAATAGCAGTCAGTCCAGCAAAAAAAAAAAAAAAAAAATCAAAGAATCAGTAAAACTTTCCAATAGAGGAGAAGGCTCCTGGATTTGGAAGTTGTTTTCCACAAGGTGAGGATGATATGGATCATTTTAGCATGCAAAGCAAGACAGGAAAAAAGGAAAGAAAGTAAAAGCCAAGGGCTACTTGAGAGCTTTGCAGTATTAATCCAGAAATAACAAGGCTCTGGGTTTTTATATTTCCGTCTGGTCTTTGGCCACGACCAATGGGTTTGAGTAATAACTGTTATATTCTCATTCTCCCATCCTGTATCCACGGGTCCTAAGTGAATTCAAGAGGAAACCAAGAGCTGGTTTGATAAAATAGAAAATCAGTTGTAGAAGCAATGACTTTTTTAGTGGAAAACATATTTTATTTTTAACAAATCTTGACTTCTCAGCTGAAGGAGACGTAAAGCAGAATCAGTATTGAGGACTGAAACGCTTACACTCACCACAGATGTATTTTCATGTATAATTATGTCATGCGAAGGGCATTACTGGGGCCGAGCCATACTATGCAATTGCTGCTAATGTAGTTGTTAACTCTCTTTGGGAGACTTTCTTGCAAAAGACTTTTTTTTTTTTCTTTTTGCCAAAGCCAGCAAAGAAATCAAATGTATGCAGCATTGTTCAGGGTTACTGAAAATCTGTACAATTTACATAGCTATTACATTTACGTAGCTAATAAAATCCACTTTCCAGATTTTCCTAGCTTTTAATTAGGAGTTTGGATCTCAAGAAAGTATGTTGACTGACCAGGTAATTCTGAGTTTCTGGTATCAGGATGAACTAGCAAGTCTGTCTCTTGACGTCAACCCTCGCTATGCTACACAGCACATGACCTGACTTGAAGTGGTTGAAAGCTCAAAGAGGGATCTTCTTCCCTTTTACCAAAACGTGGAGACTGGTCCTATATGCAATGCTCTTCCCAAAGGGCAGGGGGAGAGGAGAGATTTCACAAGATTTAACACTGAAAGACTGACTATATACATAGATTATGGCCAGACCATATATAAAAATAGAACTCTGACCTATGGCCAGCAACAACCAGCCCAAGGAACTAACCTTTATCTATATAATCATCAGCCCAGGTAGCCAGGCTACTATAAATCAGACTTGGAGTCAGACTGCTATCTCTAATAATAACCTAGGAAGTCAAACAACAACTTTGGTAACAATCAGTCCCAAATGGCTAGGACTTGATTAATAACTGACAGCTTCCCTAATTTTTGACCCTGCTTCCAACTTTGGACCAGTCAGAGAAAGCCTAATATTCACCCCCAACCAATCACATAAAATACTCTGCTGCTACTTAGCGCATCAACACAAAGGTTCTCTTTGTGATTCACTGATTCTAGAGAAAAATAGCCATATTGTTATGATTTATACACTTGGAAAATGAGGCAAAAGCACATGCTTAGGATTCAAGTAGTGAATCAGCATTGAGTCAGGAAAAGAGAAACCACTCTATATATTTAAAACAGAGGGACATTCAGGAAGGACTACAGAGGAGCTGGAGTTGCTGAGGGTGAAGGGAGGAGTGTTAGAAGAGGCAAAGAGGGAGTGGTTGTTAATCGAAGATCTGAACCTACGGTGACTCCGAGACTGGATCCTCTGAGCCCCCAGACTGACGCCCTGAAGGACCCACACCTGACTCCTAAGCAGAGAAATGGGAACTGCGCTCCTGTTAGGCTGCTGAGTTGCCAGCAGCAATGCTAGAGCCAACTCCGTTGTTATCACGGCCAGTGGCTACCACTTGAAGCATTCAAACACGGCTTTTCCTCTTTTCACTTTTCAAGGCCCTGCCTGTGCCTGTCATTGAGAAGGCATGCCAGGAACACAGCTGACACAGAAACTTTGGGATGTGTAGATCGCGGTCTTGCAACCCCCACTGCGAAAAGGACAAGTGTGGAGCTGACAGAACAGACGCTATTGAGCAGAGATAATAAATATGTTTTGGCGTAATCGAGATTAAAAATTGAAGGCAGAAGAATGTTCTGATTTATTAAACTTGCTCTTTAAACAAAATTTAGAAAGTTAAGTCCACAATATTAGATTGCTGTGACCCTGAATGTTCCCAGGAGAAAATGAGTGACAAAGGGCTGGGCCTATCCTCCCCACTTCTGATTTTACAGGCATGGGACTGGGCCCAGAGTTGGAGGGGACTAGAGGAGGGAGGCAGGGACAGACAGGGCTAGAGAAGGAGGAGCTTAGTAAAAATTCTGAGTCCTGATTACGGAGGAGAGTTACAGATGGGAGCTGCATTCATCCTGTGACAATGAAGCTGACGCCCCACCTTGGTTTTGACTCAGCCTATAGCTCTCTACGGTAGCTACTCATGCCACATCCATTGGAAGATGCTTGCTCCAGAGAGAATCAAGGCCAGAATTTGTAGACTTATATTCTGGGACCATCACTGGGAAGTGGTGGTGATAAATAATGGATTTCTTCTCCTTTGGGGAATCCATTTACTTATTTCATTTAACCATTATTTATTGAGTGCTGAGCATGTGCAGGCATTACTTCAGGCATGGGGAATACAGTAGAGAAGGAAAAAAAGCAGACAAAAATCCCTCCCCGCATAGAGTACACATTCTTCAGGGAAACAGGAGACAATCACGTAATAAAAGGTAGTCAGTATCATGGGGAAAACGAGCAGGAAACGGAGAGAGTGCAGAGACAGCCGTTGCCATTTAGATTGATTACATGGAAAGGCCTCTTTATTGAAGAGGTAATATTTGAGCAAAGCCTTCAAGAAAGCGCGTGAGAAAGTCATGTGAGCTTCCAGGGATGGTTTACCTGGCAGAGTTTAGAGGCCCTGAGGCAAAATATGCCTGATGTGTTTAGCAAATGGTTCTGTGTGGCTGGAGGAGAGAAGCAGGGATGAGGTCGGAAAGGAAAATAAAGGTCACATCACAGAGGGTCCCAAGGCCATTATACAGAATGGCTCTTTCTTGGATGAGATAGGAACATATTGGAGGATTCAGGGCGAAGGAGAGACATGCTCTGCTCTAGGGTTTTATGGGATCACTACGGAGGCTGTGCAAATCGGTAGAGAGAGACTGTGGAGATGCAGTGAGTAAGGGTGAGGCACAAAGACCAGTTCAGAGGCCACTGCAACAACCCAGGTGACAGATGGCTTGCAGTGGTGCTAGTGGAGGTGTTGCTAAGTAGTTTGTTTACAATAAGTAGAAATAGGAAATTAATCAAGCTGGCCAGAATTATATCTGCAACACTCCACTAGAAAATACATTCTAAATATATCCCCTTGATGATGTTAGGTAGGCAGTATCATCTTTAGACCTGCATATTATAACAAAATTCTCTTAGATTTGCAGCCATGGTGCCCCCATTGCTTCATTTTGGCTAAAAATGTGTTGCTTTTGGATTTTAATTAATAAGGCAAATAACAAAATGCATTCCACATGAAGCACCTACCCTTACTTGTAGTGCATTTTTCCAAATGAGCACCCTTTTCATGGAAAATGAGTTTGTGAATATTTACATTCAGCTTATTTTTAGCGTCCACAGATGAAAATAATACATAATGACAAAAAGCTACAATAAAAATCAATAATGCTTGAAAATGCCATATTTTATCAGTACAGCAGCAGTTCCACCGAACTGGAAAGTAATTGCAGGTGTATGAACAAAAGCAAATACTTATAATTCACTGACCATATGTAGGGTGCATGAGGTTTCACAGGCCCCTTGTCATTGTCATGGAAATGGCCCCTGGAGATAGTGAAACCCAAGGCAGACAGTTCTGTGATATACCACATTCAGGCAGAAGTCATTTAAATATGGGGATCATTGTCAATGGACAGATAGGAAAGCAACAAAAGAATGCAGATTAGAAGTGAGTGCTACATTGATTAACGAAATCCTAGCATGTGGTTTACACGGGTGCAGGTGGAGGTTGTGGACTGTAACTCTCCTTGAAAATCAAGGACTGCACCAGCTCACACCCCAGCTGGGGCACTAAGACAGTCACTCCGCTCGTTCAGCTGTGGGTTCTACGACATGGTTACTATTAAGGAAGCTGACCTCGAGTGTCACCACTTTCAGGTCTCAGCCCTACCAAACGTCTGATCAATTAGCAGCTTCCTGGAGCTAACAAGGTATTTAAAACTTATTTCCCCTGGTAGGCAAATCGCAACGTTTCCTTGGAGAGTAGATTCTTTAAGAAGAAAATAAGTAAGTCAAACTGTCTAGTATTCATATTTTTCAAGTTAGACTTATAAAGAACATAGTATTTACGTGAGATATTTTAAGCACCGATTATGTATAAGAGGCATTACCATAGTAGGGTGTTTAATGTATGAACCTATGATTTTGATGAAAAATCTTTAACTGAGGGATTTATTTAGACGTGTGATTTTAATTTGAAATGTTATGTTTATATAATATTGGAACATATAAATCACTGGTTCTCAAACCTTAGCATGTCTCATAATCACCTGGAGGGCTTGTGTGCCCAACCCCCAGTTTCTTATTCAGTACATCTGGAACAGAGCTTGAGAATTTGCACTTCTAACATTCCCAGGGGGTGCTGATGCTGTTGGCCTAGAACCACGCTTTGAGGCTGACTTACAGGTTCTTAAAATTTGCTTCTTCATAAGATATAATTATGAGACTTCTGAAAACTACTTAAGAATTAGAAAAATTGTTAAATCAGATTACTTAAAAAAGAAGTCTATAATATTAAATTTATAATTGCAGCTTAAATATTTAAAGGAGGTAATGATATAAGTTTGGACATGGTAGCAGACATTAACACAGGGTTCTACAAAAATCTTTTATATTTTTAACACAGGGTTCTACAAAAATCTTTTATATTTTTAACATAAGATTTATAAGTTAAAGGAAAAACTCAGATCTTGAATGAGTAACTTTATTAAACTGATTATTAATATTTAAAACCAAAGTCACCTCTGAATAATCTTTTTTTTGTGCACAAAATTAGTCCAGAGGACATCAAAAATTCAGCATTGACAGCAGTCACTCCATTTCCCAGAACTTCCAAGCCCATGGATTCGGAAGCTTTGGCATAAAGGACTAGCTAAAAGTTCACCCTTATCCCAAACCATTTGATCCCTCTTCAAATGGTCTTACTCCTTTGCCCATGGAGTTGGGCTTGCTTTGAAGACAGTGGACTACACAAAGAGTCTACGTCTTGATCGACTTTGCCGCAGAACTGAATCTTCTGCAAAGGCTCTGGAAGCTTTTCTCCCCAGCTCCCCTGCTAACTGTCATTGTCTTCGTGCACTGTCAGAGGACACCACAGAAAGAAGAATGGCATGTCAAGATCAACCTTCCTCCAGAGATACCCCTTGAAATAATGCCGAGTAGCTGTGCATTTGGAAGACTTTACTTCTGAGACCAATTATCGTCCTGCTACAATGTATTCAGCCTTCACCAGTTTGGCTTCTGGACCCAGCTGTTTTCTGTAAGGCCAGATGTATTTTGAATCACAGATGTGAGCATTTAAATTAACTCAACTTTCTATTTTTTTTTTAAAGGGACATTTATTAGCCTTCAGGGAATACAGTCTTTGATTTATTATTCAGGTTAAAACCATTGTCCCTCATTTCTCTTTTAGACTGAAAAGCATTAATACATCACAAATAAAAACACAATGGGAGCACCTAATGCTACTCTCTAGTTCAAAGAGGAAATGAAGTTAGTGAAGATCTTAAATTTCCATACGATTCCATACTGCGTTTGCAGCCCAACTCTACTGAATTCTAAATGTCAATCAATTGCTTGCGCCCAGATCCACCCCTATGGCATTGTTAAAATCTGGACATGTTTTATCTGGGTTACCAAAGCAATCCTTTATTTTCCTGGAGCCTCTGTTTCTGGATCTAATTTTAAATGAAAATTTATAGAAAGCTGTCATAGAAAAAGTAAATCTTTATCAATTACCTGTGGTCCTCAAAACACCATAGTTTATGCAGCTAGCCTTAGACAAACACTCTATTCTAAAAGTTATGTTGGCAATGGAGAAAAGAAATCCTCTTCAATAAATGGTGCTGGGAACATTGGAAAGCCACGTGCAAAACAATAAAACTAGATTACAGTTTTTCCTTATTTACAAAAATTAATTCAAAATGGATCAAAGACCTAAATATAAGATCTAAAACAATAAATTACATAGAAGAAAACATAGCTAGTAAAATTATGGAACTTGGTCATAGAGAACATCTTATAAATTTGATCGTAAAGGCAAAAATAAATGAATGGGGCTATGTCAAACTAAAAAGTTTCTGCACAAGAAGAGGAACCAACAATAAAACAAAAAGGCAACCAACCAATGGGAGATGATATTTACAAACAACCACTCCATCAAAGGATTAATATCCAAAATATATAAAGAACTCATGCAACTCAACGCCAAACGAACAATCCAATTCAAAAATCAGGTGAGGACCTGAATCAACACCTATCCCAACAAGACATACAAACGGCCAACAGATATAAGACAAGATGTTCAACTTCACTGGCTGTTAGGGAAATGCAAATCGAAACTACAATGAGACACCACTTCACACCAGTTAGGAAGGCTATTATCAACAAGACAGGTAATAACAAGTGCTGGAGAGGTTGTAGGAAGAAAGGAGCCCTCGTTCACTGCTTGTGGAATGTATGTAAACTGGTGCAGACACTATGGAAAACAGTCTGGCAGTTCCTCAGAATATTAATAGAGTTACCATATGACCCAGCAATTCTTCTTCTGGGTGTCTACTCAAAAAACTTGGAAGCATTTATTTACGGAGATATATACACCCCCCTGTGCTTTGCAGCATTATTCAGGGTGCCCAAGACATGGGAACCACCAAAGTGCCTTTTGGCAGAGGACTGGATAAAGAAGATACAGTACATATATACAATGGAATACTACTCAGCCATTAGAAAAGATGAAATCCTGCCGTTTGCAACAACATGAATGAACCTTGAGAATATTCTGCGAAGCAAAATAGGTCAGTCAAAAAAGCTAAAACTGTATGATTTCACTCAGATGTGGGATATAAAACTGAAACTCACAGGCGCAGACAGACAACAGTATGGTGGTCACCAGAGGGAAGGTGGGGCGGGGGGACGGTAATGGACAAAGGAGGCCAGACGTGTGGTGATGGAAGATGGTGTGACTGTGGGTGGTGAGCACACAGTGCCACGTGCTGACCGTGTGTCATAGAAATGCACGCCTGAAACCTACGTGACCCTATTAACCAATGTCACCCCACTACATGTAATCTTAAAGAGTAAATACATATAAATAAATAAAAGTTGTATTGTGTTTTTACAGTAGACATGTGCTAGAAAAACAGATTTTGTAATGAGATGTTTCAAATTCTGGAATTGCCAAGCCTAAGCTTACTTCTTAATTAAAAAAATAAAAGAAAAGAATAGCTACTTAATTTAAGTGGGTCTGGCACATAGCCAGTGCCTGGTGAATGTCAGAAATGACTCTTTTTAACCTAAGTGCCTGTCAGTGAGAAAATGTTTAATCCCTTTGTTTGAAGTATGTATGGTCATTAAAAATTGCTTTGTAAAACTATATAATGTCATATTTAAGACATATTATATTATAAAACTATTAAATAAAAAATAATATAACTAAACTATTCAAAAACTTGTATCTAGAAAAAATACAAAAAAGTTTATCAAATTACTAATAAATTATTGTTGAACTATGGCATTTAAAAATTATCCTTTCTATCTCTCTGTTTTGGATATATTTTAATTTAATCATCAGAAACCAAATGAACAAATTCCATAGATAGAAATTGTGAATGAAACTGCGCTGGTACATTGAACTCTTCTATTAAACACTACCAATTGCTATTTTCATGGTGCTTAGCTGTATCTCACACCTCCATACATGCACGTCATAATCACAATTTTTTATAAAGTGGCATCTAAATCATTGCTTACCTTCAAATATTATTTATTTTCAGTAAAGTTTTTCAGTAGATCAGGTGGTCATTTTTTTTTTTTTTTTCTATTTGACAGGTGAGAAAAAGCCTAAACTGGCACACCCAGCTTCTTATTTCTGGAGCTCGTACAGATGCTGACAACTGAGTGGACGATGCTTATTGGTCACCCTACCCACCTTTCTCAAGCCTAAGCAAGCCTTCATTGAACTAGCTGTCTGCCAAAGGATCAGTTACACAGCCCCTCTGGTGTGTATCTCGATCTGCAAAGTGGGGATGGTGACATCTGCCCTCCCCACCTCATAGGCTTATAGGAGGATGCTATAATACAGCGCGGGTGGGAATTTTTTAAATATGGAAGTGTACGGTATTAAGATTAAAATCACCAACACTAGTGATGGACAACTATGTGCTTCATGTTGTTTGGAAGGCAATTACACCTTAGCAGATGCCCCCAAACAGTAGTTCCCCTTTCAAGTTCTTTTCTTGAAAGTAAGAATGTGTCAAAACAGTTGTGTGTACTTCTACATGATGTCGGAGTCTTCAGGCACTTTAGGGGCAATTTCTTTGGCCTCTGCACACTATCTCTGATATGATTCAGCATCTACCTGACTGAGCACTTCAACTGAGAGAGAAGCTCTTTACCTCATAGGGCGCTTGTCTTCTTTCCGACTGTACAGAAATGCCATTCTGTTTACGAGTCTACTTCATTAAGCTCCAACAGAAAAGAAAAGTAACAACTTGCTTTTTTTTTTTTATCTTAAGAGGATTATGTATAATCAAACGTTGTTTAGGAACTTATTTTCTTATGTTTTTCCTTTTCAGCTTTCTTCTGCTGAGCTTGGATTGCTCATCTGAATGTCTAATTAGGAAGCCTCATCTTTCCTGGGTGTTCCTTGAGCATTGTTACTCTGCAGGCAAGAATTTTCATTTTTAAATTTTCATGACATCAGTATAATCCTCTATCATAAAATAGAGTGAGAAAAAATTAGCTTCTTGGGGGTGAATTTGCAGAGTGTGTAGCAATTTGCAAATACCTTGCCTTGAACCTCAGAACTGGATATGTAATGAACAAACCCCTGCAAAGTAATAATGGGAGTGAGTGCTTTCTGGAACACTCTACCTGGGTAATATGGGGTAAGAAGAAATTTCAGCCTTACAGGAACAACTACCAACTTGTTCAGCTGGAAAACCTCTCTTGCTGATATCAATTCAGACATAAAAATATGTTGAAGTCTAAATATGAAAAATGTGTGATTTTGCCCATCTTTCCTGGCTCAGTCATTCCTAGCACTGTGCCTGCTTTTTAGTCTGCGATAAAGAGGGGAGAGCAGAGATGACAAGCCAGGGGCCTCTAACGGTCAGCGTGCCTAGTGGCCACGTCGGAGGATGGAGGCTGAGATGTTGTTCTGAATTTTCATCTTGCCCCTTCCATGGCATGAATCTGCAAGTATCAGGAGTGTTCAGAGGTATGTCAGGGTTTCATTCATAATAAGAAAAAAAAGTGTTATTGTGAAGAAAAACTGCATAATTTAGAAAGCAATTTAATTAGGCTCAAAATGCCCTTGTGTGGCTGTCGTATTGTTGGAATCTATCAGCTCCTCTCATTTATTCAAGCCTTAGGTTATGGGTGGTAGGAGGCATCCGGCCTAGAGCACCTTCCATCTCTTCCTTGACTCAGAGTAAAGGTGGGCTCTGTTTAGGAAAGCAGCAGTCTCTCCCAGGATGAAAGGATTTGCATAAACGTTTCCCAAGGATATCCTGGCTACTAATAGATATAGCTATTGCAATGCGTAAGTTCATTTCATTCAGCGATCACCTAGGTATTATTACTTGGCCATCCTCAAATTCCCCAAGCCCTGCCTTCCCCGAACTCTTTCCCAAGAATGCCAAGAGGCTTTTTCTCTGTGTAGGTATGTGTAGTTTCCTGCAGACTTATGAACTGAGTTCTGTGGTGAGTAAAAATCCTGGGTTATACAGCCATTTCCTTGTTCTCGGCAGCCGGTTGAAACCCGTCAGAGTACAGAAATCACTGTTGCTATTGTGTTCTGAATAAGGGTGCAGCCTGCAGCAGTTCGCAGTGCTTGGTAGGTCTGGTGCCTCTGCTTGTTCCTCTCCTTCACAAAGCAGCGTGTAGGGAGGCAGGCATGGGTGTGTCCAGTGCAAGGTGTTAGCACTGCTTTTATTTATTCATCATATTATTTCATCTAGATTTGGATATAAATAGCATTAAACTAATGTCATAAAACATATGTTTTCCTTTTCTTTGAGTATCTTTCATAGCATTTCCAACAAACATAAAAAACAAACTATGAAAACCATGGGGTCCAAACAGAGTCCATGTTATCTTTAATGAGAAACTGGCTTCAGATGAGGATGCCGAGACAAATGGTGACCACCAAGGATGAAAAGATAAATTAACTTTAAAATGTCTCAACATTCTATGGATCTGGAAGAACCTGACTTAAACACAAAGTTTTAGGGAAGTACAGCTTTCCAATATGATCCTTCCTCAACATTTTCAGAATAGAATTTATAAAGACAAAACAGATTACCTAAAAATATGAGTTTGGGGATAACCATGATAATTCTCTTTTGTAGAAAGAAATGACCTCAGAGTCAGTAACGCAGAAAAGAAGCTGAAATGCAGACTGAGGTGGTAATTATGCCTCATAGTGAAACCAAAACAGTTAGGGGGAGGCACTGACACCACGGCCCACACTGACAAACGTAGCAGCTGCAGGGGCTGCAGACAGGAAGCCCGGAATACATCCCCGGGGGGTTGAGTAAGAAGCTGGGCATCTTTCTTGAGTGGTGACAAAAAGGCTGACTCAAAGGTCAGGGCCACTGTCCCTTGAGCGGTGGGGAAGTCCAAGGAAGGCTCAAAATCTTACTGAGTTCAGCAAAGTTCTCATGCTCTTTCTGTGCTCAGTTTCTTCATTTTCCTGGGCAGCTAATCATCATGGGTGGGCATAGCTTGGTGCCGTGACCCTGCCAAAGCAGGGGTGGGAAATGAAAAAGATGGCCAGGGCAGGGGGCAGAAGTAGAACACACAGAGGGAGCCCTGGCTGGTGTAGCTCAGTGGATTGAGCGCGGGCTGGGAACCAGAGGGTCCCGGTTCGATTCCCAGTCAGGGCACATGCCTGGGTTGTGGGCCAGGTCCCCAGTGAGGGCCATGTGAGAGGCAACCATACATTGCTGTTTCTCTCCCTCTCTTTCTCCCTCCCTTCCCCTCTCTCTAAAAAATAAATAAATAAAATCTTAAAAAAAAAAAAAGAACAGACAGAAGGAGAAAGTGGGTGACACAGAAGGGAGGAGAGTGAAGACTGCAATGACTCTCTTCTCAGCGAAGAAGAGTGACACAAAATGCCCAGATGAGAAAATTGCTTGAAGAAACACTTAGTGGATGCAGGTGGAGCCCCTCTGTCAGTCTCCCAGAGCTGCACTACCCCTCACCTACTCGGTTCCTGCTGCTGGGCAGCAGGCGTGTGAAACTCCAGTAACACAAATGAGGTGCTGGCTGTTTCTCACTCAGTTACC
Source organism: Micronycteris hirsuta (assembly GCA_004026765.1). Taxonomy (NCBI): domain Eukaryota; kingdom Metazoa; phylum Chordata; class Mammalia; order Chiroptera; family Phyllostomidae; genus Micronycteris; species Micronycteris hirsuta. Next base: position 292,583 of record PVJI01000124.1, on the reverse strand, counting down.
TCTGTGGTCCTGAGGAAAGTTCCCAGATTATCTAGTAACACCATTTGTAGACCTAAATATTTGAACCCCACAAAACTGCCCCTCACTACCATGCATTGCCGTTGCCTGGGCATCTGGAGCTTGAGTGATCACTTCCTCAGCTTCCTTGTGTGTTAAGTGAGGAAAGTGAGTTTAGGTAGTCTACTGTTCAAATGGTCCCCATCCTCTCTTTTTGGGAACTAGTCATGTCTTGGTTTGCTGTGTTTTTACTATTGATTAGTTTATTTGTTTTCACAAATTGTTTATTTAATAAAGTTCTATGGAATATTTGTATTTATGAAATACTTCCCATTTTAATGATATACTAAGAAAATAAATCTGTTTTTGCTACACTGATAATAGGCTTTACTGTGATATAGAAAATCATCATATAATCATAAAAGAAAAAATTCAACAAAAATTTTAATAGTCTTGATCCACATGTACCTAAAAACTTAGCCACGAAATAAGTGAAGCAGAAATAAATAGAAATACTATGAAATACAGATCAATCAACAATGAGAATAGAAGATTTTAATATATTTTTCCCCAAAATAGAGTACTAAAATTAATAAATGGCTTTTTACAAAATAATTAAAATATTAATATAATATTACAAATGGGTCAGATATTCAGATACAAAAAAATAAAACTCCAACTTCCAGTTAAGATGGCAGCATAGGTAAATAGTACTCAAATCCTCTCATACCATATCAAAATCACAACTAAACTACAGAACGGTCATCACTCAGAAATGCCTAAATCCTAGCTGAATGGAAGTCCTACAACTAGGGATTTAAAGAAGACGCCACGAGATTGGTAGGAGAGGTAGAGGCACAGTCTGGCTGGTCCCACACCCGCATGTGGTGGTTTAAAATCAGAAGATATACCACAGCTGTGAATGTCCTCCCTGAGGAGGGAGGGATCCCAGGTCCATACCCAGCCCCCCATCCCATGGTTCCAGTGCCAGGAAGGGAAGTCTCCATAACTTCTGGCTGTAAAAACCAGTGGAGATTGTGGCTGAGTGAAATGGAGACCTCTGGAGTGCCAGGCAGTTCCTCTTAAAGGGCCCAAGCATGAACTTACTTGAACTCACTCCCTCTGAGCTCCAGCACAGGGGCAGTAGCTTTAAAGGAACCAGAGACATGGAGAGGAACTGAATTATCTGTCATCAGGGCGATAGCTGGGAAGACAGCTTTCTGCCACACAAAAATGCTAGCAGAGGCCATTGTTCATTTTCCGAGACTGCTCTACCCCTTCATAGCTGGTAGGTACCATATCTGAGTCTCCGTCAACCTGACTCACACTGTTTGCCCTGCCCTGGTGATTCCCTGAGTCCCTGCCCTACCTAATTTGGAGGCCCACCCAAACTGTTTCCAATGGTTGTTCCATACCAGTGGCCTGTCTTGGCTCTTGATGCAGACTTTCCTAAAATTTCTCAGACAAGCAGCATCTAGTCTCAGTGTGCCCAATACCTCTGGTTAAGTGACCCCAGGCCTGGGACTAGCAGCTGTCAGCCTCGGTTCAAAGCTTGCCTCTGTTGGTGTCTCCTAACCCAGCACAAGTAGCAGCCATCTGCAGCTCACTTTGTAGCTCATGCTGGGTAGTCTGTGCAGATCACAGTGAAAGCTGACCTTGGCCTGCACCTCCTGGGAGGCCCCAGAGCCAGTGCACCTGGTAGACAGCTTCAGTCCACATTGAAGTACCACCCACTACCTCTACACGTCACATACTCAATAGGTAGACTCAGGGAACACCAAAGCCCCACAGAAGTAAGTCTTGTTCTTTGGGGTGGGCCCCTGCACAGCTAATTCACCACAGTGATTTGTGGTCACAACCAGTCCTTGTAGCCAATCAATCTGTGGGTAAATCACTCCCATTGATATGCCAACAGCAATCAAAGCTCAACTATAAGATGAGGGTGTAAACAGCCCATATGGAGAGTGGGGGGTGCACCTAGAGTGCCCAGCTTGGATAATTGGAGAGGCTGTGTCACTGGACCCTACAGAACACCTACTATATTAGGCTATGCTACCAAGAGCGGGAGATGTAGTACCTCTAACTAACACATCGTATAAACACAGGGAGGCTGCCAAAAATGAGGGTACAAGAAATTATGTCCCAAATGATAGAACAGAACAAAATTCCAGAAAAAAGAATTAAACAAAATGGTGACGAGCAACCTACTAGATGCAGAGTTCAAAATACTGGTTATAAAAATGCTCAATGAACTTAGAACTTCAACAGCAGAAAGGATAACATGGGAACCATAAAAATAATCAGTCAGAAATGAAAAATACACTAACTGGAATAAAGAATATTCACTGGTAATCAACAGTAGAGCAGGGGAAGCTGAGAATCAAATCAACAATTTGGAATATAAGGAAGCAAAATCACACAATCACAACAACAAAAAGAAAATAGAATTCGAAAAAATGAAGATAGTATCAGGAGCCTCTGGGACAACTTCAAGCATGAAAATATTCATGCACGGGGGTGCCAGAAGGAGAACAGAGAGGTCAAGAACTTGAAAACCTATTTGCAAAAATAATAACAGAAAATTTCCCTAACTTTGTGAAGGAAATGGACATACAAGTCCAGGAAGTGCAGAGAATCTCATACAAGATGAATCCAAAGAAGGCCACACCAAGACACGTGATAATTAAAATGTCTAAGATTGAAGACAAAGAGAGAATCTTAGTAGCAGCAAGAGAAAAGCAGTTAGTTACCTAAAAGGGAGGGCCCATCAAACTGTTAGCTGATTTCTCAGAGAAACTTTGCAGGCCAGAGAGATTGGCAAGAAGCATTCAAAGTAATGAAAAGCAAAGACTTACAACCAAGATTATTCTACCCAGCAAATCTATCATTTATAACTGAAGGGCATATAAAGAGCTTCCCAGACCAAAAAAAAAAAAAAAAAAAAAAAAAAAAAAAAAAAAAAAAAAAAAAAAAAAAAAAAAAAAAAAATAAAAAAAAATAAAAAAAAAAAAAAAAAAAAAAAAAAAAAAAAAAAAAAAAAAAAAAAAAAAAAAAAAAAAAAAAAAAAGCTGAAGAAATTCATCACTACCAAAAAAAAATATTACATGAAATGTTAAAGGGTCTTCTTGAAGGAGAAGAAAAAAAAGATAAAGCATATAATTAATAAAATGGCAATAAATACATATCTATTGATAGTTGAATCTATAAAACAAAATAAATGAATAAGCAGAATGAAACAGACTCATAGATACAGAGAACATTTTGACAAACGCCAGATGAGAGGGGATTTGGGAGGATGGGTGAAAAAGGTGAAGGGATTAAGAAGTACAAATTCATTGTTACAGAATGGTCACGGGGATATAAAGCATAGGATAGGAAATATAGACAATAAAATTCTAATAACTATGTACTCTGTCAGAGGGGTATGAGATTTATCGGGATGATCACTTAGTAAGTTATATAATGTCTAATCACTAGGGTGTACACCTGAAACTAATATATGTCAACTGTGTATGTCAATTGTTATTAACAAATTAAAAACATTAAAAAAAGGAAACTACACAAGTACAAGAAAAAAATAATTAAAAATATATTAACTTTAATACAACAAAATATGAAATGTTCATTTATATGGTTTGAAAAATCTTAATTGTAACTACCATTTAGGAAGCTACCATTTATTACATTTTGTGTAACATCAAAGAAGAATAAATACAATTATCTGAAAAATTTTTTCCAGCTACTTATCTTCTTATATTTGAACCAAAATAACATATTACAACAGATTGAATGCAAAAACAGACAAGAGAATTCACCTAACTTCTACTAAGCCAGGCATTAAAAGCATATTTGCAAAGATGTTGAACAATGTCACTCTTCTCACTACATTTTTTTATGTTCCACAATTACAATTCTTTTTTTTATTAAAACATATAGTTTATGTTAACATGGGATGAGTTGTTTTATTTTTTAAATTTCTCAGTTTTACTCCCTAATATGAGAAATATCAGTAAATATAATTGACAGAAAAATTATATAGTGTTGAGGGGTGAGGGGTTAGTGTTTTAAAAAATTATTCGTGGTTTTTAATTTTTGAGAGTATAAAAGGTCCTGACATCAAATCCTGAGCAGATTTGAGATCTACTCTTCTAGATTATAATCTCTTTGCCGTCATTATGCTGATGATCATATCCCTGCTCCTAGCCCCAGTGTCAAGCTCAGAGAAAGAATTAAATAAACATATTTTAAAGACGTGGAATACAGACGGGCCACTGCGCTGGGAAGAAGAGATGTGTAAGATTCAGACAAAGTTCGCCATTTCACCACGGACAGCCTGGTTCATCCTCCTGTATGGCGCTGAAGTCAGACCGGTGGAGAGTTCTCTCTGGTTCTAAGATAACTCACTCAAGAACACCAGGAAATCCTGGAGGGTGTTATAAGAGCTACAAAGATGTTTCATAGTTAGAATTAAACCTAAGTGAAAAATTGTTTATCAGATGGACGTATACAATAATGTAGATCGCTCTGCAAAGCACTTTGGTCGACTGTTCTTTGTACTCATGGAGGAAGGAACAGAAGGAAGTGACTTAACCGGAAACCTGGGGGATTTCGAGGCAAAGAGAGTTTGGTGGGACTGGGGGTTACTAGTATTGTAGTGGGCTTGTTAGGAACATCAGGAAGTTTGAATGGCTGAGGAGCTCTTTTGCTGAAGGAATAGGAACAAAATAATGTTCTCTGTCTCAACTGATTGTGTTAATTAAAAAAAACATACATCTATACTATTTGGAAAAATAAAATATTTCAATTAAAAATTCAAGAAATATATAAACCATCATAAAAGTATTTCCATTACACTTCATTAAAGAATACGATGGTGTACTCTGAACAAAGTATAAAGAGCCAACAGTAAAACCATATTTAAATAAATTAAATTCACATTATTAATTTTCTCCCTGTTATGAATTAAATTTTGCTCCACCCTATAGTTATATGTTGAAGTCCTAATCCTGAGTATCTCAGAATGTGACCTTATTTGGGTAGAATCATTACAGATGTAACCAACTGAGTTGGGATGAGGTCAGATTGGAGTAGGGTAGGTACCTAATCTGATGTAACTGGTGTCCTCATAAAAAAGGGAAATTTGGCAACAGGCAGGTACAGAGAGAAGACAACACATGGAGAATGCCATGCGAAGATCAAAGCAGAGATCAGATACTTCCACAAGCCAACATCCTCCCAAGATTTCTAACAGACCACCAGAAGCCAGAGCAGAGGTTGGAAGAGATGTATCCTAACAGCCCTCAGAAGGAATCAACCCTGCTGATGCCTTGAGCTGCAGCACCGAGCCTCCAAAACAGGCACTAAACAGACAATGAATTTCTATGTTTAAACCACTCAGTTCGCAGTATGTTGTGATGGCACACTTGGTGAGGGATTTTAGTTTCATGGGCACGGGGGGTAAAAAGATCAGTTCCTCCAGTGTCATAAATAATGCAGTAGGTTAAGGTGCCTAGGACTACTCCCAGATGGGCACCAATCTGTAGTTCTCTTGATAAATAGAACCTGGGGACAGTGAGATGACGCCCCAGCTGTCCATCAATGCCTTTCTCAGTCCTCCTTTGAAGTCACTCATCACCATCATGCATCATAGTCACCCTTCTAACCCTTGAGAATTGTGCTCACTAGAATGCAGCTGACCTGTGTTCAAGGGCACCCCTACTCAATTAGTAAGCTCTGGTAGAAGTGTTCCTATAGAGCAATGTAGAGGCATCATCTGCTTTAAATTCATAATCTATGCAACGTAATGGTTAAAGATAGTGTGGCTGATGGAGAGTAGAAGCGAGAATTAACAGAGAGTCAAGTTCTATGTATGCCGTCTGTTTTCCAAGCTCCCTAAAGCAGAGTTCAGCCAAAGCTGTTGGCACTTGAAAGAGTCAAGATTGATGTCAAAGTACACAGGGAAAAAATGAGAAGATTGATTTTAACTAACAATTATGTTCATTGAAAACTTAATTTGGTGATACAAGGTTTCATTCAATCTCAAGAATGTGCATCGAATATTTCTCTGAACTTTTACATTTCCCTTGAATATTCAGTGTATATTCAAGCCCTCAGCTCCCAGGCAAATCTCCCCACCTTTCACCTCTTAGTCCCACTCTGTAAAAAAGAGAGAAAAATCTCACTATATTCAGTGTGAGGAAGCTGCCTACATGCTAATTAACTGCACCACCCTAAAATGTAACTTGATTATTTTTATCCTTCTACCTTAAATCTTGTTTTTGTTTTCAAACTCAGCATCCCTGAATAGTTTCTGTTAAGCTTTGCCTGAACAGAACAGATCCTTGGGAGATCAGAGAAAACAGCAAGGAATCAGGAAAGGTGTTAGCTTTGCTTGTTTAAAGACTGAACCAAGTGTCTCATTGCCCCAGTTCCAGGCCCAGTGGCTGTGGAATGAGTTTGCTCCTGAGTCCCGGCGCTCTGGGGCGTGGCCTGGGCTCCACGCTCTGCACTCCCAGCTGTTGAACTTTTCCTTTCAACTCACGAGACATCCTTTTGTCTGTTGAGATAGGTGCCCAGGGAGGGAGTTTATTTTATTTTATTTTATTTTATTTTATTTTTTTAGCATATAGCAAGCTACACTGTCTGTCTTGTTTTATTTATCATGTAACAACTAATTCACCAGTAAAGTCAAAGGAAAAGTTTTTTGATCCCAAACGATAAAACTTCCCTTCACCAACCCATTTCCATCTACTGTAATGTAATTACGGATTATTTACCCAGATCTCTCCTCCCTGGAAGCTTGCAGCTGAGATGTCCATAGCTAACAAATGAGATAACACACAAGGTGATTTGTCATTATTGTAGGTCATTAGTTCTGTGTGTGTCTAATTCCCGTCTTTTCCACAATAGCTCTCTTTTCTATAATGCTGGGTCACGGAAGACTTGGGAATTTGGACTTTACTAGGAGGGAAACCATCCGTGGTTGCTTTACAGCTCCCCAACATATACTACACACACAGCACAGATCTCGGAGACAAATGATAATGAAAAAGCTAAGTCAAAAAGGTCAACTCTTGTTGATTAAAACAGAAAAATGTTTTTAATACAAGGAATTATACCTATACAAAATTTAAAGCGTATTCTTGTAATGACATTTTACTGACACAGCTTCATTTGTTACTATGAGCTTCGACTGTCAGTCTTGTCTTAATGGGGAGGGGAAAAATGCCCGGTTGGCTGGGACCACTGCCTTAGTCACAAGACTCTCGCAAGGAAGGTTTCTACCATCTGTTCCTCGGGTTTCCTGCTAAGAAAATGTAGCTGTGCTGCCCTCTAATGGTTGTCACCATGCAGGCGACAAGGTTGTTGCCAACGTTTTGCTATTGAACTGCCATTGAAGGGAAAGTCATCAGACACACAATGCTGCGGATAGACTTTAACCCAAACTCATATCATCTTTTCCCAAAGAATCAGCCTTGTTTAATCAACACCAGAATGATCAGTTTTCTACATTTGTACTTGACGTGAGAAATTATGGAACTCTCGGAAGCCAGTACCTCATACTTTCTCATTAATAGATCATGGAGCACTAAGAATCCTGCTTCAGACTGTGCTACATTGAAAACAAAGTAGATGTTTATCAGGAAGCAAGCAACACCTGAAGTTGACAGCAGTGCTTTGTAAGTGTACTGATTGGCTTTCCTGTATTTCCTGTATGCATGTTGTATGTACGCATGCCTGTATGCATTTCTCCTTTATAGGTGTAAATTCATTAACCCAAATTTCAGTCTCTTTTGGTAATTTCCTTTATGACAGGTTACTCATTGCCATTCGCATATACAATGTCACTCTGTTAAAGGTCAAAACTAGAATCTTCATCCAAGGTTCATAGTTAGAGCTTCCAGATTACCTACTTTCAGACCTATTTTTACTTGACTTCAAAGACCTGAAGGGAAAATAGAGGAAATAGTATGGCTTGGATATGTTTGGCACACTTTTAAGCCCAGGGGCCTAACCTTCCATTACCCTGAAGTCTGACAAAGAAAGGAACCAGCTTATAATTTTAGGCAAGCGAAAATAAGAAGGCTTCCTCCATATAGCCTAGGGAAGAACTGCATCGAAACTAGCTGATCAAGTCACATAAATATTAATAACACTGTTTTAAAGTGGCATGTGGTTCTATTGGCCACGCCTCAGTAAAAGCAGCTTCTATAGCCCAGCTGCTAGTTGCTGTTTCTGAGATCCACTTATAAATAATTGAAGTATTTAGTTTGAATTGCTACCCTATACATGAAAGAGATCATTGTGTGAGTGTCCATCAGATGGGGAACCCCAAATTAGTGTTAGGTCAAAGAAGATGGCACAGGCCATATTAGGAGGAAGAGCATGCATGCCTGTGTGCGTGTGTGAGTATTTTCAACCAGCCCATCAGCGATAGCTTGTAAGGGCAAGGGGAAGGATGCCGCTTCGATTGTTCCTTCATCTCTTCCAAGTGAGTGGTCTAGGTCAGAGCACTGGCTTTAACCCAAAGCTCTAGAATTTTCTTCTAGCCAGGAAAACTAGATGATAGTAAAGGAAAAAGCAAAATGTCAGAATGTGATGGCGTTGCTATTGCCACATTACAGGATTGTGTTTGGAATAGTTAAAGAAAAATTCAACTCACACACATAAACAGAAATCTCAGTAACATTATTCTAAGAGCTACAAAGGAGGAAAAACTGTGCAGATAGCAGGAGAGAGAAGAAAAGTATTATAATACTATTGTTCCAGAAATAATAATTTGGGAGGAGAGTGAAAAGGGAATCCACATGGCAAACTTCTTCATAATAGGTTATTTTTTCTTTACACGGCAGGTTTTTTTTTTCTTTAAGACTTTTAGTATGTGATATAAGAAGAAGCAGTGTATGTTTATATGGTTGACAAGTGGCAAGTCCAGACTGAGTTTTCATTTTATAAATTGCAAAGGATCCTCACTCTTATCTCCCACAAACAGATTACATTAATTCTGAGAGGAAATTTGAGTCTGAATTTATTAACAAATATTTCTTAAAAGATGCTGATGAAAATAATTTGAAAAGTTTGGTACAGGATATTTTTTTAAATTATGTATTATATTTCACTCTTCCAAAATTCCCTGAGATAACTCATTCTTCAAAGTAGGGAGTTATTGCTTCAAAGCACATATGTTTTATCAGCAGTTATTTGTCAGGAATTTTCCCTGTTTACAGTATGGTGCTAGACTCTGGGGGGTAGTCAATGATTTATAAGCAGGGTCTTCATGTTCAAAGGGCTTACAGCACAAAGATGTTCCAGGGAAATGAACCTGTGTTCCTACACAGATTTGGGGGTCATATCTAATTCAAAAGATTTATAGAAAACTCTCCCTTACAGAGTCTCCTCAGTTCCTATTGAATCACAAATATGGGAAATGAAATAGAGATTTTTTATATAAAATATTTCTATAAAGAGAATCCACAAAAAATAAATTTTGAACTCACAACTCCAGTAGCTTTGCACTAATATTATATTCAATCAACTTGGAAGAATAGGCCATAGTTTCTCAGAACAGCAAGAAATTCTGAGAAGGATGAGATAGAGTTCAATTGTTCTATTTAACCTCCAGAGCCCATGCTGTCAAAGGGAGACTTCTAACTGGAGTAGGACGTAAGATAAGGGAAAATGAGGAGGATGGCCAAGGTGTATTTCTGGGATATCAAAAGGCTGTATTACCTGAAACTACTAAAATAGGCTGATGCTGAGACAGCTGCTAAAATTGAAGCTAAGCTCATTTGCATCATCAGCTCACATACTTTCACTGTGCTCAGTTACCGAGCTAAACATTTGTGCTACCCAGCCTCTCTGTCAGCGTGTGAAGCCAGACTGTTTAGCTGACACATTTCTAGGTTTCTGCACGTCTCTGTGTCCTGTAGAAAACCATGGGGGCGTCAAACACGCTCTCTTTTCTTTCAAATTCAACTTCCCTTGGGAATATGAACTGCATCTTTGGTGCCATAATGTGGGAGGTGAGGGTGTTATATCCTTACAGGCAGCTGTTCTGTATTTAGATAAATGCTATATCCGTCAAAAGTGTTGGCAAGGTAGAGAGACCTGAAAATGATGGGCTGCAAAAGCCAGACAACAGAGAAAGTATTTTCTACCCATTGCTTCATTTCTCCCATTAATTCTGGATGTTGCCCTGAGATCCGCTAACAGTGTTTTCTACGCACTGTGTAATTTATTTCATCCCTTATACCCAGAACCTTACTCTGAGATCCTTTATGGATCTTATATCTATATCTCTCAGTGCTATAGAGATCACACCGTATCACATAGCAAGACGCTTTTTACTGCAATTGCCGCCAGAGTGGTAGACAGACCCGTGTGCTTTAGTACAAGGAATCAAGCTACTCTATTAATCCGATCCCTTTTTTCTTGTACACTGCCTCAAACTATGGTCTTTTAGGGAAAATGGAGCCAGATTTAAGAATGAAAACCTTGGGGAGATCCAATATATTCTCTGTTCACAGGCTTTCATGGGTCAGTGAAGGAAATGCCCTGCAGCACCAAGGTATAAAGACGATTTGACTGCACAATACCACCTGGTGATTTAATCAATATGACTATTGACCTTTCTTTTCTCCTTATGTGAAGCTACATGCTTGGTTGAAGAGGGAAGATTTTAGAACTACAGGATAATCATTCTGGCTTTGGGAAGCTGAGCAACCTAAATATCATAGAAGCATTCTTGTGTGGCCCCTGAAAATCACCATGTCCCTTTTAAGTGTCCACAGCTTGAAAGGAAGTAATAAGTGAACCCATGGAGGCCAACTCTGGAAAAGGCTAATGAGCAAAATACCATCAAATGAAGTGTTAGGGTATCTCTCAAATTGCCATTCTGCTAACCCTACATTCACGTTTTTGGTATGTCTAGCTCTGGCTTTCCACCACCCTGTAGATCTTCGAGAACAGAGAGTATGTCTTATCCATTTTTATAGATTTGACTCCTTGCATAGTATGTGAATGAAACAGAGTAGCTTCTTCTCTCTAAGTACTTAATTAATTGAAATTATGCCAGATTTCCTATATGAGGTGCCTACCCCAAATCCCTGGATTATAATAATTGACATCAATCTAAAAGATTTGCTCTTTCACCTTTAACAACTGAAAAACAATAAAATATTCAAAGTATTGTTGGCCTAGGAAGGAAATTTTTATGTATATATACAGACAAACACATGGATTAAAATTAACCAAAAGGACCAGTTTTAGCTTTGTTAGGAAGTATCTTTAATTCTCCAAGGAAAAGATTAAGCCCCACATGATAAACAACTAGACCTTAATTTTTATGTTGCCTGATATTTATACCATTGAATTAGCAACCTTAAAGGATGGTAAGAGTTCGAGAGAACATGTTTTTATAGCTTTTTTTTTCTAAATGAAAAAGGAAGAGCTCACTTTTGAAAACTATCATTCTGAAAAATATTTTGTTATTAGTCCATCCAGTTCCACAGGGTGCAGCTGCAGCCCATCTGAGCTCTGAAATCACGTGGCCACTACCTTACATGCCAAGAGCGACCCAAGCCTTCAGGAAGGACTGAAATTATCTTGACGTACATAAACTCAGCTCCAGGAGCATCTCAAGAAATCAAAATATAAGGTCTTGAAATATAGGCAGTACATGTGTTTCTTATGAATAAAATGAGGTACAAAATACGTGACCTCTCTAAAACCCCTCAAACATAACATTTATAGAACAAAAAAAACTCCAGTGAAATTAATAAGCTATGGCCTTCTGAAAATGTTTTGTAAACATCAAAGCATTGGGAATCTATATTGTATTATTGTTTAAATTTTATGAACAATGACTCTATTTTATCTTTTTAAGTAGGCTAGCTAATTCTAAAAATATCAACTGTGTAAAAGTAAGCAAGTTACTTCAATTTCTGAAGCTCGGTTTTATTATGTTAATAAAAACAACACCTATCTCCAAGTGCTGGTGTGGGACTTAAATGGGATTATCCACATGTCAGAATCATTAAAATCTTCATTAGAAAATAAGTTCTACTTATCATCTTCTGTCAATGAAATACAATGATTTCTATAATTTCAAAATTTTTAAGAGCCAGAGAAAACTCCTATACCTGTTAAAGAGAATATAGAGAATGTTACATGATATACAGCATTGATGAACAATGTTTACAGGAAATCTATTTCTTCTGTTTGTCTTCTCTATATTGACATTTATTTAAATGCCACTGCACACTGGCAGAGTAAAGGCTGTACAGATGAAAGAGGCCCAAAGAATCAAGAGGGTAGGACACAGAGAACCAAGTGACCAGGTTCAATGCAAATGGGAGGACAAGATAACACATTATTATTATTTTGTTTTACATGTAATGTCTAGATGTGTTTCACAGTAGCTAAGTTGAACGCTTTGCTAATTTGTACAGAATATCCATGAACCAAAGCATCTTTCTGTCCATTTCTGCAAGTCAAAAACCAAGTTAGTTTAAATTTTCTTCCTAAAATACATCTATGGATTGAGATGAAGCAATAAATATGTCAGTTCAATAACCCTAACAATGGGGGAAACAAAAAGGTGATGACAGTGTTAATGGCTTCAGCACTCCTTGACTTCCCAGGGCAGGCTGGGAACTCAGGGAACCACAAATTCAAAATTGATAGTCTTAGCCCACAAAATCTACAATAAAAGGACTGTGTTGGCTTAGTCCCTAAATTTATTCAACTCACATGCGTCAAACAAAAAATAAAGCTAATATTTTGTGGATGGCGCAGTTGAGTTGTGATAGTTTGGCATGACTGATATTGAACTAGTCAGTATTTTTCATCCATATCTAAAAAGGGACATAAAATTTAATTCAATGAGCATTTATTTTATTTCTACTGTTTATAAGACACTATCCTAGGTTTTAATAAAATTCATCTTTTTTCTTATTTTTTCCATCATAAGTTTACATACTAACCTTTTTTATTTTTATTTTTTGTATTTTTCCATTACGTTTAGTCCCCTTACACCTCCCCCACCACAGTCACCACACTATTGTCCATGTCCATGAGTCCTTTTTCCTTTTTGCTCAATCCTTCCACCCCCTACCCTCCCTTAGCTGTCACTTTGCTCTCTATCGATGAGTCTGTCTCTGTTTTGCTTGTTAGTTCAGTTTGTTCATTGGATTCCACATATGTGTGAAATCATGTGGTATTTATCTTTCTCTGACTGGCTTATTTCACTTAGCATAATGTTCTCCAGGTCCATCCTGTCACAACGGGTAAAATTTTCTTCATTTTTATGACTGAGTAGTATTTCCTCGTGTAAATGTCCCATCGCTGTTTTATCCACTTATGTACTGATAGATGCTTGGGCTGCTTCCATATCTTGGCGACTGTAAATAACGCCGCAATGAACATAGGGGTGCTTATACTCTTTTGAATTAGTGTTTTGGATTCCTTTGGATATATCCTTTTAAATGCTTATAGTTTGGACTAACTTAAAATCTGATCTGTCCTCATTTGAGATTTGGGGTTTAGAAACTCAGTCAATTAAGTCCATATTGAGAAGCAATATAATTTTAAAACAGCTTCCATCATGCAAAAGAAACAAGTTCTGCAGCCTAGATAATTTAAGGGCAATTATTTTTTAGTTACATAAAAAGACATTTTCAGACCTCTAATTGCTCCAAATTTATCCACTAAAGAGTCATTATGATCCATTTTTAACCCCTCTCTGACATCAGGAACTAATGTTGTACTGAACTGGGTCATCATTGATCTCCATTCCAAACCATTAGAATAGCTTGTTTCCACCTTTCGCTGTGATTGCACCACCTTCCTCCAATCACTCCAGTGCCTGCAGACACACTGTGTTTCCAGGAAAGTGTTGTTTAAAGTCCAGCTCAATGCAGTGAATGACATACCTTGCTTAGTAGACTGCTGTTTGATATTTTCAGATTTCAAATAAGGATTAAAATGTAGACATCTCTATTTTTAAAGCTCATTTTCCCATTTTGTTCCTCTTGTGCCCAAAAGGTCTTTTATAGGAACTTAGTTTGCTTACTGATATTTATAATGGAGAGAAGAGAATCAAAAATTTTAGTTCTGCCCCACTGATGATGCTAAATATGTCAGAGTAAGTCTTGTTCTTAGGAGTTATGAAACCCAAATAAGAAAGAAATTACATACAAGAAAATACAGAGAGTGATTGTATTTGAGCCTTGGAATTAGAGCTGTGTGTTGAAACAGCTCTATCTGCTCTAACATTTGCCATAATCTGGAGCTAAGTCTCCACTTCAGTCCTAACCTCAATATGATAAAAGGAATATCTAATTCTAATTGTGTGCATTAAATTGAGAAAATTGTTGGATTTTATTGCTTAATACAGTAAATCTCAAATTACTTTTTGTTGGTTAGCACAGACATTTGTCTAGTTTATCATAACATCTGTAAAACTTTGCACTTAAATCTGAAAAATAAAGACTTTTTAGCTCAGAAGCTGCTAAATCCCATCCCTCCTTCTACCACAAAAATGATTTCATAGAAGGTGAAACTCCATCCCCAAACCAGGGACCCGGAAATGAAAAGAGCAAGGGGAAGGTGAGGAAAATTGGCTTCTAATCTCAGCTCCACAATTACTGGTTCATGCTTCACTTACTCTTTCTAAGCTTCAATGTCTTTATTGTAAAAGAGAGAGTTAAAATAAGTAGGGTCTAAGTCCTTCTGACCACCCGAGGAAGGGGGAAGAGTCATCAAGGAACATGTATAAAGGACCCATGAACAAAGACAATGGGGGTGCGGTGGTGGTAGGATTGAGGGTGGGAGGTGGGGGTGGGTCGGGTGGAAGAGAGTGGTGGGGGAAAATGGGAACAACTGTAACTGAACAAGAATAAAATAGAATTAAAAAAATTAAAAAATAAATAAAAAGCTACCAAAGATCATCATTACCCTACTTTGAATGAATTTAGCGTCAAAGATAAAGCTGGACAGTAGTTAAAAGCAATTAAGGCAGATTTTATTCAGTAATGACTATTGCAATAGAAGAGAAAACCCAGTGTAACCTGAGCTCAGCTTCACTGAAACAGAAGGGGGGAGACATTTAAAAACTGGGGTGTACTAAAGAAAGGGCCGTTCGCTACAGGAAAAGCACTGAAGGGCATTCAGAGGTGGAGGGGTTGGAACATGTGATTAGGCAACCGGGTTTGCTGGCTGGCACTTCTCCAGAGGGAAACGGACTTCTCATGTCTTTATGGCAGGTGGAATAGTGGTGCAAGCTGGAACAAGGTACCCACCAAAGTTTGGCCCTTGTCTTCCTCAGGAATTGGGACGTAGAGAGTGACGCTTCTCCCTTTCTGTGTCTTTATTTCAAAGAGATTGCTGCCAGGTCCTTGAGGGGACAACTTTAGGTGTTAACAGAGTTATATCTCAAAGGCCAGAGAGAGGATTTATAATTGCAGGCTTTTTTTCAGGCAGGCATTTTAAGTGGGGGCTAGGATCATCCTAGTGACAGAGCCTCGGCAGGTAGAAGTCACATTAGACGGTGGGCAAAGAGACTGTCATTGTCCATAGCCATGGACCAGCTCATAACCAGGCGGTGGCTTGGAGAGACTAAAACTCAAATGAAATACTGTCTACCGCTGCATTGAACCATATTTTTAGAAGGTACAAAAAGAGTCTAGTCGTATAAATTTTTGGTTCTGCCACATATATGGACTCTTAAAAAAATGAAAAAGGATAAAAAAATGTTGGCCTAAAATATCTTAGCCAATGGTTCCATCTAGCTTTATTATAGCACTGTCTTGAGTCATTTCAATATATATAACTGCACTTCTCTTAAATGCCTAACAGTTGAATGTGTAGACCTATAATAATATTATTTGCCACCCCCCCGCAGAAAACCGAGTCCAATATGATAATCAGAAGGAGAATAACAAGCCATTTGATTTGTATCAATAATCGTCATTCTTAATTCTTTTAACACTTTTCCAACATAAGGGATTTCAAACTGAAAGATTGTAAGAAGGCATTTCTCTGCAAGGTCTTACTTAGCTCTGATGAAAAATTTAAGTGTGAGTTTTTGTAAATGCAAATGAAAATATTAAGGGTCCTCAATATATTCACAGAGCACATTGATATTTTTCATGCAACAATGTTAATGTGCTGTGCCCTCTGCAGTGGTGCCATAATTAAATCTGCTGGCATTTCCATTTTAAACCTAGTCATAAAAAATCCCTCTGAGCAGTAATGTGTCATTCCCAAACTGAAACCGGCACTCTTCTCTGTTTAGGGACAATATTTGAGAAAGTTTTAGCAGGGGGTCAAGTTCTAAAAAGGTAAAACATTTAGCAGAATTTTTTTCTTTATTTTACCCTAGATGCTTGTTTGCCCTCTGAAAGCTAATTTCAATTTAATGTGTGATGTTTATAAATAGAACAGACACATAGCATGAGACCCACATTCCAGCTCCAGTTGAGATAGAAAATGTGGTTTATGAAATACTGGTGTTTCCAGCTCTGTTGGACCTCACATTTAAATAATTTAAGAGGGTGATGTTTAAGAAAAAGATACAATTACAAATAAAGATTAGAAATGAAAGTGAACGTTTAGAATGAGGAAAGTAGTCATGAGCTATACAGTTTGCAAGGCCAACAAATACCACAAATATAAATTCAGAAGGATCACAAGATAAGCTTATAAATTAGCTGTTTCATTCCTTTAATACTTTTATTTTTATCTTACATGTTGTGGCTGCACCATCTTCGATCACCTCGTCAAACAACCAAGACTTTGTGATGCCATTGTGAGGAGACTATAGTCAGTCTCTCCTCTACACTCAGAAGTTGGCAAACTTTTTCTATAAAAGTCCAGATAGTAAATATTTTAGCCATTGTGACATGTGGTACCTGTCACAGCTATTCAACCCTGCCATAGCACAAAGTCAGTGGTGCCCATACATAAATGGATGAGCATGGTTATGTTCCAATAAAACTTATTTTTGGACCCTGGATTTTAAATTGTGTGTAATTTTCACGCATCTGAAATAATATTGTCCTCTCTGCCCCATCATCTAAAAATGTAAAAATAAATTTTACATCATGGGCCATACAAAAACATGGACCATAGTTTGCTAACTATTTTTTACTCAGGTTGATAGAAATTTGTTTATTATTGATAGTTTTTAAAAGGTACTTTTAGCTTCTCAGTTGGTGTTAATAATATGTCTATTTTATGATAGTTGTCCAATTTGAAAAAAAATCCTTTTACATATGAGCATTTTGAGTATTTTTTCTACTGTTACTAATTTTTGGTGTTCTTTGAATTGATGAAATTCATTAACCTGTTTGTCATTGATGACCTCAATGTGTAGGCGTAATGTGAATTTTATGATCTTTCTTACATTATTAGTATTTTACATTAAACCCCCAAGAAATTTTAATGTTTTCTCAAAGGGTTCATGTCATTTACTCATATGATTCAGTCCAAGAATCTCTTCTATCAGAAATGTATCACTTCCTCTTAATTACTGCTTCTGCTCTTCTCTGAAAAAGTTTTGATTATATTTGTGCACTCCGTGTTAGCATGGTTTCTATTGATTTCATCACTCACCTTCATTATGTTGGCCTCTATTTATGAATTTTTTAAATCTGAAATTTCAGTTCTTTAATGAATAACTTTGAAGAAGACAAAAGAAGGGACTCATCATATACACACATCTACATTGGGTCTAATTTCTCACATTTTATCGAAACATTTCAGAGTGTCTTTTCAAACCACTCAGTACCTTTTGCGTGACAATGCCAGGTCAGCTGCACGGTGGGCAGTAGGAGTATTCTAGGAACCCATTACTGTGCCAGGACAGCCAACTCTCAATGAACTGTACATAAAAGTGAATGAAAACCGCACCAATATGTCCAAACTCAACACAAGGCAGTCCCAACTGAATTATGTTTTAACCAGATACCAAACAGGTCTACAGACAACCCGATACCACCCAATATGAGGGGAAGAGGTGATGGAAGGGAAAGAGATTGAGAAGAGAAAACATTTCACCACCTATATGACCGTGCTAAGACCTAAGGAAGTCCCCTCTCCTGGCTTTGAAGGTGTCTGCACACCTTAAACTTGTCTTCAACCGTCTCCTGGTCAGTCCGCCTCTGACTGCTCCCTTTAGCTGTCATGCAGCAGCACCGGCCTCCTTCTC
Source organism: Micronycteris hirsuta (assembly GCA_004026765.1). Lineage (NCBI taxonomy): Eukaryota > Metazoa > Chordata > Mammalia > Chiroptera > Phyllostomidae > Micronycteris > Micronycteris hirsuta. The sequence goes on along the minus strand of PVJI01000124.1, from coordinate 274,378 downwards.
TTCGTTGTTCTATTCCACAAAGAGCCCAAGCTGAGCGCTCAATAGGTAGTATTACAGAGGGTGAATGAGAACACATGTAATTCAGCTTACAAATTACATAAAATGTTTCTTTTTGTAAACACAGAAAGTTCAATAACCATTCAATGGTTCTGAAAAAGAACAAATTAGAAAAGTCATCTACTGAGATTTGAATGCCATGTGTAAGCTTGGAATATTGCATTTGACAAAGCTTAGGAGAAAATTTTATATCACAATCACATCATAATCATTGATTCTAATTTAATTATGTAATTGCACATATTTACTCTAGATACTATAAAAATATACAGTAATTAAACACATAAGAACTAAAAGGCTTAATTTTTAAAGGAAAACGAGAAATTCATAAAACCTCTCACATAGTAAAAGAATATTAAAAAGGTCAATTATAAGCTTTTGAAAGCAGAGTCCATTTTGATTTGACAGAAATTACAGTCATCTTACTGCCTTTCTCTATTATACTGGGCAATTTTTTGAAGAGCTTCAAGGGAAGGAGAAAGTTACAGGAGAGTTTCAGTTTTCTGTATCTTCATACCTTAGGAAACAACAGCAGTGCTCCTAGAGAATGCCAGAAAATTCTTCCTGTGTGAATGAGGTCATCTGAGAATTAATTAATCTGCAGGTCAAACCGCTCCCTGTCCTTTCTTCCTGAGTTTCTTTTAGCCTTAGGGTCTTCCTAATACATTTCTGGTCCTAAACCTACAAGCTTTTGAGTGTCTGGTGTTCTAATATAAACCTAATAGCTTTTTTCAGTATTGTGATTATCCATGTAAAGGATAATTAACTCCAAAAATTTTCTCTCTTTTTTTTTTAGATTTAGACACCATAGCAATAGTACAGGTACATTGAAGTGTATTTCCATCCAATTAAATTAAATACCATACTTAATTTGCATACTTATATTGAATCAATACATGTTCTAGTTCTGCCTGGCTTTGAAAAAATCAAATAAAAGAGATGAGATAAAAAATATAAAAAAATACCCCAGATAGTTTAGAATAATAAAATGACTCATATTAAACATAGAATGAGTTTGTCTAAATTATAAGCCAGCCTGGTGCATTTTTAAAAACATTGTTTAAGGATTTTATTTATTTATTTTTAGAGAGAGGGGAAGGGAGGGAGACAGAGGGAAACATCTATGTCTAGTTGCCTCCCGAGTGCCACTACTGGAGACCAGGCCGGCAACCCAGGCATGTGCCCTGACTACCTGACTGGGAACGGGACCTGGGACCCTGTGTGTCGGTCAGCACTCAATCCACTGAGCCACACCAGCAGGGCTAGCCTATTGCATTTAAAATATGATTTGTTTTTAAAACTTTATACGTGTGAAACTGTCTCTTCCTTCCTCATGCTTTTACCAAACATCCTCATCAAAGTAGAGTTACCCTATTTGTAGTAGTTTATGTCAGTATTAGGAAAATGACATAATTAAGAGACAAAAATAATATTTTCATAATTTCATCCTCCATAATATTTATTTACCTATCATAATTATATTAAAGACTTAATTTCCATAAGTAATTCTATTACTAAATAACAGATAATCTGCAAACATTTTAAAGCTTTGGGGAATATATTTGGAGAAAATGCTTAATTAGGCAATGGTGTGAATTTTGACATCTTTCTTCAAGGTTGACATGTTAATGGCAAACAGCACCAGATGTTAGACCTCTGTCTTTGAGATTTGACTAAGAAAGAACTCAGAGCGAAGATTTAAATGAAAGCCAACGTTTATTTAGAAAGTCACAGGGGTAGAAGAAGTGAGCTGTAGAGGAAGAGAGACTGATGGATGGCCTGAGTTCAGGAAACAACTTACAGAGGCAAAAGGAGGGCCCTTGGAGCTTAGAGAAAGAAAGGCAAAGATGCGCACCTCGAGGGAAGGGGAGGGGAAGGCGAGGGCCTGCAGGAGAGAAAGAGGGAGAGGGCAGCCATGGATGACATCGTCGTTTTGGCTTTGCTGCTTTTCTGGGCCTGGAGCTGGAATACAACTGAGGCCTAGACGTTCTCTCTGGCTCAGTGCCGAAGGAAGTGGTCATGCAAGAGCTTGTACAGGGGTCCTATGAGGCTATTCTCTGGCCTCCTTGTTCCTCCTCTAAGGGGCCCACCACATGACTGGCGACATGCCAGGGAAGGAAAGGTCAGTGCAGGGCCCGCGCGGAATGGCCCGCAATATGAAGGGTCAGGGGGCCTAAACCACATGACCAGTGATATACTAGGGGAGGAGAGGTCACCCTGGGGACAGGGTCCCACCTTACATTTGTCTGTTGCTAGGCACCTGAGGCTTTCTGCCCTGGTGTCCTTCTGTGCCGGGTTTGTCATTCCTATTCTGCTCACGCCTGCCTAACTGCCCACGCCATCACACAGGATATTCTTTTGCTGGCAAATGCCTCTAACAGTTTAATGAATAAAAAATCTTATTTTTCTAATGTTATAAACAGTATTAAAAGGTCACAGATGGTGAGAAACAAAAAATGTTTTATTAATTTTTTAATATCATCTAACTCCATAAGCCAAAATTATCTGATAGCACTGAAAAATAAAATTCGCACTAAAATATACCACTCACGAAATATGGATATGAGATGGATAAAAACAACTTTGAATCCAAGAAGCCCCACTGTAGTAGGGAATAAGCTTGGGGCATAAACATATTGCTTCAGGGAGTCTGAAGCAATCCACCCACTGCCTCACTGGCATCGTCAATGTTGGCACGTGCTGCGCTGTGAGTAACTTTCCTGCCGGAGCGTGTACTAAACTGTGGGCTCACTAGGTAGGCCCTGCAAATGCCATCGGCTAGAGCTTAGACTGAAGAACTTACTTTCTTCTTCATTTTTCTACACTTAAATAGGTCACATAATTCTAACAGCAGAGCCTTTAATGGCAATTGCTGACATGCATCAGGTTTCTTCACAGCATTTCCAGGACGCTAAATCCCAAAACGTTATTAATTGAAAGCACCAACCCACGAACACATACAGAGAGTGTGGTTCAATGCTATAACAATTTAGGTACTTTCTCCTATTGTAATAATCAACAATTGCATAGGTTCAGGCACAGACATGCATGTGTGGGCCACTGCTGAATTCGATACCACCGTCAGGATGAAAACTCTGGTTAGTGTTCTCAGTCAGCCATATTTGCCAAGAGATTTTTGTTGTAATCTAATTTAAACATAGCATGCAGTAAAACATATACTCTCATGACATATATTCTCATGAACAAATTTTTCACTAATGGCCCTGGCTGGTGTAGCTCAGTGGATTGAGCGCGGGCTGGGAACCAGATGGTCCCGGTTCGATTCCTGGTCAGGGCACATGCCTGGGTTGCGGGCCAGGTCCCTTGTGAGGGCCATGTGAGAGGCAACCATACATTGCTGTTTCTCTCCCTCTCTCTCTCCCTCCCTTCTCCTCTCTCTAAAAATAAATAAATAAAATCTTAAAAATTTTTTTTTTCACTAATGGACCTTCATACTTTTGAAAAGGAAGAGGAATTCAGAAAGAATTTTATGATTCATACATTTGATTTGGCCTCAAATGTTCTGCCAATATAGTCTTTGCTATGCAAATGCAGCTTCAGGGCAAGTCTCCCTCCATTTCAAACATAGCATTGTCCCTTATCTGCCCCCAGAGAGAAATACAGAAGCTATTTTATTTTGGAGTTAGTGTTTTTTTTTGTTTTTTTTTTTTTTTAATCATGTAACAATAAAGGAAAGACCCATACAAGGTTGCAGTTCGTTCTTCTGTCCAGTGGCCAAACGTTCTCAGATATCCATGCTAGTCAAACCAAATGATCAGAATTTGTTTTCAGGATTCTAAACACCTTATGAAATCTGGTGGAGCCCCAAGTACTATGACAAATCAAAGAATATGTCTATTGCCATCTATGCCTCTCATATGCAGCTGAGTGTGAATTGGTGTTGAAAAGAGGAATCGGTGGGCTACCTTTTATGAATCTGGAGTGGCAAAAAGGTTTGAGGTGCACGGCTCAGAGCCACCCTGGAGATGCATGACAAGCAAGATGACCCAGGGAGAGCAGAGTGGGAAAGGCTGTGAACGATTACCCTGGCTTCGTCCATTTCTTAAAAATCTAAAAATCATCCATCTTTTACTTCTCAGATTGGTAACCTTTTTTTTTATTAGAAATTTTTCAAATAACTCATATTAACTTTAAAATATTTTAGAAATATAACCTGCTTTTGAGAGTCACGTGTTTGCTTATATTATCACCAAATAATGGAATCCCCAGTAGCTTTTACTACAAGTCCTGCCTGGGCCGATGGATTTTAGTGATTGTGGCGGGGGTCTCCGCCCACCTAGGTAACTCCTAGTAAGTCCTAATAAAAATATCAACTTGCATGTTGATAATACTCTCCTGTCTGTATTTCATTCAAGCAATGAAAAGTTTTTCAGAATTTTGAGTCTTGAGGAAAAATAGAATGTTAATTCTTTTTTACTACAACTAGAATGAACTTAATTACCCAAGTTATTATGTTTGGTTCCAGATATAACAGAAGCCGATATTATATTATGTGAATTAAAATACAGATTCTGGGCATTTTGTCAATTTATACATTTAATACAATAATATTCAACATTCTCCTCTGAAATTGAGATCTTTTTTCCCCATGTGTATCAATGTTTGTAAGACTCATAAAAATAGATGCAAAAACAACCTGAAGCTTTCAAAAAATGCAGTTTCTAGCACTGGCTGGTGTAGCTCAGTGGATTGAGTGAAGGCTGCGAAACAAGTAGTCACCAGTTCAATTCCCAGTCAGGGCACATGGCTGTGTTGTGGGCCAGGCCCCCAGTAAGGGGCACGTGAGAGGCAACCACACATTGATGTTTCTTTCCCTCTCTTTCTCCTTCCCTTACCCTCTCCCTAGAAAGAAAGAAATAAAATCTTTAAAAAAGTAGAGTTCTGATCTCCCATCATGACCCTCTGCCTTTCCCAGATTAGACAATTTTGGCATATGTATCCAGAGGTCTCCATCATGCCTTTTTCTTTACACAGCGAACCACAGTCTTCACTCACCCACCAATCCTCTTAGTATGTTCAGGGTATAAAGACACCTATCTTCACATTCAGGTGTAGGTTTGTAAGTATTTTCATGCTGATCTATCCAGTACTGGTATGTTCCATCAACCTATGTAACTTAAATAACTGAATCAAGGATGGTGTGAGTTTTCTTGGTTCAGCACCTGGCCCCCTGGGCCACTTTCTAGACACTCAGTAGTGCGTACTCTGACACTGGGTGACAGGAGAGGCTTCTGCTGAGGTTGATGCAACGTTCCAACAAGAACAATGCGTGCAGAGCGCGGCAATAAAGCAGGTCCCAAACAAAGGATCAAGCTTGGGTCCAGGAAAGCTGCATTTAACAGGCACCCTGGGTGATTCTTTATGCGGTGATTGGCGACCAGGCACTGAGAAACACTGCTACCGAGAAGTCACATCCACATGTTAGCGTCACGGCTTTATACACAAGCTTCGAACACTCTTTTGATACAGTGAGCTTGATATTATTATTTTTCCTACTAAAAGGGATTTAGCAACTTGTCCTTCGGGAGAGTCTCATGGAGCAATGGCCCACAGTTTGAAGTTAGCTTTGTCAGGGAAATAGCATGAAAGGAAAGCTCTTTATGATTTGACATTTATGACACAGAGGTACTCTGCTAGGTGATTTATGCATATTTTCTAGTTTAATCAAAGGGCTAAATGCTTTATTTGACATGGAATGATTTTGTGCCAGACACAATAACCAATGAGGATACGATAGAGAACAAATCATGCAAAATCCCTGTCATCATGAAGCTTATTGTCTAGTGGGGGAGACAGAAGATATACATAGTTGTTAGATGGAAAGAAGTCCCACAGGCAAAACAACTCAGAAGGAGAAAACAAATGGACATGATACAGAGTGGTCAGGGCAGTTTTCCAGAAGAAGATGCTCTAGGAACAGAAGGAAATGAGGGGTATGGTGGGATATAATGATTGTTCTACTGGCGCAGGAGGGTAAGGGCGACGCCAAAGCTTTTGCTCAAGCAACAGAAAGAATGAAGTTCCTGTTTATTGAATTGTACATTATTACCAGAGATGGGTTATTATTTTTATTCCATTTAAAAGCTTAGGGAACTTGGGCTCCCATTGATTATGGGCTTGTACATGGTAGCTTTGAACCAAGTCAGTCAGACTATGGAGCCTCATGATCATGAAGATCAGCTGTAGGACCCCCAGTTCTGCCAGGCTGGCTTTGGACATGGCCCCAGAATCTCAAGCAGGTCAGCATGAGCATAGATGGAAACAGCAGGACTAGACTCGCTGCATTGGTGCACAGGGTTTTGAGAGCATTGCCATACTAGTCCATCGATATGACTCTTCACGCTCCCAGACAGAACAAAGGGACCTGCTTGTTCCTGTGGCTTGACATTTCAGACATTCCTGCTTCCCATTTCTGTCTATATATAGGCAGGTCCTGCTCCCAGCAGGGGCAGGATGCGGAACAAATCTCACGGCCTCTCCTCTGTACCACCGCCTGCCAGCATATGGTATGTGGGTGGGAGCAGGTTAAAAAGAGCATGAAGGGCGACCTTGGAGGAGAAGTGAGAGCATCACCAAAAGGAAACATGCAGTGGAATAAAGGGAAGTGATAGATGATAAAGAAGGTGTTGGAGTACTGATTATGTGTACAAGGAATCTGCGGCAGACCATCTGTCCATTGTTTTTCAAAAGTTTCTATGATGATTAGGTTTCGGGATGGGTAGAGGAGGGAGAGAAAGGGAAACAAGTATTTACTGATCATCTACCATGAGCAGACACTGGACTAGGTCCTTTAACACATATTCAAACCATGTGGCATTGTCATCATTATGCCAATTTTATATAGATGAGCTCACTGAGAGAATTAAGCTTAACTCTTCTGCACAAGGTCAATCTGTAAGCTTTGTGAGGGCAGGGACCACCCCTGCCAAGTTCACACTGTATCCCCAGTGCCTAACACAGTGCCTGGCACTCAAAGTTGGGGGTGGGGAGCTCTTTACTCTTGAAAGAGCCAATGCCCCCCTCTTTCCAATTCTACTTCCAGGTATGGGGTCACCTCTCTCCCCTCAACCCATCCCCCCTTCTCCCTCGTAACCATGAGAAGAAGAAGGCTTCAGGTTTCCAGGGCCACTTCTGCTATGCAAGTGACTGGGGCCGTGGGCGATGCTACTTGGGTCAGCAGAACAAGCCATTAGGAACACCCTCCCGCAGTGACAGTAACCACCAAAAAAAGAAGGTAAGGATGGAAAAACTAGCAGAGGAAGGAAGGCTTTCCTGGATCTCTGCAGCTTGCTTACTCTTCATTTGCACAGGAAACTGGAGACTCCCCTTTCAGCGAGTTGTGTCTGCCTGCATGGCGAAGACGTCCTAACAGTCTATCACTCCCCAAGGGTTCTGCTTCGGAGTCCAGCTCTGGATCGACACCTCCATCATCTGGGCTCCTGGTGGCCGGGCAGGCCACCTCTTGTTCCTGCCACTTGCCTCTCTGAGTCACTGGTCTTTATGTTTCTGAAGCACACCCAGGCCCCCTAGCAGCCTTAATTCATTTGCTCATTCTATTGCTGTTTATTCTTAGCGGAGGCAGTAATTAAGAATGCAAAATAGTGTATACACATGACACAAGTTAAGAAATCAGGCACATTCCCTCACGAGATATTACAATTTTTTAAATGGAACAAAAAGTCCTTATAGTTATTCTATACTTATATTCTTACACAAATGATTAATTTGAGACGGGATTTTTTAAAATGTTGGAGCCCAGAACAATAATGTTGAAGAACCAATGCCAGCTCACCTTAATGTGGGTTTGTCCTTTGTCACTGATGAGAAATAAACGTAGGCAAAATCCAATAGCAGTTGTGACCAGTTGATATCTGGGTAGAAACAGCTCCTGAGATTTTCAACTTTAGAGCAATAATTTGAAATTTGAAATAATCTGAAATACCAAAACAGCATTTTTTTTAATATTCAAAAGTAAGCAAAACAATGAACCTCCCATTAGGCCTTGGAATCCCCTTTCACCTAAGAAAATAACGTATGAGCTGAGAAATGTAAAATCATGATTCCTCCCTGGCATGTCTGTGACTCTGCTCCTATCTTCATACATGGTTTCATATTGGCAGGAGAGAAAATCATAAGAAAACATTTGCTGCTGGAACTCTCTCCCCGCCTCCCCTGGAAAGCAGAAACTATTTTCCTGGAGCACAGCGCCCTTCCCTTCCCCATACCTCTACTTCTCCTCCTTCAATATGTCCTGGATTTAAAAAAAAAAAAAAATATTTCCTGACAGGAGGGCAACTTTTACAAATTCCAAATATGAACAAGGAATTAATGACGGGGGGCAGCATGTTTGAGATTTGTGCCATCAGAGACAGGGATTACCCAGGCCACTCACTTCCCCTTACTCCTCCATCCTTAGGAAAAAGAGCCCTTAGTCTAGACAATGGGTGTCCAGACTTTACGCCTTGCAAAAGAATGATAAAATAATGCCAGCAGTTGCCTGCTAAGGCTTAAAGGCAGTGACAGTACTAATAGATCAGTACCCAACCAGACCCACTGCACTTGAATTTCAGAACTGTGCAAGAACTATATCTGCTTGCAGATATGTCAGGTATAATAAATGCAATTTTTTTGCTATTCTTCAGTAAAATTTTACCTGTATGCATGCAAAGTGAAAAGACACATCTAGATCATATAAGCCAGAGGAAGCTACTGTGTCATCAAATATATGCATAATTCTTTAGGCTTTTGGTTTTCCATTTGATTTTGATTCAGTTTCAGCTTGAAATATTTTCTTGACACTTGTCAATGCAGGAAAGAAGTCTAGTTTTCACAGAATTTCAAAGAATCCTATCCAAATCTGGTTTGGGTAAACGGCTAATGATAGGTCAATCTAGGGACCTTTCACCAAGTGATGGAGAGGAGAAAGGGCACCTCTCCAGGCTCAGTCCCTTTGCCTCTATCAACCCCAACAACTATAGTTTCTTTTGCCTCCATTCCCATTGGAATTCTGGAGAACTTTTATACATGCAGGTCCCAGAGTATCAACACAGACCTATCCAATCAGAAGCCCTAGAGGTGAGTCCTATGCTTGTACATTTTCTTAAGTCCTCCTTTTCGGGTGATTTTGAAATGCAGGCAGGGTGGGGAACCACTGTCCTTATTTAGGACAATGACTCCATGTTTCCTAGTGTGCCCTCATCATTCCTATTCCTTACTCCTATAATCGGTAATAATCATCATTTATTTATTGATAATACATATGTTTTATTTTCACCAACACCATTAAAAAATCTCAGGCTCTCTGAGAACTTGCTCGTCATAGTTCCTGGCTCTCTTAATGCTCACCAACTGAGGTTAATTCTTTATCATCTGTGCATATAATGTCCTGCTTTGGTCAGCCCTGCCTTAGCTACGCTGGTGTCAACACTCTATTAACTCAGGCATATTTCTAAACCAGCATGTCCAGAAGTAACTAGCCCTTCTTTCCTCCTTTAAAAGGTTATCCTTATGCCCTGGCTGGTGTAGCTCAGTGGATTGAGTGCGGGCTGGGAACCAAGCGGTCTCGGTTCGATTCCCAGTCGGGGTACATGCCTGGGTTGCAGGCCAGGTCCCCGTGAGGGCCATGTGAGAGGCAACCGTACATTGCTGTTTCTCTCCCTCTCTCCCTCCCTTCCTCTCTCTCTAAAAATAAATAAAAATAAAAATCTTTAAAAATAAAAAAAATAAAAAAGGTTATCCTTATTTCTCAGTCTCAGATGTTTCAGTTTAGTTTTATACATTATTTGACAATAAGAATAGATTATTTAAAGAGCAGTTGTTTCAGATTCCATATTTCCTTCTCTGTTATATAATAGAAAGAAAAGAAAGCTAGCATTGTGTTCCATTTATTTTTATGTCCTTTTACTATTCTTTTCATAATACATTGTATTATTTGGCCAGCACTGAGCTGTCTTTAATTGTAGAAAATCATGGGAAATATGCCATGCTCAGGCTTTTTCAGGGAACTCATTTTATTCGGGTCCCTGGGTGTGTGCTCCATGAAAGCTCCCTGGGAAATTCACAGGCGCCCGCACAAACTACAGAAAGTGCCATGCAGCTAGAAGCCCCGACCCCAAAGTTCCTTGCTGTGGTGGCATACTGCACTTGTCATGCCGTGTAAACACAGTACCAGTCCCCCCAACAAAGGCAACATGACTGTTCCTGGAGAGAAAAGGAATAACACTAAAATAACATGTTCAAAAGCACCTACATGAAACATGCTTTCTGGGAGAAAATGTGAAAATTAGATACAAAGAATCCTTGAGATAAGTTTTCACAACAATTAAATGTGGGATGGTAAAGTAGCGGTGTCAGTTCATATTGAAGGGAAGTACAAAATAGTTTTATTTATCAGAGAGTAAAGAATCACTTCCCTATTACGGTCTGTAGCTACAAAAGAACTGTGGACCACCCTTCATTCAGAGCTCTGCGAACTCAGCCCATTGAGTGATGGCTCCCGGAATGTGACGTTTTGGCAGAATGCAGAGACTGATGGTATGCAAGAAACACCCCTAACTCCTTGTCCTCAACAGACATGGATTGTTCCCTATTAAATCGACCAAGGGAATCGCTTTTACTTCTTGGAGGATGAAGGAGAATAACAAATAACACATTGTGTGCACAGGGAGCTAAAGAGGAGAAAGTTCAACAACATATGTCTGTGTTGCAATAGGAAACGCTGCGGGGCGAATGTGAGGACCCAGATTCTTTTCTCATCTCTCAGTATTCTTATCTTCCTTGGAGGAAATGCAGTCATCAAGGAAGAGTTTCGGAGGGGCTGCGGCAGCAATGATGATGTGCGTGCTTGCACACACAGAGAAGCGCTGTGCGCGTTATTTTACTTCACACCGATAACAAATGTGCACATTCACAGTGCTGCTTTTGAAAGAATTTAGTGTTACCAAAACTTTCTTTAAATGAAGAGAAAGAAAGCAATAGACAACGGTCTCCTTCTTTTATGCCTGCCCTTGGAAAACACAGATCAGAGTCTCTGAGTTCACTCAAGTCAGACTTTCATTTGCATTCTAAAACAACTAATGATGTTAATGCGTCAATCAATTTATCCAATTAGGTGTATGGAAATAACCTTTATATCCTGTTCCAGTATTATCTGAATACCAAGCATTAGGTTCTATGGTCAAGACTTACGAAAAACCTACAAATTGCTTTTCAGAATTCAAAGATATTACAATAGAAATTAATTGGTTGAGACTCAGAAGAAACAAGTTTCCATAAAAATGAGGTAAAAATAGCATTTGATGAACATAATTTTTTAAAAAGGAAAGTAAACTTCTGTATTGTCCTTTTTCCTCTCTCCTACCCTCTTCCAAATTGGAATATAGGCTGACGCACCCCGTAATTGTTCTTTCCCTTGCCTTTGCTTCATGCCTCGGTACAAATTATGAAGACTGAATATTGTCTTCTGGAAATTTAATTTTAATACTTATTCTATATCAGATATAGCCTGAGTGATGATATTTAACCAAAATGCCCCATACAAATTTAGGAGGTGGAAGAAAAGATCAGTGAGAAAAATTCTTTTGCCTTTAATGTCTGGCTTATCTGACACACCTTTTTTGACTGTATTTGTTGCCGAGTCTCCTGATGAAAAGGGTAGGTGAAGGCTCCTGGAACTGATGTTGCTGGCAGTTTGTTTTCTCTCTGGAAAGAATGAGAGTATTTCAACTTAAAGAAGAAACCAACATCTAAAAAGGGGTTAGCACTGTGTTTCTTCAAAGATGCTCCTAAAATTTGACAAGACTTAAAATCACTTGCTGTTCACCATATTTGCAGCAGACAAGTTGCTGTGATAGGATGCAGTGTTTATTCAAACTGGATAATATGGAAGACTCTGAAGACTGAACACACATTTTTTCATATACGGTATTTGACTGCAGGAAACTCTGAATGGGGTAACAAAAATCACTCGCTGGGTAAAATGGCTTAGGACTGATCACCTACATTTTGGTCACTTTTAACACCTAGCATAATGCTGTGTCACATGTCACAGAGGGGACATTAGAGATAAATGGAATGTGTTTTAGAAGTTCTTTGAAAATTCCAAGGAAACTGATCCAGTTTTCCAGTGCCCACATAGAGGTTGCACATACAATTGCCGAAGGTCAAAAAAAGAAAAAGTATCATATCTCTGTTTCAGTCTCCAAAAAGATCAAATGTCTATTCAGGAGAAAGACAATCTTACAGTTGCAGAGAATCGTAGCTGAAACTAGTCCCAGAGGTGACCTTTCTAACCTCTTAATTTCACAGATGAGAAAACTGGGGCCAGATAATTTAAGTGACTTATGGTCAACTTTATTCTTAGCTTTTAATGAGATGCCTCAGACATTCAAATCCAAGGTTAGTATCGTAGGTTTGCTTCACTCAGATGTAAACCACAAAGACAGCAGAGTATGCACTTTTGCAGAGTAGCAACAACTGGAAAGTGAACAGTCATAGCCAAGTAGGTTTTAGTTCCTATGGTTACACAGAATGAATTCAACTCTTATGTCGCTGCCTGCCCTTTAATCCTGGTTTTGAAAAGGAAGGGCAATGCCCACCTCTCCATCAAATTTCTCCACATCGTGGGCTACTATTGCCAGCAGAAGCAGGCAAATGGAGTGAATATATATTTTTCTTGTGTTTTTCTGAAGACAAATAACCTGGGAATTAATTTAAGAATCATATTTGTTCAAATAAAATATTTTTGTCCCCCCCAAATGCAAACTGCTATTTTAAAGGGCTTTTGCTTGATGTCATAGTAGCTATACCTAAAGCAAAATGAGGGAGTGCTGGCCCAGGCATGGTGGCCACGAGTAAACTCTCAGGACACATGAGAGAAGGGACAGCACCAGTTAAGTACTATTCGGATTCATTTTTCTTTATTAAAGAAAAGTGCCTCCAAACTTAAAGCATAATGAACCAGAACAGATCCTGATATATTTGTGGTGAGAAAGAATCTAGTTACTCTAAATAGAATGAATTATATTGCCAAGAATTGAACCATCTTGTAAGTTCAATCAAAAACCATTTGTGGTCATCTTTGTGCATCAGGGGGAATAGAGAAGCTTCGAATAATCTGAAGATGGAAAAATCTTGGTTCAAATTTCAAAAATATAAATTTTAAAAATTATAGACTGTTCAACTTGACTCTGATCCTTGATAAAATTCTACAATGGATCCATCAACAAATGGTTTAGAAGAACTAAACAAGCTAACACAGTTTATTAAGAACAAGTACTAAAGGAATTTTGTTTGTTTCCTTGTTTGTTTTGAATTATACATCAGAAAAACTCTGAATTATAGAGTAAACCAGAATTCCGCCAATACATTCAGTATATTCTTGTGAACCACATGGAAGACAGTGTCTTGGACAATAGTATAGTTAGATGATTTGTTTACTAGTTGAACAGGTTTACAGAAAGGCTTTCGTAATTCAGAAAAAGGAAAAAGACACCTAAACTGCATAACCTGATCCAGGACAGCACTACATGGTCTGCCTCCCTTCCCTCTCTCCTGGTTCACTAAGCTTCAGTCACGCTGGTCACTTTCTGTTCTTAACCAAGCTCAAGCCTTCCTGCTTGCATTTGCTATTCCCTTCTGCCTGGAATGTCCTTTCGGCTCCTTGAATAGTTAGACCATTCTCAAACTGAATGCATTAGTGAAATGCTACCTATTCAGAAACTGTTGTCGAATTAGATGGCCACCTATCTATCCCTGTCACTTTCTCTTCTATCCTTGTTTATTTCCTATCACACACTGTTTCTTTTCCATTGCTTCCACTAAAAGGTCAGCTTTATAAAAGCTAAGGCCTTGTTTGTTTATTCGCCAATAACCACAAGGCCTAGCACAGTGCATGTTATGTACTAGGTTTTCATGAACACTTGAATGAACTAATGAATGAACTAAATGAAATGCAATCATATTGCCATACCATATCCTCTACGTGACTTCTTAGAATATAATAATTTTATCAATGTTTTATGTGGAGATAGAGAAGGCCTGGAGGTGTTTTGTTATGTTATGTTTAGTTTTTGTTGTTGTTGTTGTTTTTAGTTTTTCTCATTACATTATACTAGGTAAATACACTGCTTTATGGAATAAGAATTCAGAGGGGCCTTGGGGGAGTGAAAAGCCAAATACATACAACAAAATGATACATGACAAGGATACGTAGAAAGTTCTTCACTTAGCATCAAAAGAATTTTTGTGCTGTCACAGGATGGAATACGTGACTTGTCATTGGAACTTCTAAAAAGTTCCTTGGGTTTTATTTTTATCATGATCTTGTTATGAGCCAGTAATGTGATGTGACTATTAAAAAGCACTGGACTATTGAAATCAGAAGATGGTACCTCCAGACCAAATTATATACTTGTTCAGTTATTAACATTAACTCTCGAGAACACTGAGAATACTAACGGTGGTTGAGAGAAAGAATAACAATTATGAGAGACATGGAAAACCACTCTTACGATAAAAGAACCATCCAGTTTTACCAATAATCTCAATAAAAAGGGAGAGTTTTCTACCAGTCTAGAGTCATTCCAAAACGTATTAAGGTATGCCATGGAACTGTGAGTTCTTTGTCAGTGTAGATTTCCACCGTGTGGTCAGCAGTTGGAATACCGTGGGGAGAATTCCCGTAGAATGCAAGTTTATTTGATTAATGATTAATGATTGATTTATATACTCACAGCTGAGCTTCCATACTCCCAAGTTTAACTACCATGGAGTATTTGAATCAAACACTTGCAGTTTTCTATTCTACAATATATGATAGATGGAGAAGTTGGTTGAAAGGCATTCATGGTTTCTCAATCTACAAAAGATAAATGAATTATTATATTAAGTATTTTGTTGTATGTTGATGGACCATGGACACATTAAGAGAAGATCAGCCACCTACTCTCATATCCAGGGACAGCATAATAATTAATAAACTAGGAAAATCCATAGACAATACATGGGATTAACATTTGGAGGAGTAATCCAAGTTATCTCTAAATTTGTATCATAAGAAACTAGAAAGACCTGAATGTAATAGAAAGAAGGCAGATCCGGAACATGTTTATCATTTTAAAGCAGAGACATTACTACACTAGTTTGGAGAAAAACTGAACAGATGGAGAACCGTCAACCTCAAGAACAGAATTGGAGCCTATAGTTGACCTTGTTCATCAAACCCATAAAAGATATATTTTTTGGTTCTTATCGTGATATAATCTATAATGATGGGTAATTCAACAGATTCAAAACTGTGATGGTAAAATAGTCATCAAGGTTACTGTCTTCACTGAACTCACTCAGCAGCTCTAGTTAAGTCACTCCTCAGGGATTCTGGTACATATATTTATCTCCATCATAAAAAAATGCATAACCCCATTCTAAATGCTTATTAGTGCTTATATATTTTAGCATCATGTAATTTTGATTTAGTGTGAGTCAGCTTTTCCAAGTCTATAAAATGCTGAACAACATAATAGGGAGGTAGATCACAGACCACAGTAATGTCACAACATAACGGCGCTGTGGGCGGCTCTTTGGTAGACAGCCATATGGCCCTCATCTGACCACACTGTCAGTCCCTTTCAAAGCTACATCGTTCTGTATTGACTACAGGCTTAAACATGAGCTCGTTAGCTAAGACGGAAGTAATGTAAAAAGATGTTTGATTCCTGGTATGAATAACAAGCACTGAACATAAGGGTCTTTAAGAAACCTACAGGTTAGAAGGTAATTCGGAATGCTAATGAGCATGAGGTGACCTAGAAAGGAAAGGTTCAAAGATCAAAGAATTTTTTTTTTAACAATTGATTATTTTAAACCTGGTAAGGAGGCACAAAAGCATGACTCTGTCTCAAGGAAATGACTGAGACTGAACAAGAAGATTGGCTGAATTTCCTGTTTGGAGGAAACCTGTACATGATGTGTAGACCTGAAATAAGCCCACTCTCCAGGAGGGTACAGTGGAGAGACCTTCAGACGAAAACTCCTGATGGCGAAAACAGACATTTGGGAAAAGGATGCTGAATCAGGTTCACATATTTAACTAGAACGATGAGAGAGCGAAGCAGTATACATTTGTCTGTGTACATTTTTGGAAACAAAGAACCTGCTGCTTGCCTTTTGCTCCAGTGGAAGGAGAAAGCATTCTGGGAGTGGTTTGGGTTAGAACTGTTGGCACAATGGAGTATTCAAAAACCAACTGCTTAGTCACTCCATTGGAGAGGCCTCCCGCCTCATTCCTCCAGATATTGTGTGACCCAGGATCAGCAGTCCATAAGAAAAGAAAGCATCCTCACATTTCTTTAGGCTTAATTTACATTTGGGGATGTCATTATGACACCATAGCTCAGAGTTTATAAATGCTATATAAAATGAAATTCTCTTGACCAGAACACCAGCCGAGCAGCTACATGTGTTTTGTCACTGAGCACTTAGCTCACACAAAATGTAAAAAACCCATACTCAAAATTCCCGCCCCATTGTTGCCTCCACTTCAAAATTGTTTGCTTATATTCTAAACTCATACATCATTAATGTTGGCCCCTTTAATTCCTTAGACATTCACTCCAAGATGTTGGACCATGACCTTGGGGAGAAATGATATCCATACACACAGATGGCAGTCTTGTAGATTTCATAAAGCAGGAAGCCTTTTTTTCCCTTCAATAAACATTTTTGAAATTTAGATGGTAGAAGAATGAGGCAAAGAGGAGAAAGAGCAAAGTAATGCCACTTGGCTTTCTGGTTGGTGTATTTGTTAGCTACATTGAAGTTCTTACTTGCCTAGAGACTTCGGGCCAAGCATGTAGCGATTTCCCCAAGCTTAATTAAATCTTCAGCTGACCTACAAGGAAAGGGATATGTGCTTGCCATCCAGAGATAAAGAAAAAAGGCACAGAAGATTTGTGATCCGTATCAGAAATTCCAGCAAGTCAGTGCTCCAGGCGGAACTTAAGAACAGTTATACCCAGTTCCTTCTCCCAGCCACTAGATTGAATTTTACAATTCAGATGGCATAGCAGCTGACCAGTGGGGATCAATGACACTTTTCCTGCACATGCATATGTGTTTCAGGTGACAGATAAACTTAGGGGTTTTTTAAAACATTTTTGAACAAATAAACACATTATTTCTTATGTTGCAAAGCATTTAAGCATGTGGAAATACCTAGAAGCATGGTTTTGTATCATAAATATAAACTATGAATTTTTATTATGGGCTCTAAGCTATCTGTAAACAGTGCTATTAAAAAACAAAACAAAATCAAGAATGGCCCCCGTAGCCTATTCAAATCAGAATATACGAGCCTTTATTTATTTTCCATTAAATTATTTTTTTGCATAGTCATTTGTAAAACATCTGGAACCTAATTATTTAAGTAAACAAGGGTGGTAATTAGCTTCAGTAGAAAACAAAATATCCATTTACTCAGTGGCTACTGTACTTCATCAATTATGAACACCTATTTCTAGTAGTCTTGGATATTGCCTATCTATAGCAAATAGTTGGAGTTTCAAAGAAGTAGTAAGAATCTGTTTTCAATACCACAAAGAAACCACAGCAAATTCTAAAACATGTGAGTAATGCAACCCATTGTGTGAGGAAAAACAAAACAAAACAAAACTACTTCTTGGATAGAGGTAATGAGAAAGCTAAGTTGGGAAACTAATTTATAGAAACCACATTCACCTCTTTCTGAAATGGCACTCACTGAGAAATCATCAGAATATCTTACAGATCTGCAAAAAACAAAAACAAAAACAAAAAACAAAAAAGGCAACCTTCCTGTATCTGAGAAGGATGCTAACAGCAGAGTTGTTTGAGAATTGTTTCAAAGACAATGAGCACCATTCACACAGCCCCAGGTCTCCAACTGGGCTGCTTATCTTGAGATTCATGGATTTCCCACTGAGGTTTAGAACCTGCTCAGTGACTCTGCGTGCCATGGCTTGAAATGGTTCTGGATGGTCATTAACCCACAGAAATAACTAAACTCATGTGTTGGATTCTGTCACTTCTATTCAGAGAGATCGCCAGCATATATCAGATGTTTAAAGCATGAAAATCATGGATGGATTTAAGAGAACTTAGTTTTGAGGTTTAAAAAAAGGGGGGGGTTGCTGTGAGATACCTGAGTGAACATGTGTTTGTTTTTTTTCTGAAATGACTCTTTTTGACATATGAGAGGTTCATGGCAGTTTGGTAAACCTAACATACAGTTAAAATACATTCCTCCCTATTTCAATTCAATTCATAGTATGTATAATGGGGTGATGCTTTTATATGGCATTAGAACCGAGGAGATCAAGAATTGTTCCTTAGCATAAACACTCATTTTCCCCCGAAAGCGAAAATGCTCTTTTACTCATTTTCCTTAGGTAAATTTGCAATGGTGTTTTAACATCTGAAACTGCCATCCATGAATTTGAATTTCTGCATCATTAAGTGGGCAACAAGCTAGTGCTGGTTGATGAAAATATGAGCTGGAAGAAAGCAGTACCATATGGAATGATGATCACATAATGAACCAGAAAACCAAAAATTGAATGAGGCTGCTTAGAAACACAGAGCAAAGTTATAGTTCTCTTTTCAAATTACTGCCCTCAAAAATGGTAGAGTATTACCTTCCAAACTTGATATTATCACCTCAGTTTAGTAAATCTTATTATGTCCCCAAATTGTTCCTAAGGATGTGCATAGTTCTTATGAACTTCAAAAAAAAAAAAAAAAAAAAACTACCGTAAAATATTTTAACACTTTCTTTTCAATTTGAAAATTCTAAACTAGTCATAGCCATGGCCGAGATTTCTACAACCAAATTGGAATTTTACTAACAGCAGCTGGCTCTGCTGAGCCGTGAGTCCTGGAATGATGCTACCGAATGCAACAAATAACATTTTCTCCTATGCGGTGTATTTTTACTCAAGAGTCTTTGAAGTTTTATGGTTTGATGAACTATAGTTATTATGATTTGAATTACAACAACAAAAAAGTAGATACACTTCAATATTACATATGCAATAATATCAAGCAGCATGTTAAACAAGTAGTAATGATTTAGATTGTTCCCAACGTCTGAACAACACCCAAGGAACGATGGATGTTAATTATTTTGGTCACCAGTGTGTCTTAAATAAAACACTGAAAGGGTATATAGTCACTCCATCATAATTAAAAGTTGTAAGCTACATGTGCATTGAATTTCTATATAAAATACCTAAATATTATGAAAAGCTTGTGAGTTAGGTTTTATTATTTATATTTTACATAGAAAGATTGACAGATTTGCCCTAGATCACAGAGCTAATATTGGACTTAACTAAGCCCAGAAAAATAATACTAAAACATGTACAGCATTTACCATGTTTCAGATATTGTTCTGAGAACTTGAGAAACCCATTGAATTTAATCCTCAGGAGGGGATGCTGAGGCCCGTGGTCCCGTGACTAGTTGGCAGCGTGGCTCCTGAGTCTGTGCTCTCAAACACCGCTTTGTGGAGTTTCTATCTTTAGGAGCTTCTGGGTGAATAAAAGAAATGTTGAAGCGCAATGTTTTGGAACCCTGGCTTAGTGTTGTACAGCAAATAGGCAAACACAAACAGAGTGACAACAGTTTAAAAAGAAAAGATCGAATTCTCAAATGTGCAAGTAAAAATAATAAAATAAAATCTTAAGGTGTTAACATTCTTATTTCTACATTATTCTCTTGACTTCATCTTAAGAAACAGCTGTCTTGCCCTGGCTGGTGGCTCAGAGGGTTGGAGTGCCATCCCACAGACTGCAAGTTCACTGGTTTGATCCTTGATCAGGGCACATATTTTTTTTTTTTTAAGATTTTATTTACTTATTTTCAGAGAGAGGAGAAGGGAGGGGAGAAAGAGCAATGTATGGTTGCCTCTCACATGGCCCTCACGGGGACCTGGCCCGCAACCCAGGCATGTGCCCCAACTGGGAATCGAACCGGGACTCTCTGGTTCCCAGCTCGCGCTCAATCCACTGAGCTACACCAGCCGGGCTCAGGGTACATATTTAGATTGCAGCTTTGATCCCCTGGTCTCGGCATGTATGAGAGACAACTAATCAATGTTTCTCTCTCTCTCTTTCCCTTCCTCTCTCTCTAAAAGCAATGGAAAAATGTCTTCAGTGGAGGATAAAAAAAAAAATAGCTGTCTTACTTCAAACCATCAGAAATGGCAGTATCTTCATTCCCCAAGAAATCTCTGAAGAGAGCACTGTCATGTACTGTGGTGGTCCATTACTACATAGAAGAAGGACTGGTCAAAACCAAAGACAGAAACTAATTGTCATAAAACTGGTTCAATGTAAAATATCCTACATCTGCTTCTAATGATTCTGCTCTAAGGACAAGAAGCACACATATAACAATAGAAACAACTAGATAATTAGCATTTTAAAGTAGTTTCACCAATTAAAAAATAACTTTAAAGATTTCATGCACAGTTTTTTTCCTACATATTCATATCTTGTTTTTGTTTTTTTTTTTAACATATCAGATGAGTGGTTAATGGACTGGAGCATACTCTTCATGAATAACTTTAGAAAAGTTTTGTATAAAAAAGGTTCTATACAAACATGGAAATAAGTACTTAGGCACTGTAGATATACAATTTCTAGTTGTGTGCAATTATTAATTATTTACTGAGAATGACAGATAAACCAAGCATATTTGACATGATCCTTGTCTACTGAGCTGAGATTTCAAATCCAACATGGCAATAAATCCCATGGGATCATTTACAAAATGTGTTTAGAGGAAAGCAGTGTTTTTAAAATGCAGTAACCAATTAACTTTCTATTATACAGAGAATGCCCATAATTAATTGTGAAAAATGGTTTTTAAAATAGCATTGTAACGTTGAGAAATAAAATGCATTTTAGAAAATCTCACAGGACAATCATTGAGATACGTGATAGGAAGACCCCACACGTGTCCTCTCCATTCTGCGTTCTCATTTAGGAAATGCTAAACTGCTTCGGTATGGATGGTGCAGAAAAATAAAGTAAAATAATAGCAGGCACAATTTACTCATTGCCATTTTGAGCCTTACTAATCAAGAATTGCAAAGCATGTGCTCACAAAGAATGTCTTCTCAGAAACAACAAACAAAGAAAAAGAAGGAAAAGGGAAAAAAGTTAGATGAAGCAGTGCAGCGGTCGGACAACGAGGCTGAGGATGACGAAGGTGAAGCCCAACTTCACTCCACTATGCGCGAGTGTTCGCCAGGGGAAAAGCTTCTCAGTTCAACTGTTTTCTCAATTACAAAGTTTGTACTAGAACATGAACATTATAATTCCTACTAAGACTCTTGTGGAGAAGCACTTTTACACATTCCATTATTAGTACTCTAAAATACAGTGCTCTAGAGAGAGAGCCGATTTTTTCCATAAGAACAGTGACTTCCATCACGTTACTGCCCGCGTGTCTGGTGCAGCCCTGGTACACGGTAGGCACAACAGCCTCGCTACAGAGGAACCCTGACACACAATGTGTGAACTGTGTCCTGCCACCCCTTTTCTGCCCAAAAACGATTTGTTTAAGTTCTAACTTTCCGTATCTCAGTATGTGACCTCATTTGGAAATAGGGTCATTGCAGATGTAAGTGGCTAAGAAGCAGTCATACCTGAGTAGACCAGGCTACTAAGCCAACATGACTGGTGTCCTGAGAAGCTTGCCATGTGCAGACAGAGATGTAGGGGGAGGCCACGTGACGCCGAGGCAGAGACTGAAGTTTCGCACTGCCAACCACGGACTGCCAGACATTGCCTGCAAACCGCCCGCAGCTAAGAATGGGGACGGCAGGATTCCACTACACATTTCAGAGCATGGACCTACCAACACCTTGATACTGGACTTTCAGCTTCCAGAACTGTAAGACAACACATTTCTGTTGTTTGAAGCCACCCGGTTTCTGATACATTTTCACAGGGTCCCTAGGACATGAATACCAGTGTTGTATGAACTGTGTCTTTCTCCCTCCTTAGATCCCTTTCTGTGTTTACGGAAGGCATGATAGAAGGAGTTTGACAAACCCGAGTTTAAATCATGATGCTGCTATGTACTAGCTGTCTTAAGCAATTCATTTAGCTTATCTGAGTTGCAGGTCTGGAAAATTAGAATAATCCTCTGTAAATTTCCTAAGAAGATTAAATGACATGATATATCTGAAATGTGTGGCACATACTAGGAACTAAGTAAATGTGATTTTCAGTCTCTCCTTCCCCGAGTAATGTTATAATGAAGATTAAATGAAACTAGATACATAAGTGCTTTTTACCATAGTACTACTATATACTTTATTAGTCCAAAATCACCTACCACTTGGGCATGCCACAAAAGGCCCCCCAGAACCACCTAAGGGGTCATTGTTGGGACCCTGGAGCCTGAGAGGATGACTTAGGATGGGTTGGAGCTGAGTTCTTGCAATCAAAACCCTTGCCCTAAGCTACCAAAGGCTCAGTGAAATACAATCCTCTTCAGATCCCTAAAAACTCTGATCAAGCATCAGAGAGGGCAGCCTCACATGCGTTCCACAGCACGATTCCTCGAGAACTTGCTCTGAACAAAGAAAGCATTAAACTTGAAAGAACAAAATCGCATCCTGTTGGAAAGAAAGCTGCAAAAAGAGGAAGAACAAAAACACCTATCGGCTATACTTGCTGCTGCAATGAAGACAAGGCAGAACTAGCAGTTGGTATAAAATGTCCCAAAATGGGATCAGCAGTAGCTATTGCCGAGCAAGGCCAATACTGAGTTAAGAGAAAAACCAGGATCCGGCCCCAGAAAGATCAGTCACAAAGCAATCCTCAAAGCACCACTAGGAAACTGTGTTACATTAGTACCACTCTGCAACCAACCGGGATAAACTGGTGATGTATGCAGCCATTATGAAAACGGTATAGAGGTTCCTCAAAAAATTAAAACTAGAACCACCATATGATCCAGCAACTCCACTTCTGGGTATTTCTCCAAAGGAAACAAAAATACTAACTCAAAGAGAGCCCAGCTGGTGTAGCTCAGTGGATTGAGTGCGGGCTGGGAACCAAAATGTCCCGGTTCGATTCCCAGTTGGGGCACAGGCCTGGGTTGTAGGCTGGGTCCCCCATGAGGGCCATGTGAGAGGCAACCATATATTGCTCTTTCTCCCTCCCTTCTCCTTTCTCTAAAAATAAATAAATAAAATATTTAGACAAAAATACTAACTCAAAGAGATATCTGTATTCCTATGTTCAGATAGCAAAGTCCTAACTGTCCATTAATGGGTGAATGAATGAAGTATATGTATATATATATTAATACATATGCTGAAAAGATGCATTCTAATATATAATAACATATATACATAAATACAAATATATGAAAACATATATTAAACAGAAAGGAAAGGCAATTTAATTTTTTTTTAAAAAGGCAATTCTGTCACTTGTATCAACACGTATTGGCCTTGAGGTCATTGCTCTAAGTTAAACAAGTCAGCTAGAAGGACAAAATGCCATACGGTTTCATCTATATGCGGAATCTGAAAATAAAACGAAACAAAAAAACACCAAGCTCATAGATAAAAAGCCAGCTTGGTGGGTGCTAGAGCTGGTGGCGAGGGGTGGGAAAAAATGGGCGAAAGGGGTCAAAAAGTCCAAACTTCCAATGATGAAGTCCTGGCGGAGTAGTGTGCAGCACAGTGACTGTAGTTAATGAGACAATGTCAAATATTTGACAATTGCTAAGAGAGTGAGTCTTGAAAGTTCTCCTCATATGAAAAAATGAACTTGTAGCTATGGATGGTGACAGATGCTGACCAGAAATGGTGATTATTTTCTAATATATACATATATTGAGTCATTATATTGTGCAGCTGAAACTTATAATGTTATATGTCAATTATATCTTTAAAAAACTATGGATACATACAAGTTGGATGATTCTCAAAGGCTTTACACTGAGTGAAAAATGTCAAACTCAAAATGTCACGTACTGTATTTGTCTGACAGTCTAGAAAAGATACATTATAGTAACTGATGAACATCAGTGGTTGCCCAGGGTTAAGGGCAGGGGGGAGGCATGGCTACAAAGGGGTACCACAGGGAGCTTCTGAAGGGGTAGAACTGTCTGTTCCCTAATTGTGTGGGGTCACATGAATATAAAGATGTGCGAAAATTCATAGAACTGTACATCAAAAAAGGACAACTTTAATGTATGTTAATTTCTAAAATAAAGTTTTAAAACACTGGAGGGTCACCATCAGGCCTTGGAAAGATCCCAGAAGATACAAGGGCTGTTTGATTCTGCTCTCCTGGGACCTTAGTCCACCTGGAGTCGGCTTCAGCAACATGCATGATGGAGAGTGCAAGAAAGGAAGAGACAAATTATTTCCACATAAGAAAAAGGCACGACTAACTTTCGGGAAGAGAGAGAATGGAGGTGAAGAAAATCAATGAATCTGAGAAAATGATTCTGAAACTTATGGAGGCAGTCATCAGAAACGCAGTCCCAGATTTTCCCTGTTTGAGTGCTTTAAAGCAGATAAAAAACAATTTGCTCCCTGCACAAAGGAAGGGTTCCTCTGTGCTAAGTCACTCCCTTCCTCAGTCTTCTCTGGAACTTAGCCAAAGACAGAAAGCAAAGCCATCAAATGCACTGCTAGCTATGCACCCCAAAGCTTGTCTCTTGGATCTATTTTCAAGTAAAGAACATTCTTTTTTCACTTGCTATTCAAATGGAAAGATGACCCCAAGAATAGTCAAATAATTCTAAAAGCATACTTGGACTTTGCCCTCCAGTTTTGGAGTGGGTGACTGGGCCAGGGTGTGGTCTCCAGGGCTCTGAAGAGGCTTAGAGGTTCACCTAAGAGGTGACTACTTCTCACTTCATGGAACTTCTGGGGGTGGACCCCACTCTGCCCTTCTGCGGAGGGAATTGTGTAGTGTGGCAGCTCCTACTGAGAGCAGCAACAGCCAAGAGAGGACCAGCCGCCAGGGAACTGGCCACAGGAACCCGTCCCTACCAGTTCCCCCTTCTCCCTGCCCAGTGCACAGGCCAGGGGAGCTGGAGACCCTGAGTGAGGTGAGGAGGGCGAGTAGCAGAGCAGACCACTCCCCTACCCCTGCAGGCAGGGATCCCTAGGGCGATGAATCAACCCTGAACAGGCAACGGGAGGCAGGACCTTTGAGTTCTCAATCAGATTGGTCCTAATTTAATAACCGAAAGTGAATAGACTGCTGTTCCAGATATCAAGGAACAAAAGAGCGAGTCAACAGAACATGGTTTAAAGCAATGATTGAATAAAAATAAAATCTTTTCATGTTTGCACCCCACAGAGTGCAAAAGCACTTCACTGAACACACAGGTACAGAACCTGACAGAGGTGCTCCTGAATAATGCAGCAGCCAGTCTCCAGTAACACGGAGCACGTTCCTGCCGTCCAGCTGGGTGAGTCAACGTAACCAGTGGGGGATGCGGCACTCAGAGGCTCCGGGGACAGACTGGGAAACGGCGCCATTATTTCCATTGTAATAAGCAGCCTCTGAAGCTACTGCAGGCAGTGTAGTGACTTGACATTTTAAGAAGCCGCTTCTGACAGTGGGCTACAGCAAGCGCCAGGAGGAAGCCCAGGCAGGAAGGCTGAGTCCAGTTTGAGTCACCTCATCCTGGGTTGCTCCCCCATTCTAAGGTCTGTGGAGGGATGTCAAGGACAAAATGGAATCCAGACAAAGAATGGGTTTGCCTTCCTAGGGATGAAGAACTATAGGAGGCATGAAAGATTCAGTTACTTTTGAAATAACTTGACCATACTTTAATTCATTTGATTTGTAGAGCAATGTCTGCAGTTCTGCTTGGGAGGTAAATTTCCCCTTGAAAAGCAAAATATACTGAGTTAAGTTCAGGTAAGGAGAAACTGAAATGTGACTCGCGCTACATATTCTCTAGGCCATAAAAAAGTATAGGGGGAAAATAGTTTTTGAAACTCAAATGCACCAGGCCTACCAGTGTTTTAAATTCAAATCCTAATTACTGAAAAGGAAGACACTTTGTCTGGGGAGCCCTCTGCCCCCACCGGCTTCATACAAACATCTCTAGAACCTAATATGGCTGATGAGCAACTACGTGAAAATGTGGGAATTTGGAGTGTTTCCTGTGTATGCAATTTTTTTTTTTAAACAGCTATTACTACTAAGGAGCTGAATATAGAAAGTTTGAAGAGGAATGAGAAGATGAGGACGGGTATACAAGAGAGGCTGAGGTAAATTAGCAGAGCTTAGAATCAGATATTGAGTGTGAAAAGAGAATGAAAACTGAGTTACAGCTTTTGAGGAGTGAATGAAGAAATGGCCATGAAATTAGCAGAAGCAGGGAGGATGAGAGAAGAGAAGAGAGACCAGTCTGATCTTACACACACCGGAACGAGTTGTCTGTGTGACATTCTCAAATACTGGGAATTAGGAGACCGGCAAGAGGACACCTCGCCTTCCCCAGCCACGCCCCTCAGCCTGGGAGGCCCGGGTTCCTGTGTTCCTTTGCCAGAAGGGGGATCTAAGCCCCAGCTTCGGCACACACAGTGGCTATAAGGAATAAACAACAAAGCTATTTTTCACATTGTCTGGTCTAACTCCCCAAGGGTTGGCAGCACAATTCACCCTCAGTACAGGCGGAACCAACAGCCAGGGACTGCAACTGCAGGCACTGTGATGTTTGTGACAAGCGGTAATGAAAATGCCCAATGCCACATGGATGAGGGACTTGGCACATAAGAAACACATGTTATTTAACAATCTGCCACTGGGTGAACCAAAACCTGCTGAAATCGAGCGAAAGGCAGCCAAGAGCACACCGCTGAAGTCATTATGGAGGCACCACCAAGATCGGCTCTGGCGCGGCAGAGCCGAGATTCTTACTCTGCCAGAAGGCCAGAGCAAAGTAGGGGGAGGGGAACAAGGATGCAGTGAGCTGGAAACTAAATATAAGGGGGGACAGTACTCATTTAAGCTAACATATTGAGTGACAAGACACACACAAAAAAGAGCTTCACCACTCTAAACACACTTGTCTCTGGGCTTTCCTTTGGGATAGCTTTATTTGGTCAGATAAGTTCTGTTTATCTTCCATGGCTGAGGGTACTAACCTTCTAAAAGAGCAGCTTCCCAAGTGCCCTGAGCAGCATGTACTGTAGTCCCCCCTTATCCACAGGGGTAGGTGCCAAGACCCCCAGTGGATACCTGAAACCACGGATGGTATCAAACACGATATATACTATGTTTTTTCTCTATGTACATATCTATGATGAAGTTTAATTTATAAATTAAGCACAATAAGAGATTAACCACAATAACCAATGATAAAATAGAGCAATTACAACAATATACTATAGTAAAAGCTACGTGAATGTAGTTCCTCTCTCTCTCTTTCTGTAATTACTGATCCGACGATCCAGGCAGCCCGGACAGCCACCGAGAGGCCAACAGGCAGGGAGCGTACAGAGCACGGTTGCGCCTGACAAAGGGATGATTCACGTCCTGAGTGGGATGCCACAAGATGACATCATGTTGCCCAGAATGGTGCACGGTTTCAAATTTATGAATTGTTTATTTCTGGAATTTTCCATTTCATATTTTCAGGCCACGATTGTCTGCAGGTAACTGAAACAATGGAAAGCAAAACCATAGATAAGCGGGGTGGGGTGGGAAGGTGAGGAGAGGGAGGACCACCATCCCAGCGTCTCTTAGAGAAAAGGAGAAAAGCGAGCCTGCCTATCAGGGACGGAGTCGTCCACCAAGGGCTGAGCCCAGCACACCAAATTTTAGGATGTGGTGATGCCAGGTGCCTGAAACCACACGCCAAGCAGTTATGCCAGTTAAAACTAGGCAAAGCTTATGTGCTTAGAAATAGAAAAGAACAATCAGCAGAAAACACTGTACAACAAATGTTAGAGTGTTGTGATAAATTTAAAATTTATGACCAGTAGCCTCCGGTTTTTTTATCTGCAAGATAGGAATAATAATGCCTCTCTTAAAGGGTTGTTATAAGAATTACATGAAAATTAAATTTTGATCAGAGGAATCAAATACGTTGGAATCCGAGGAATTGAATACAATGAATCTAATGTTTAAAGGAGAATTGTGATGTATTTAAGATGCGACTGTCTGTGTAGCCTGAGCAAATTAACATCTCTCTGTTAATTTCATCTAAGAAAATAGATCTAGTAAGGGAATGTTGTTCTTAGGTCTATTTAGGATTAAATTAGGGAACATGAGTAACATTCTTATAGCGGTGGGAGGCACAGGGTACGTGCTCACTGAGTGAGAGTGGTCAGTGTTCACCGGAGAAGTGGCTAGAGGAAGTTTCCTCAAAGTTACTGCCAAATTTACTCACTCTGTTGCAGAAAAATAAAAATGTGTTTTGTTACATTTGTTTTAATTCCAGCAGCTTTCCGGAATTGTGGAATCATCAGCAAATTCAAAGATCAGTATCAAGCCATCCAAGGTCTTTTTCCTTCTCAAGACTAGAAAACCAAGCACAGATTGAATCTAATTTAGGGGGTGGGGGGAGAAAACAGCGTTTGGAGTACCTACTGCACGTATGCACTATGTAAATCCTGGAATGGAGCCAGGCCTGAGTTTCAGGAGGCGTGCCCAGATACATGGCCTTAAGATGTTGAAGTTAATTTCACCAGTTGATAAGCATCAACCTCCTTAAGCTCTCCAGTGACCCCCTTCCTTGACTGCAAGGGCTGCTCCCTTGTTATCCAACAGCATAAGGGTTTACACACAATTAAAGGATGATTTTTGAAGACAAGGTACAATCACGACTCTCACACAGATACAATGCTACCAATGTCAAAGACAGACTTGACTCATTAATTAATGAGAGAACTGGAAAAGCTGTCACAAATCCCCAAGGTCTCAGGAATCAAAAGATCAGACTACATAAACATATAAACACATCAGGAATGTTGAAACAAGTCTGCTTAAGGGATGCCAAACTGATTTCTGCCACAGTGGAGAGGGAAGTCAATTGAAACTCGAAGGCATAAAAGCTTCTTGCATGTCTACAGACAAGAATTATTTGCATGATATCAATACTTTACCAGTTAACTTTTATGGAGTTAACTGTATCTAGCTCTGAGAGATATGCTCTAAACAAGGCATGCTTTCCACTGAAGACACCTGGCCATCTCTTGGCCCAATTAAAAGTCTTTCACAATTTTTTGGACAATTTTTCCTCCTTGGTCAAGAAAAATCATTCTTGTAATGCTGGCTTCATTAGCTTTGGCCTCCTCACTAGAATAGGTGCAGCAACAGGCTTTCTAAAGTTCACTTTGAACAATCACAAAATAAACTTCTGTTGGGAAATTTCCACTAGGAATTTCAGTCTGAACTTTTTGGAGTTTCTAGTATTTGTCTTCCCAAGGCTAGGAAACCAAGCCCAAAGTCACTTCACCAACTTTCGCCTGCAGTATCTATAACAATGGGTGAATCCCTTGCTGCTCCTCAAGGTCCATTGACCTCCCAGGAGGTGGCCTTTCTCACCATAAGACTGGACCCCTAAAGTCAGCTCCCAGGCCAGTCTTCCGGCGACACTGCTAGGCATTGGCTCCATATAATGGCTCTAAGTCAAAGTAAAATAAATCAATTTTATTTTCCTAAAAGTGACAGTCATACTTGACTAAAGGAGAGCTATTCTCAAATAAGCCATTCCAGGCAAGTCTTTGGTTGTGTACCTTATTTTTCCAATTATCTCCTGGTACAAAGGAAAACAGATTGCTATTAAACTTATGTGAATGACTGTATTACCATGAGCAGTAAGGAGGTCTAGAAAGAGTTTCTGAATCCCGGGGAGGTGAGGGGGGGAAGGGTCTAGTGAGAATCAGATATCACTTGAAAATGGTGCATTTTTGTTTGGAATTGCCTTGCCAACTAAATTGTTATTGGCTAAAGATAACTTGAGAATAAAAAGAAAGGCACTTGCTTACATATGTAGAAGAGAGAACATTAAAAAAATCAACAGTATTCTAAACAAATATCCATAATAAAAATTTCCTCATTAGTTCATTCGGTCCCATGTAATTACATTGTGTTCTGCTAAATCTTGGGTTTGGCGACTCTGAAAGCCATCTGTTTCTCGACTAGAGACGGTTGGAAAATCCTGACTCAGCCCCCTGGCAAGCAATGCCACCAGTACCCGACAGCCTATTCTTAGTCGAGTCAAGTCTGAAGTGCTTGGCACACCACGGTGCTGAGACAGTCCTCGTTTGCTGGAGACACAAACTCTGCTTACTCAGGTGAGAATTAGAGCGAAACAAAAACTATCTATAGATGGCAAATGTGACATTGGTGTGGGTATTTAATTACTGATAATTTTCAAACGTGAAAGATGTGATGGGAGCTCACAACACAGTGACTGATGGTGAAGTGTCGTGGTTTCTGTGGCATGCAAAACAAGATAATAAAGCCATTCCAAAAACACTTTTTTAGACAAAATGTCTCTTAGTGTAATGACGAAGTCTATTTTTAAATGTTACATCTGATTTATAAGTGCATGAATAGAATTTTGATACAGTCAAAAATCTTGAGTTACAATAATCCTGAGACATCAGATACATAAAGAATATATCAAAAATATTAAATAAAGAAATTACGAGACATGAAAACAACCTATATGTTATTGATGGATGAATGGATAAAGAGAATATGGAATCCAGTCATTAAAAAAAGGAAATTCAACCCTGGCTGGTGTAGCTCAGTGGGTTGAGCGTGGGCTGGGAACCAAAGGATCCTAGTTCGATTCCCAGTCAGGGCACATGCCTGGGTTGCAGGCCAGGTCCCCATGAGGGCCATGTGAGAGGCAACCATACATTGCTGTTTCTCTCCCTCTCTGTCTCCCTCCCTTCCCCTCTCTCTAAAAATAAATAAAAATAAAATCTTAAAAAAAAAAGGAAATCCAGCCATTTCCAAGAACATGGATGAACCTTTGCGGTATTGTGCTAAGTGAAAAACGTTGGAGAAAGGCAAATACTGTCTGATCTCACTATGCATGGAGTCCTTAGATAGGCTAAGCTCATAGAGATGGCAGAACGGTGAGTGTTGGGGCAGGAGGTAGGGAAATGGTGAAGATGTGGTCAAAAGGTACAAACTTCCAGTTCTAAAATGAATAAGTTCTGGGACGTAATATACAGAACGGTGACTGTAGTTAACAATAAATACTGCATTACATATTTAAGAGTTGCTAAGGGAGTAGACCTTATATGTTTTCAGTACAAAAAAATTAGCTATGTGAACTGATGGATATGTTAGCTAAACTTATGTGGTAATCATTTTGCAATTATTACATATATTGAATCATCACCTTATATACCTTAAACTGATATAATGTTATATGTCAGCCATATCTCAATAAAGCTAGGGGGTGAAAGAAGTAAGCTTGTTGCAAATAAACATTAAAATAAAAAGTGTGCTAACACTTTATTGTTGCTGCCTAATATTGTTGAGCAAACTCTCACAAGGATTCTGATTATTGTCCATGTTATGCATGATAATCTTTATGGAATTTCCCATGAAAACATGTAATATTTGAATGATATACATCAATAAATTTTCTGTATTCGAATGTAACTTAGGGGAATCTTAGTGTGCCTTCTGATTTGGTAACCCATTAAACAAACCTAATTATTTCTAGCACCATTTTATAAGAACAAATCATTCACTTTTTCAGAGCTCTTCTGGGAAATCTTAGACAGGTTCAGGTGTAAAAGATACCCTAAAAGGCTTTGTTTTCTAATATTTAGAATTTTATGTTTTGAAGGCAAAACTCAAAGAACATCATGATAGAAAATTTGGACATCTGATTACTATAGGATATCATATGGATGCCTGAGAGAAATAGTACTTGATTATTCATTTAATCCAAGTGATAATAAAGCATTTAAAAGTAGATATGAAGTTAACACAACTAAAATGAACCTCAGTTCTTTCACGAGAGAGGAAGGTTTATTGTTTTTTAGGTTTTTTTTTCTTTAAATAATCTCAGTGGAAGACCTCCAACAACTATTTAAGGATAATTTTTAAAAAGAGAAAAGGAAAAATGATTCTCACACAGATTTAAACACCTACCAAAGATTTTATTCAACTCATGAATTAACTAATAAGGGAACCAGAAAAAGTGTTTGACCAGTTCCGAGGAGAATTCAAAGACCAGACAAATGTGTTACAATTCATTTGCTTCATAGGTACAACCCTGGCTTCCTCCACAGTGGGGAAGAGAAGTCAACTGAACGTACGCCAGATAATGTTTTTGGCAAGTCTATAGACAAGAATTATTTGCATCACCACCACTTTTCTGCAAGTTACCTTCTCTCTCTACAGAGTTGTAGGATGGCTGAAAGACAATGAAAGGTTCAAACTCCACCGAATCCAATTGTCTAGAAAATTTGCTGTGCACTATGTGTAGTGTTCCACTGGAGACATCCACTAGTCTTTTGGTCCATTTAAAAGTGTTTCACAAGTTCTCCTTCACCCTGACCCAGCAGGGAGCCCTATTCCATCAGCTTGCCAGGCTTGTTAATATTTACCATCACATGTTACATACTTTCACGATCATTCCTGCACACAACAGAGCAAACAGTGTCTGGCCTTGATAAGTTCAAGGGTAAAGACACACCTGCCAACAGAGTAGAGATAAACCGAATGTGCTTGCAGGAGGAGGCACGTATACCGAACGTCAAGGTCAGGAAAGGCTCTCAGGAACAATAGCAAAGAAATAAATAAGGAAGGGTGGACATGAAGGGACCAAGAGGAAAGAAAGGGGCTCCGGTGGGAGAAACGACATGAGCCATGGCTAGAAGCAAATTAGACCACAGTGAAACTCAAGAAATGGTAAGTTCATTCATGGTCTGGAGAGGAAAAAATGTTTCTATCATCCTTGACTTGGCTCAGGAACAAACCCCCGGGTAGCAGTAGTATCCTCACTGCTTTAGTGGATTTAAAAAAAATGCATAGTGAACATACAACAGGCAAAGTGTGAGGAGGGTGTTGTAAATAATTCTCAGCCAGCTCTAAAAATGGCTCGCAGCCACTCTCAATATTGCCTAGGAATTATTTATAATGCCTGATATAACATTCTGTGATAACATAAGCACACACAATGGAGGGTTTGTTAAAATTTAATCCCAAATTAAAAGCTAGGCAGAGAAGGCCAAGACCAGAAGAGGCAAATGCTTTTCCTCAGGAATGTCTTAGCCAAGTAAAAGTTAGAAAAGACCCTCAAAACTCAAAAAAAAAAAATTTACTATTTTCCAGAATTGGTACATTGTCCAGTTGACAGAAGACTATCATTTCCTGTGAGTGGCTGCTATATTCAACATCGTGCTAGATTTTTAGTCTCATTGAGTCAGGCTATTGGTCTGAATGCCACTTGTTGGCATGCCTGTCCCCAGCCTCTCCTAGCTTTAAAATCACATCTGGGAAAGCATGGTCATAGCCAGAGCTGCTTGGTGGCTTTCACAGTAAAGACTCTGCATGAAAACAGCAGCTACCATTCATTTACCATGTGCCAGGCAGTTTAAAAGCATTACTTGTTTAATCTTAACACGACTGACCCTAAGTAAATCATCACGCCCATTTCACAGATGAATATAAGAATAAGGAAGATTAAGTAACTTGCCTCGATTTTCCATACATTACAATGTATCAAATGCCAGTAGAGGAGCTCAGATTCTAATTCACATTTCTCAATCGCCACACCCATAGTCTTAAAAATACAGAAGCTCTAGAGAAAAATGGAACTCCTCCAAGGACTTTAAATCATGACGTTTATTAATAGTGTCTGAGTTTTTAAAAAGGGCCTTTGTTATCTGGCAGGTAGGCTTCCGGACCTTAACCAGGCCTGTCTTTCACATTTGTAAGGCCCTGGGCAAAAATACAAATGAAAATCCACATACCATATATCTAAATATTAAAAGCAGTAAATCACTCTAACAAGCCATTAAATAAAATATGTTCTATACTCCTGCCTTGATAAATATACTTTGTAATGACTGGAAGTCCAGGTTTCAAATTTAGAATCCCTCAGCCCATAGCACCCTGCCTCTTCCCCACCTCCCTCCACTCACATTCTTCTAAGCCCTGGCTCTGTCCACACCGCAGAGGGCCTGGCATGCCGGTATCTGTCCTCCCCATCCCATATGTCTAAGCTCCACCCACAACCTCCACACAGCTGTCCCTTGGCTACTGGTGCTGTGGTCCGCCTCCAGAATGTAAATTTAGGGAACAGGTCTATACCAATCCTGAAAGTAGGCTCAGGTCCCTGTGGGTAGAGGATTATGGGGACTCAAGCCTAGTCTGGAACACATTATTCAAAGCACCATTGTTGAACCTTTGCTGGTCTTTGAACTGCTACAGTTTGCACCAAGTACAGATGGTGAAAGCGAGCAGTGAGCGTGTTTGACATCGCTGCAAGGAGCAGAACTGTGTGCTGGAGAGAAGTATTGGTCAGCAGCACATAGGAAGTTACAAAGGTGGGAGGGGTGTCTTACACCTTACACTAAGATGGGGAGGAAAGCTCTGTCTCTGTCTAGCATGGGGAGCAGGGGTGGGACTTGGATCCGTCCCATCACCCACAGACCCGTCCTCTGTGTGGAGGAGCTCACAGGGAGTGCCTGAGCAAGCCCTCTAGAGCGATGTTCTTCAACTGGCATGCCGCAAGAACTTTTAAAACATGCAATACCTGACTATTTAGTCAGAGGCACTGATCTCTTTTCCCTTAGACTGTCAAATTAAAAAATGACAACCACCAACACAGCAACTGTCATCTGGTGGGAATGAATCAAAATTATACTTAATACACCTATACTCTACCTATTATATTTTTCAATCAGATTGGCAAAACATATATTTTTGGTGTGCCATGGTATTTTAGTAATTAGTTTCTGTGCCATGAGATGAAAAAGGTTGAAAATTGCAGCTATAAAGCAAGGGCTTCTAAAAATGTACTTCTCTTATCCAGGTCTAAGGCAGCTCTGACAATAACACCTTTTATGCTTTTTTAATCTTACTTTAAGTATCTGCATATGTTTAGAGCCTTGCTCTCTGCAGAAGCTGCTAGAACTGTGAAAGCGAGCTCTGCTGTCTAGGGTGTGGGATTCGGAGAGCCCACGTGACAATGCACAGATGCACAGCCAGTACGTGACTAAGGGAAACTGCTGAGCTCCTGGACTCCTGCTACCGTCAGTCTACTGATCCTCTCTGGCAGGAAAAACCCGTGCAAGCCAATGCAATTCACCTCCTCTTAGTTCAGGACTGCTTTGATAGTTCAATGGAAAGATTGGGGATCTCTTGTATTTTTTATTGCTCCAAAACTTCAATTCCTGCTGCAGACACATTGCTTAGTCTGCTTTTTTCAATGCTTATTGATAAAGGGATTTTTCAAGTAAAGTGAAGGAATTTGAGATCCGTTTCAAAGAAAATAATTTTTTTTTTCAAAAAAGTAAAACAAGTACAATTCAAAATACTCTTTGCAATTATCTTGATATTATTGCATAAAGGTTGGGGCCAGGAACAAATTGTTTTTAAAATTATAGTAGGCAATTAGAGGCGCATGAGCAGGGTAGGAATGACGGCCCAGGTAAGGAGGGTCAGCAGAGGGGAAAGCCGAGTGCCTAGCAACATACAATTGTGGGGTGGGACCTCGCCCCCAGGGTGACCTTTCCTCCCCTATCACATCACTGGTCTGTGGCTTAGACCCCTTGACCCTTCATGACCCTAGTCAGGTGGTAGACCCCCTTAGAGGAAGAACAAGGAGACTAGAAAATTGTCCCATAGGAACCCTTGCATGACCACTCCCTTAAGCATTAACCCCTTAAGACAATGAGGTTCTGACCTGCCTCAGAGACAGAGGTTTGGTCAAACTAGAGATAACATCTAGTCCTCAGTTGGGTTTCAGCTCCAGGCCCAGAAAAGCAGCAAGGCCAGGTGGGGCAATGCCATGGCTGACATCAAGACCAGATGTGATGACTAATGACCCCCTACCCTAGTGTCAACCAATCAATAGAGACCACTACCCTAAACGGACTCACCTGGAAAGCTGATGAATAGTCCACTGAGATCCTCCCCTGGGATCTCCTTTAAGATCCCCACCTTTAGAGACTGGATAAAAATCCTCAGGATGAAGGACCCAGTGTTCAAGCATGCACTCTCTCTCGCTCTCTCTCTCTCTCTCACTCTCTCACTCTCACTCACTTGAGCACACCCACTCCTTTCCCCACCCGCTTCTTTCCCCACCTCAAGTGCTCTCTCTCTGGCTTCCTCTGTCTCTTTGGAGCATGCCCATGCATTTCCCCCCTCTCCTCCTTCCAGGTGCGTTCTCTCTGCCTTTCTTTTTCTTAGGCTCCAAAGGCCTTTCTTTTGCCTCTGTAACTTGTTTATTGAGCCCATACAGCCAAATTGGCACACTTCTTCCATGGCTCACTTCCTCTGTAACTTTCTAAATAAACTTTCACTTGTAAGCAGTCTTGGCTCTGAGCTCTTTCTTAGCCAGAACTCAAGTACCGTGGTTGCCAGTAACATTCTGGTGCTGGTTTTCTGCTAACAGAGTAACTTGGGGTAAGGAATAAGACTGGCTTCTATGATTTTTTTTCTCATCATAATTCAATTGTTCAACCTTTGTCATGTATATCCTTCTCTTTTTATCTGCTCCACCCTTTCTGCATCCCCTTCAATATATACATATATATACCCACACCAATAAGCCAACAGGTAAGAATTGTAGCGGTTCCTTTTTTAAACCATTATATTTAACTATTTAAAAAATATTTCATTTATTTATTTTTAGAGAGAGGGAAACAGAGAGAGGGAGAGAGGTAAAGAAATATTAACGTGTGAGAGAAACATCGATCAGTTGCCTCTCACATGTGACCCAACCAGGGACCTGGCCTGCCACCCAGACATGTGCCCAGATGGGGAATCGAACCACAACCTTTCGCTGTGAGAGACAATGCTCAGCCAACTGAGTTAAGTCAGGCCGGGCTATATTTAACTATTAATAAATAATTTAGCAAATGCCTGCTTCTGGTATAAACCATTTAATAAAAGGCTCTACTTTTAAAGAAATAAATGACTAGCTCCAGTTAACTTATTTTTATAAAATATCAGGCATTTGGTTGTCATACAGTTTCTAGAAATTTTCTATTAAAACTCAAAATATGATGGTTCATATTTTATATAGGCAAACAGCAAAGGAGGTAAAGTGCAAGGAGAAAATTCCCAGTACCTTCCTTAAAGAGAATGTTTCTCAATCTCTTCCATAACACACATATTTTTGACAAAGTGATCCCCTTTCTTTTGAAGCCAGGATTTTGTTCAGCAGCCAAGGTCACTATCAACTCTACAGGAAGGTTAAATAAAAGACTCTAAGCCAACAGGAGTTTTCAATATCACACATAAACTTACATAGATAGTGCTCAGTAACACCAATACTGTAGTTAAACACAAGGCCCCTTAAGTACAGACATGACTTTAACCCTGGAATAGTCTGTCAACAATAACACTTTTTGATCAAATAGTGACTTAATCCCCAGAGGCACAAAATGACTTAGGTCTGTTTTCCTAAGCCTTTCTTGGTACTCATTTTAGGCAGGTATCTTTTACTTTCCCTAGGCAAGTGACTATAAGCTTTATAGTACATAAGAATTATTTAGAAAAATTTTAGAATGCA
Source organism: Micronycteris hirsuta (assembly GCA_004026765.1). Lineage (NCBI taxonomy): Eukaryota > Metazoa > Chordata > Mammalia > Chiroptera > Phyllostomidae > Micronycteris > Micronycteris hirsuta. Next base: position 236,542 of record PVJI01000124.1, on the reverse strand, counting down.
TATTCCCAGGCCTCGTTCCTAGTGATTGTGATTCAGCAGTCCTGAGGTCTTGCCAGGAATTTGCATTTTTAACAGGTATTCCAGGTGATTCCAAAGCAGTTGTTCCATGGAACAGCCTTCAAGAAACACTGCATCAAAACCATTAATGTTTTAAGTATTGAATGGATCAACTAGTGCTAACTAACAATTCAAGCTCATGTCGTTTTGATGAGCAAGGTTTCAGGGTGGGGAAAAAGTAAAATCTCATAGATTGAGTCACGAACCAATAAATATTATGTAAAATGACTGAATAATAATATGGCTAAAATTACCAAAGTAAATTCAGATCCTCAGTCTCTTGTATAAAACCTTTCATTAATTACAGTTACCAAATTTAGAAATAAAGTATGAAGATGACACTACATTATTTCAACCCTACTGTTTAACAGACTTGCTCGAGGGACATTTAATTATATGAGGGAAAGCATCTACTATTTGATATTTAATTAGATATTGTGAAGTTACGTGTAAACTTATAAATTTCTATCTACAGGAAAGGTAATCCCCAAAGTTGAGAGGTATGTAGCCGTGTAAGGTAGTAACCACGTTTGCAACTATGAGCAAATTGGTTCCATTATTCTTTGACTGCATATAAATCTCCATTTCTCAAATTCTCTTTTGAGCTCATCTTACCATCTTACTGGTTCCTTCATTAAGCAATGGGTTAAAGAAGAGCATTGATATATAATCATTTTAAACGGATTTGTTTGAGAGTCATGCTTTTGAATTTGAGAATCGTGCTTTGGCAGTTATGGAGGTTCTTTCTACTGAGATACTCAAATGCACTTACCTGCCAAAGCCAATTAAACCGTGTTGGTCAAGAAGTACAATTTCTGGCACTGTTTAAGCCCAAGGACACATTTTCTCAGTCCCCGGAGTGAATCTCAAGCAGCAGAAGGTTCTTGTTGACTCTCTATTTCTCTCCGTTTTCTGCCTGTTTTTGTTTTGTTTCCAGTTCATGGTCATATTTGGTTTTACGTGTAGTTCTTGCACAGCCAATACATTATTTGCCGTTAGTGGCAGCACAGGTGATCAGGTTTTCTGCTTTGACCGTGTGGTGTCTCTATCAGAATGATGGACATCTGCTCTGTCTCCGGGAGAGACGAAAGGCATTTTTTTTCTGTCTCTTTATGTGTTCACATCAAGTAAGAAAATATTTTCTACACTTTAAGAAGCAAACAGCTTTTAGAGATAGAAACTGGTGCATCGTGTTTCTCTTTTTACTTTGACCTGTAGCTCAGATAGTATATGTAGGTATCTGTATGCCTATAATTGAGAAAAGCCTTGACCTCTCACTGTGTAAATTTGAAATACTCTTTTATCTCTAAAGAGTATTAATAAATTAGAGGCCCAAAATGTCAGAACGGAAGGACTCTGTTTTGTGTTGATTTATAGAGATCAATAAATGCCTACATAACTGAACATTCCTAAACTTTCCCCAGAAAATAAGCTAAATTTTAAATATAATATCCTTTTAAGACAAAACAAAGAAACTACTGCCCAGAAGCATGTTTATGTAAGAATCCAAATTCACATGAACCATTAGATAAATGAGACCGGTTTGATAGTTTTGGTTAAAAAAGCAACAATATACCTCTTCTGTGATTATGCCAGAGTTCAGTATATATAAGAATATACTTTATTTTTTAAATATTTGATTGTGTTTTCATGAACTTCCAAAACTTCTTGTCCTGGCTTATTGATCAAATAAAGCTAACACTACTCCTACGTTATTTTTAGGATTATGAAAAATGTAAACTGTTCAACTGAAATAAATTATCATTCTGATAAGCTTTTTGATGTAAACAGTAATTATGTTCTGTATAGTTTCAGCTTAAGCATAATATCTTAGATCCTTAGTTAACTAAAAATCTTGGACAAATTTTAGATATAGTTAATATTGGATAATTCTCAGATACCTGGATAATTTCTAAGTAAAACAGAATACTGAAACCCAAGCACAGGTTTAATATTTGTGCCTTAACTTCTTTAATATACCACAATTTTGGATCATATTATTAAACGTACTTCATTCTTGCCACTTTGAGAATGTATAAATCTGACGTGTGGCTATAGGAACTGAGTTTGACTAGTTTGTTTTCTAAACTGCTTGTGTGACAGACAATTCTTAATTACCTACCTTTCAGCAAAATAGAAATTAATTTGGTAAAAGTTATATTTATTATAGATAATTGGGATTATACCAGGAGCATGAGCAGTAGAGAAATATAACTATGTGTGCAACATAATAGGATATGATTTTGTTTTTGCAGGAAAATAAGACTGCAGTCAGACACTGCTTAATGACAGGAATGTGTTGTGAGAAATGCATTATTAGGCAATTTGGTCATTGTGTGAATATCACACAGGGCACTTACCTAAACCTAAATGGTATAGCCTACACACACCTAAGCTATAGGATATAGCCTATTGCTCCTTGGCTACAAGCCTGCAAAGCATGTTGTTGAACAAAACAACATGAGATTAAATCAAGCGTAAGAGAAAATGATGCAATTAAGGGAAGCAGTAAACGAGATGTACAAGGCTGCTGCCGGCACGCCATGGCGTGCTGTTTTAGAGCAAAGTTTTTTTATAAACAGGAAGGGTGCACTCTGAAGTAACTATAGAGGTGTAGTAGGGGGCATACATAAACCAATAAGGTAGTTGTTTAATATCGTTATCAAGTATTATATATATAGTGTACGTAATTGCATGTGCTGTACTTTTACATGACTGGCAGCACGGTAGGTTTGTTTGCACCAGCATCACCACAAACACGTGAGGGGTGCATTGCACCATGACACATGGCTCTGGTGTTACTACACAGTCAGAATTCCCTGTTCCATTGTAATCCTGTCGCCACCACCGCAGATTCGGTCCGTCATTGACCGGGTGCCATTATGCGCTGTGTGACTATAGTATTGCTCTAAAGGAGAGTGTCACCTTGATCAGAATATGGGAGAAAATAATGGAGAACTGAACTGGAGTCTGGATAACAAGTTGTAGACATTTATTTACCTGGGTTTATTATATGTGAGTGTGGAAAAGAGTAATGGAATATGTTAAAATTGAAAAAGTTTACTTCATTTTGATGAATTTATTCATAGGTTAATATTTAAAAGAGCTTAAGAACACTTTACTGCCAAATATTGTATTAACACAAACTAGAACTAGACCTTCTCTCTATTAAAATGACATCTAATCTTGAAATATTTTGTTTTAATAATGGCTGAGAGGTTGCTCTTTACCCCTGTATAATCTATTTAAATAGGATTCCAGAAGCGTTTTGATAAACCAGGAAACCAGGAATGTTTTCTGTGTTTTGTGTTGTTTTATCATGTTCTTATTTTCAAAAAAGGGCAAAGTTTACTCACTAGTGGAAGTCTGAGGTCAGAGGTTGGGTTTTACATGAGCAAATGTGGAATCACTGGGACCTGCAGGGACCAACCTGTGTGAGAGGAGCAGGGAGGAAGCAACACCAGAAGTCAGACAGCGTTGCTGGTCCCATCAGGCTCTAACCAACCCCATAGGGAGATCTGGGACATACAGGGCTCTTCAGAGTATCTAGAGTCGGGTCAGAAATGGCCTGGCCTTTACACCTGGGATTACTGTATATAGGCCCCCAGGTAGAAGAGTGTGCTTAGACAAGGCAGCTCTCTGCAGCCCAGCGAAGCCCCAAGTGAGCTGAGAGCTTGAGGCTACATGCTGAGAGCTGGGCAACAAGCCCATCTATAAACAGGAACCTGGGCAGCTCATCTGCATGTCCACCACATTCCCCTGCTGCCATAGTACCTTCTACTAGGCTCATTCGAAACATCCTATTGTTGATATAGAAAAAAGTCAGCTGCAGGCTCTCCCATCCGCAAAATGTCGGTTAGTTTTGCAGGCTTTCTTTTCTCACTGGCTGTAGGCTCAGCCACCTGTAACCACAAGCCTCCGCATCCCGCTTTTGGGGACAGCCTCTTGCCTAGCAACCAGCACATAAAGTCCTAAACAAAGTAGCCAGGTTAAACTTCCACGTTAAGGCCAAGCATCTTATTCTTTGTCTCCCAAATAAGGTAGCCGGACCTAACATCTGCTTTTGCTTCTCTAGTAACCTGCTTCTGCCACGTAGACTAGGAAGAGACAAGGCTATAAAAGCAGACCCCAACCCAACCTCGGTACCCAGAATTTGGAGACTATCTCCTCTGGGTCCATGCATGTAAATAAAGAATCACGTTCTGATATCTCTTGGTGTCTGGTCGCTTCATTTTCTGTAACATTGTTACCTTGATTCAATAGGTAGCCAAGCATTTTGTCCCAGGCATCCATGTTAATCAGGTGAAAAATCCCTTTGAACAACTCTTGATTTTGCCTTCTGAAGATCAGAACCTACATTAAAAAAATATTTAAAGTATATATATATGTGTATACATATATATATAATCTACAACTAACTTTGAAATTTCCCATTTAGCCTCTGGATAATCACAAATATGTCTTTTTACCTTATAAATGATAAGAGTGTTTTGGGTATATGCCATATATCTCAATTAGCTCAACACTAGTGTGAGTTGTCCAATCACAGAATAAATGCATATAGGTTAAATATTATTAATAAAATCATCTCAGAGGTTATACCCTTTTTAACAGTGTTGGTCAGAGTGTGGTTCCCAGACCAGCAGCCTCAACATTACCTGGGACCTTGTTAGAAATGCAGATTCTATAACCCTACCTCACACTGACTGAATGAGAAATTCTAAGGCAGGGCCCAGCAATCTGACTTTTAAATAATCCCTCCATGTGGTCCTGGAACCTGGGAAGACTTAGAAACCGTTGCCTTGCAAAACCAATTGAAAGGCCCTAGAAATTGATCAATGTTCTCCATGTCCATTACTTATTCTTACACTCAGAAGAAACACTGGTCAAAATCTCGTGAAAGATTTATGTATTTTATTGTAATAGAGAATTTTATGTTCTCATATTTTTATATTATTGGTTACTGTAATACATGAATCACAGCATTTAGCCTCATCTAAGAAGTTTCTGCCCTACCCTGATGCTTGCCTGAAGACTCTGCTGTAGGCTGCAGATGTGAATTTGCGTCTTGGACAAAGGTAGTTTCAGCAACATATGGAGGGGCCTATGCCAGAGATTTCAAGGCAAAGGCTCATTCAGAGGCCAAGCTTTGAAAATGAAAAATGACATCACTTAACCACTGATTTTCAACCTTTTTCATCTCACGGCACAATAAACTGATTACTAAAATTCTGTAGCACATCAAAAACATATTTTATTTTTCCCAATATGACCAAAAATAGGTATAGTTTTGATTCATTCACATCAAATGGCTGTTGTTGTGTTGGCTGTGCCACTTTTTTATTTGACAATACAAGGGAGCAGAGGTCAATGTCTTTAACTAAATAGCCAAGTATTACATTTTCAAACAATTCTTGTGACACACTGGTTGAAAATCGTTGACTTCGACAACTAATTATTCTTGAAGACAGAGGCAGGGTTTGCAAAACACTTTCTGCAGCAGAACAGATAATTTCATGAAACTAAAACAAAAATTAATTATATCAGACTAAATGAAATAGCAAGAGAAATCTAATTGTAGTTACTTATTTTGGAATGTAGTTAGGATTATTTTTAGTGTTCTATTTTTAAATCAGTATCTGAGAATATTCTTTTTAAAAAAATCTACCTCTAATTTTCAAATTAGTAGACCATGCTTCTGCAGATTGAAATGAAACATTTGGTAAATGATACCTGATTGTTATTAACTCCTCAGAATTCGAATGACTCTATGGAATCTATTTACTTTAGACAAAAATGTTTATTTGCTCAATTCTAATGAAAACACGGTATTTGCATTTATTCAGTGAGAGTCTGCCCTCCTTCTTACTAGAGTATAATTTTATAAACTAATTGTACAAGTACAACTAAATCTAGAGTATCACATTTGAGAATGATTTGTATTTGATATGGTATAACAAACTCACCATTAAAGAATAAAAATTACACTTGATGTGAGGCACCAATGTCTACCAATCCACCCAAGAACAATGGGCCTGGAACCTGTTTTGTTGCTCAGAAGGTTTCAGCCTCACAGTGATGAGGATGGTCATTTCGTGATACTCAGAGCTTTATAAAATGCTGAGAACACCACTGACATAGTATTTCACCCCGACAATAAGTGAAATTTCATGAAGAGAGATTCTTGGTCTTGGCTTTTTACACTAAAGATAGAAGAACAGATAATAGAGGCCTTTGAAAGTCCAAGCCAAGACTCCTTTAGAAAATGTCCACATAGAATTTCATGTTCTCATCTTAGTTCGCAAAATACTGTGTGCTTGAATTGGCTTATATGTGTTAATTTACCCCTCTTGTTGATCCTATGTAAATGAGGTTAGTTATTTTTGCTGTTGTTATCAGTAATAAATTTGGAAATTATTTATGGTCATAGTAGGGGTAAGGGGAAGTCGAGAAAGATTACCCAAGTCTTGGAAATAAAACTTAAAAATAACTGCATATTCTTTCAGTGTCATTGTTTAGGCAATATGTAAATATCTATCTAGGAGAGTGGACCCATATTTGACTTTGTTATTGTATAGTTTACATGGGAGTCCACCTACTCTGAAATTTCATATTTTTTAGATTCCTGTTGACTGAAAAAGAAAACAGTTTTTTACTGTGTAAGCCATGAACCATTTTTTATATTTATTCATATAAATTTATTTCAGCTTCTCTGACTGCCTCACTAAAAAAATCAGTATTTCTCAAATTCTCCTTTGCACCAGCTTTGTAATCTTACTGGTTTCCTCATCAATTAATGAATTAAATAAAATCTTTGAAGTGTTCATTTTACATTTATATGAGTTACATTTAATTTTTTTACTTTTTTGAATATTATGCTTTTGTATTTGGTACCAGACATGTTTTAGAACTTAGAAGTCATCAGATTTTAGAAACTGCAGAGATGTATATTTTATATAATATATATTTTTACATTATTATAGATAACTCCCAGCAGCATCTGGGACAATACCCCATAAGTAAATATCTTAATGTTTCTTCAGTGAAACATATAAATATTTATACTCAGTGAGATGAAAAACAAGATTATAAATAGCCTCATGTCATTTCAGGTTTGGTTTTAGCACTGAATGGGCTCAGAACAGGTCAGGATGCTACCAAATGAATTATAAAAAATTTGTCAGTTTTCAGCACTTGTCGGATTTTGGTAGGCAATTAAGGGATTGTGAACCTATAATTTCTATTACCTTCTCAAACTACATTTATTCAGTTACAGGGACTCATGTCAAAGATAATAAGAAAAAAGGAAGTGTGAACCTTCAGAATCCATTTATAATTTAATATCCTAGAATGCAATCCAGTATGAATTATTTCTTTGAGGAGAGTAATAGAGTTGGAAAATGGAAGAATCTTAAAATAATGGCTAACTCTCCACAACCCATGTTTAGAAAGACTATATAATTAAGGGCCCAAGCAAGCAAATAAAAAGCAGCAAACACAACTGAAGACTAAAGGTATAAATAAAACTTTCTAAAGTTGGAAATGAATAACTTTTCGTATAACAATGCTTCACATCAAATATACAACAAATCTTTCACAGTCTTTCAATTAGTAGAATACCTAAAAGCAACACAGAGAAACCAAATGCCAATATATTAATGGCAAGATAGAAAAGGACCATGTCAAGGTGTGAGAAATGTACTTTTCAATGAATAAGGATGATCTCAACACTGGGAATACAAATTAAAGACTCAGTTAAAATATGGATAAGTTTAGAAAAATGAAAACACAGAAAGGCAGGAGAAAGTTTTATTGCAAAGAAAATTCTCTTGTATCTTATACCTTATAAATTTTTCATAACTTTGAGGTATATTTGGAATATCGATGACTTTAATTTGAATTTCAAACCACTGAAGTTCCTTAACTTTCTTCCTAGCAAACAATTCTCTCTCTCTCTCTCTCTCTCTTTTTTTTTTTAAAAGATTAAGAGAAAGGCAGAGATTTCTGACTTTGCTCTTCCTTCCCCCAACCCCCATTTACCAAAAGCACGAAGCAGTGCAGAGAGAGGAGGGAAGGAGAGGACTGCAGCTCTGGTCCAGCGGGAGATCTGGGGTCACCCGTGGATGAGAGGATGGCCTGAGCACCTGTAGTGGAAATGAGCTCCATTGGCTGCCTGCAGACTTACCCACACAGCGGCATGTCTTAGACACATATGAACCGGGACTGAAAGTTTGGTATTTTGTACCCAGCTGTTAAACCTTTTGCAGGAGTGCAGCCCTTTCTTTGCCATCTCTCTTTGGGGCCACCCCGCTCATCTTTCTCATACTCCGGGCAGCCTGCCTTGCTCTATGGGTCCTACTGAGTAACACTGGAAATTTTCTTTGGGTGCCGTCTCGGCCTCCAAGGGAGGTTTAACATGCTTAGGTGACTCTCTTCTGCTACCATCCCAAGGATTTGCAGAAATAAACTTATATCTATCTGTGTATCATCTCTGTATACATCTATAGTCTATCTAAAGATGTATTCTAACACAAATATGTTCCCAATGCATAATTTTCACATATAACAATCCACACTCATAAATTCTCTTCCAAGAACTGAAACAGGATTTGATTGGATACAAAAAGTGAAGGGAAGAGAAAGGTTCTTTGCTGATTCAAGATTCTCCTTAAAAACCATCCCTCTAAAAACATATCCTATCAAATATATGACATCCTGAATCACCATTTTTAACAACAATAAGGAATATTTATTGAATGCTTAATAAATCATTTACTATTTAAAAACCTGTTAGACACAAAATCTTTCAACATTATGTTGAAAAATTATAAGCTATTAATAATAAGTTTTCATATGTATTAATCTGGCAGTTAGCTGTTTTCTATGTGCTACAATTAAAGTTTCCTCTAGAAATAGAATAAAAGGTCTGTGGCTTTAATTTATATTTTCCATTTCATACAAGTACACATTTAGGATATTTAAAATACCTTATTCTCCTCAGTCTTTAAAATGGGGATTTGTCTATGATGGTCTTCCTCCCTTCCTTCCCCATGCTCAATTTTTCTATGCACTGTTCATGTATCAGTCTTCTGCAATAAAGACAACCCTTAGTGATATCTCCCTTACACATTTTTCATCTACACTATTAGGTTTAGCATGTAATTATTTTATGGCATGTGTTAATTACCAACTAAATTGTAAGTGTAACCCCCAACTGGGCAGTCGATATTTTAAAAGGCTGAGGATGGAAAATAAATAAGGGAAGGAAGTAAAATAATGCTTGCCGAAATAATATAAAAAGCCAGTGACTTTGCATAGTGACGGAGAAGGTCAAGGCCTATCAGCTGGGGGTGTCTCCTCAGTTGTCCCAGAATCAGAGGAATTCTATGCTTCCCACAACTGCAGCACACACAGAAAGTCAGAACAGAGACCAAATAATGGCAGCGTCCTAATCATGTAGAAATATAGTCCAAGGCAGTATACATTATAGGAGAATCTTACTTCTTCAGTTCAAGCCCTATGCATAATTGGAAAAGAATAGGGATCACTGGAACTATTAAATGTCAACCTTGTACTTCAAGTATGAATTTCAGAATCTTTAGCCTAAAGAGTCTAAGAAAACTATACAACTGGGATGGAGTCTGAGTTCAGGGAACTGCTGTTTCAACGCAAATGTCCCGCATGCAGAGGAGCAGAGACTCCTGAAGAGGGTACCATCATGGATTCAGGCAGGCGAACAGGGGCATCCAGGCAGGTCCTGGGCAGAGATGCCAGCCTGGGCTGCATGTGGCCAGTCAACTCACTGGAAGCAGTGGAGAAGTTAGTGTTAGAGCCGTGATGCCTGCTTTCTAGGCGTACAGCGGGTCCTTGAATTACGATGTTCTGTCAACAGTTTTTCTTTGTAACGTTGAGGAGACGCCATAGGAGCATGACTCTGCATATATCAATGAGCTTATGGGAAAACTGGTTTCATTATACTTCAGACTGTAGAACCTACCAACAGCGTTAAGTGGGTATGTACTGTAATCACTATGTCTCCGTAAGACAAGTGGCAGGTACGAATGCCACACGCCAGTACCTGCATTCCATGGTGCCATAGTAACGTGACCTGTTCTCGATAGCACCACCCCTCTCTTGGCCGTCTTCTTCTGTTCTATATGGAAATCGTCAAGAATTTTTCCCAGGAACTCAAAAAAATTTCACTCACGTTCTACTTTTCCTGAGCCTTAGCCACCCACCCTCCCGTAGGAATGATCTGCTAGCGGGCATGGCCTGTCTTTGCCCAAATGCTGCCCCAACCCTTCAGCTGCCTCTGCCCTCAAAGCTGACCATGGTCTATGGCCAAGTGGTTATTTTACCCCCCATACAATCAGAGCCGTTGTCCACACCTCGGCAGCAGCCCCGCTCATTGCCTAGCCCTTCAGATAGCTCTCTACTCAGTTTGCCACTGGATGTGTGGTGGATTGCCTGTAAAAATGATGCCATCTCCCCACACTTCTCTTCCTTCACTCAGGACATTTTCATTCAGAAGTGACTCTAAGCTGGCCTTGCTATTTGCTTTGGCAAGCTGAATGGAGCAGAGGTGGCATGTGCCTTACCTACTTTGGCCTCCCAAACCTCTCTAACCAGCAAGAGAAAAAGCCCAGCTAGCCTACTGGAGGCAGAAAGAAGGCATGGACCTGTCATCCCTGTCAGCCCAGGGGACAGACAGCCAACTCCCAGAAACGGGGCTGCCCACGTGGCCTGCAGCTCCCCACAGACGCATGGGGTAGCCCAGAACCACCGAGCTGGGGCCAGCCTAAATTGCCGGCCTACAGAGTCATGAGTCATAACTGGCTGTTATTTTAAACCATTAAATTTGGGGATAGTTTGTTACACAGTAACAAGTAATTAACACAATACGCTAGCCATGACAAATCGTCCACATAGCAGTTAACTCTCTAGATTAGTTAACTGTACATATTTGAATGTCCTATGCTATTTCACAGCACACATTGGAATATTAAAATGTTCCATTATGCTACTGCATTTTTATATATTATCATCCTATTGCATTAGACTGAATTACATTACATTATTATGTGTCCCTCTTTTTCAGGGTGCACAGTTATTTCAGTGGAGCTATATCAGTGCTGGCGATAACCAGGAGAGGAGAACATTACACCTCACTTCACACTCTACCCAGAAAATCTGTTCCATCCCGCAACCAGGGCTTGCTGCTCAGTCTGGTCTACCTTGCTATAAATTTCATCCTCCCTCATGATTCCCCCCAGTCGCTTCTCAGTCTGGCTTCCACTAAGATTCCAGTACTTTTAGACATATCTGTATATACTTCTATCCGTTTGGATGCCTATAGATGGAAGCACCTAAAATTGGCTGTCTTAAAAAGTGAGAAATTTTATTTTCTCACATACCAAGAAATCCAGATGTAGACAGTTTCATGTTTGCTTAATTCAGCAGCTCCATGATCTCACCAAGAATTCATCTTTCTTCCCAGCTGTTTAAGACATCGGCCTCACCCTCACATGAGCTCTCTGCTGGGCACAAAACTGTTGCCACGATTGTAGACATCAGATCTAGACGTGACACATCTCTTCCTACATGTGTCTTTTTTAAGAGCCTGAAGACTTCTCCCAGAAGTCCACCAGCAGAACTCCTTTCAGATTTTTTTTGGCTAGAATTGTGTCACATGCCTTTTTCCAAACCAGCCATTGGTAGCTTGTGTGATATGGTCATGACTGGCTCAAGTCAATAAGGATTTGCCCCTTTGGCAATGTCTGCTAAAATACCTAACCCCTATGGATGGATGAGGTCAAACCATTTTTACTGGCATTCAGAGCTCTTATGCAACAAGCGGCATGTGGCTTAAGAGCCTCCTGCTTTCAGATGTCCCTCTGCTCATTTCATGACAAAGGTCTTTGGGGGTGAATTCTTTCCTAAGCTCATGTCTCAACTCAGCCAACGTTCTCAATTGCATGCAGCAGCATGTAAGTAGTGGGGTCACAGGCAGTATGCCGTCACTCCCTGCTTCCACTCTTTCATCCGCGCTCGGACCTGGGCCCTGGACTGGCAGACTCCATACCATCTTCGGATTTTGTCACGCCGCACCCCAGATTAGTGAATCAGAAAACCCGAGAGTGAGACTCAGCCATGTGTGATTCAAAAAGTCTTTCAGGTCATTCAGATGCTCCCCAAAGTTTGAGAACCACTGCCCATATTAGCTACATCACTTTGGGTAAGATATATATTCTGTCTTAGCCTCAGATCATCAGTCTTTAAAATAGGGTAACAGTAAGATCTGCCTTAGAGAGTTCTTGTAAAAATCAAATAAGAAAATATATGTAAGATACTTAATTCGGTGCCTGTCATATATATACAATAATGTGAATTCCTAGTACAGTGTTAGCATATATAAACACAATAAATGTTAGCATACTTTCACATACATAAAGCTGCATACTGATTCTTAAGAAGATCTGTGTACAACTAGATGTCTGTAAATATATAAACTGATGATTAAATTACATACTTTAAGTATGTATATTTATTATGTGCTTTTGATTTATTGGTTCATTTTCTAGCATTTATTAGTTTTATATTGATTTTTATTTTTTATTAAATAGATGTACATAGTTCAATAAGAAAGTAATTTGTACAAAAACCTTATGAAAATAGTAGTTCCCTGGCTACACTACCACCACTTAGCTATATTTTAGCTAACTTTTATGCATAGACTTAAAGTGCTTAATTTACCAATCTTAGACATTCCTCTCATGAGGATGAGAACTTAGCGTCCTTGTGCTACCGTCTCCAGTTCTTACTGCCTCATCTTCTAAATGTAATTTCATCTCAGTATTAAATCAATACTCTTCAAATTACCATGACTTTGTTAATGTACTTTATTTTAATAATTTACCATGACAATGTTTCTTCTTGCATATTTTTATCTCTTTTGGAGGCAATAATTTCTAAATATTCCAACAGCTCAAGGTATCCAATCACTAAGAAAAATCACTCTCAATAGTACTTTCCACACAAATGTATCAGGTAAATTATTAGTTCCATTTTTTCCCCTAGAAAGCTCTCTTCTAGAGTTAGAGCTGGGTGCTGAGGTCTTCCTACCACATTCACACATGGGTGTAGGCACTCTTTTCCGACACCCGCTTGTCTTCTTCCTGGGTTTACTGATTCATTTTGGTGTTGCACAGTGGGGGCGTGGCTTCTATTGGGAGTCCTTTGTGCTCGCCAAAGCCATTATTAACCTCTCACCCAGAGGCAGATTCTACTCTGACAACAAAATGCTGAGACAGGGCTTAATTTCATAAATTCAATTAAATAATTCACAATTCATGGAGAGAAATCAAGTCGGTCCAGCTGACTCTGTCCTATACATGTACAAAAGTAGAACAATTTTCTAAATAACTTAGGTTTTTTTCACCCGGTAGTTTTGCAACAAGTACACATAGCTCCTGGTACATAAACACCAAAACAAAACAACTGAAAATACCACCTAAAGAATATTTCCCCAGGTGCCTGTTTTCACAGCTCAGGCCAATTAAAAATATTATTTATGAATTGGTGGATTAAATATCAGTAATAGACATTCTATCCTTTATTCATGTTCTCAAAGAATATGTAATTTTCAAGAAATGTCTGAGAAATGAAATGAAATGGTACCTTAATCTTTTCCATAGAGAAAAGATTTGGTAAACAGTATTATCTTGAAAGCAACTAGTTCTTGTTAATGCTTATCATGCTTTCCTTGTATTCAGTTTAAATGTCACACATCAGCATCTATAGGTGGGCTATTGTCACTGACCTTTGTATTATGTTGAAAAAGCTCCAGGAATTTCTCTTTTTTCCCTTTAGTTTCAAAGAGAGAGGGGAAAACTTAAGCTCCACTCTTTCATTGCCAGAAATGTGTGCAACCAGGGCTCAGTGTTCCCTGTTACATGACATCACAAATGCAGTCAATAAATATTAATGACAAATTCAACAGAACTTCATGGATCCCTTTAGCTAACATCCAAATTGGAGAGGGGGTGACTCTTTTTCTTCTCTTTAAAAAAAATGTAATTGTATTTTTTTCTACTACCCTTTAAGCCCCCGGTCCACCCCTCCCTCCTGCAGAAGGACTTATGGGCATGGGGAACTCTTCTTAATAACAGTTTTCATATGCACCTCTGCCTTTGCAGAAAATGGTAACCTTAACCTCGAGTTTCGTGGATTCATAAATAATACAAGAAGCATTTATGAAAATATAAACTTGTATCCTAAAGTGTTTTTTAAAATATGTGTACATGCACACATGTATTTGTAGAAAAATTTACCCTGCATTGTAAACTAACACCAGAAAATGTTAGACAATTAAATGCTAATGATTCATGCAGGTGCTTATGTTTTGGATTGCTTGCTTAATAGGGTTAGCATTTAAATGGTCAGCTTTGAAGTTAACAAACAGCCATTGAGATGCATCAGGGGAGTTCTCAGGGCTTTTTTTTTTGCAGCCATTGTTTTAATCTGGCTGGCTCCAGACTCAACAAAATGGCAGAGATGGGATTTACATAGTGAAGGCTATTTTTTCAGTGGGAGTGAGGAGACCTTTTCTTCAATATAAATAAATAAAAGGGATGGTCTTGAGAGACTAGCATGTGGGAAAAACGGAATCTTCCATCCTCCTTCTCCCCCAGCCTTGGGATTTCCATTGTTATCCCTTCTTTTCCCTAGAACACTTTAATGCAAATTTTTTCATTCCCAAGCACTTGCCCTGTACGTGCCTCACAGCATCTCAGTCCCCCTCAAAGAATTGCTTGAATGCTGAGCCAATGGTCTCCAAGATTCATTAATCTGGACTTTCTGGGGTTAATACCCAAATCCTCTCCTGTGGCAGTAAAGTCAGGGAAGGAATGGAGGGGAGAAATTACAGGAAAATTCCTAAAGCCATTGTCTATTGAAAAGAGGGCAATAATTAAGAGATAATGTCAAAGGGGAAAGAACATTCTCACAGGATAATGGTCTCCTGCTGCTAAAAGAATGCCAAGGCAAAGCCAGCACCATTTATGGAAAATAAATGTCATGGCAAGCAAGGTGAAGAAATTTACTTTCAAATCAAAAGAGCCAGTCCCCTGGCAGAGTACAGTTATTCCAAATTATCGAAGCTGATGGAATCATTGTATCCAATAGATATTCCTGCAGAAGTATGCTCACCATGTCATTAGCGGTCTACAGAGTTAGAAGCCTGCCTGTTAATTGATAGATACATGATCAGATAGATAAATAGATGATAGATGGATAGAATACTGTTTCTCACTTCAGCTGGTTAAGAAAGGTGCAAGTGCTGCATAATTTTTAACAAGGTCTTCACTAGACTATGCTCAGAGCAATTCTAATTGCCTCTACCAGTCTGCATTCTGTAGGAGCTTTCTAAGAGCAACATCCTTTCTTTTCTAAATAAAAATGGAATTGCTCTAGAGGTGGACATAGAAGTATGAGGGATCTGGGTAGGGGTAGGGAAGTAGGCAATTTTTGTAGTGAAAATATTTTAGAGCAAGTGGGGCCTTTTATATCTTCACATCATACTCGTAAGACTAATTCCAACATTACAGTTTACAGGATGAATTGCAAAGGAATTTTAAGGTTATTTCAAACATGTATAAATGAAGCCCAGGTTAACTAAGTGTTTTTGGCCACCAATGGAGTGGCGCCTCAATTGAATGCATACAAAACGCCAAACATCAATGCTGGCAATTTTTTTTCAAATAAAAACATGTAAGTTTTATTCAGTCATGGAAAAGAATCGCAGTCGGCATCACTAGTTCTGCACTTGTGAGATGTTACATTATTAGATTCACCATAGACAAAGGTTGAAAGTTAAATAAAATCAACAAATATTTGGTAAATGGCAACTATGTAGAGAATTTACATGGGATGTCATTGGACACATCAATATGAATACGGTATCTTGAACACATGTGTAACCCAAGGAAAGGAGAAGATAAACTGTACCTATTTTTATCAAAAGTAAAGAACATGTGGTAATCCAGTAGAAAGAAATGCTATCAGAACCCAGGAGGGCCCAATACATGGTGGTGAATAAAATCATGGGCAGCCACATGGAGAAGTATGTGGCTGCCAGGAACATGACCAAATCAGGACCAGAACACTGTTCCAAAGCCCCGGTGGCTTCACATAACACTCGAGGTAAAAGCCAGATTTCTGCTGACCACCTGTGAGGCCCCACATTACCTTCTCTGAGCATCTCTCCTTCCGGTCTTTTCTCCTTTATTCCAGGTACACTGGCATCCCTGCTACTTCCAGGAAGTGACTCATCACTGTTGCCTCAACCTTCAATGTGTCGTGCCCTGGGGAAATGAGCCTCCTCAGCTATCCTCAACCTCAGGGCTTGGTCCATCCTTCTGTCAGGTCTCAGCTCTGATGTTCCTCTTCTCAGCAGCCCGTTTCTTGGCCACTGTTCCTGAAAGGAGAATTTCCCATCTCCTGTCCCCAGTGCTTCCTGCTAGCCTGCTGTGCTGTTTCCTTCTTACGATTTACCACATTCTAATCTACTACATATTTTTGCTTATTTTCAGCCCCCAAAATTAGAAGGTTAGCCCTGACCGGGCAGGAACTTTTTAAAGTTTTGTTCAGTGAGGTGAGTGCCTGGTCCATCCATAGTCGCTATTCTCAGTTAAATTCTTAAATGAATAGCTTTGTTGTTTTCATGTTTCATAGGAGGATTTTATTGTAGGAGCTCCAATTCTCTAGCTGGCAATATAATGCTGTTTTTATAAAATTTCTCCTCAGAATACTGTATAATGTTTTTAAATAATACAGTTTCTCCATGCTATTTTATCAGGCTAAAATAGACACTGTCTTATAATCTAAATAAAAGACTGAATTTCAGCCACTGAAAAATAAAGTTGTTCAACTAATGGTAATCATAGCTTCAAAAATAATATCAACAATTTAATCAGTGCATACTATATGCACATTAAAATACATTGGTCAATCAACATGTAAGCAAAGAATTATGGAGTTTTTATTTTATGCTAGTCACTGGAAATACACAGTGAATAAAAAATGCAAATTGTTTTGTTTGGCTCTTAAGTCCCCCCATAATTGGGTTCACCTATGTATTCACTCACCAAATACTTATTGAGCAACTACTATGTGCCAGGCATAGTGAAATATTTTCTATAATATTTTCTTTTATTCTTTGAGGTCAGTAAGATTGGCCTTCTCACTTCCTTTTAAGTATCCATGATGTATTTATTCCCACAGATGTGCATGCCGTTCTGTCCTCCCCAGCAATTTCTCTCCTCTTTGCTTGCTCAGGCATTACCTGTCCTGGGAGGTGTCCCAGCTTCATGCAGCCTGGTCTCCTTTTTATTTCAGCTGCCTTTATCCTGATTTCACTTTAGCTCTTAACATATTATTTGATCTTGCCTCTCTTCCTCTATTCTGGACTTTACCTCCGAATTACCCGGAATGATTAAAAAGGAAAAACTAAACTAAATTTTATTTTCAAGAACTGACACCAAGAATCACTGATTTAGAACCAAAGTTGAAAACAAATACCCTCAATTCAAATAGCAAATAACGGGCTTAAACTAATATGGATGTTGGTATCATTTGCTCTCACACGATAATGTTATCGGGCGTAGTAGGCGGAGGGATCATTCAACAAAGTGGCAATTTTCACCTTGAAAGTTTGTTGCCTACCACTGCAGACAAAATTCTGGAAATAGTTGCAAAACGATACTAAATGTCTGTTAAACGCCTTCATTCCTTCTGTGTAACTACAAGATAGTGAAATTTGTAACACCTGAGTGCCAGCTGCCATCACCTGTCTCACTCACCGTCCGATGATCTTTTTGACCAGAGAGTTCTTTTTAATTAAGTAAAAGAGTCTTTACACTGTAACTTGCCACCCTTCCTCCAGAGTGGCAGGTTTTTCATGCTAATGATAAGAATTTAGGAACTTATGACACTCAAGTTCTAATTTTTATAGCTCTTATAAGGATTTCTGGATGAATAGATTTCATTTCTACTAAAAATGTTTTAGAATAATTTAAAGATATGGTTACTTTTAAAGTAATCATCACTTTCTTAATAGGCATATTCTTTGAACAGAGGAAATTCTAAGTTCCCTGGAGCCCAGTTATATTCTCATAAACTATTGTGGAAGGAACTGATTGAGAAGGAGGAAAAGCTAAGGCAGGGAGGTCCGCAAATGAAAGGGTGCCGTTACTTCCTGAATGTGGTGTAGAAACCTGGCTTCTAATCCAGATCCTGGGCTCTACCCAAACCTCTCTCATGATCCTATTGTGAAGATGCAAAGGATAAATGAGTTTGTACTTACCACTTAAAAGTTACTCCCAACGGCTTATTCTTTCATTTTCTCTCCACCCTTTCTCCACCCTGCCCACAGTCTTTCCCCTTACTTTCCATTTGTGGACCATAATTGGTCCTTAGGAAATGCCGATATGTGAGCTACCCTTTGTGTTTAGAATACGGTAAGCATTCAGAAAAGGGGTCAAATGATGCAGCAGTAAAATAAATTTTAGTAGCAACCTTTACTGCTTTACTCTGCAGTAACATGAAATAAACTACGTTTTCACTTCATCATCCATCTGCTTACTACACAGAGGTGGGTGTCACCAAAGTGTTCTAATAGATAAGTTTTGTGTGAAATTTTCTTCATGCTCCAGGGGCGTGTTGTGAATCTGTGTTAACTCCGCTGAGAGTTGATATCGACTCTACCATCTCTGCATGATAAACACCATGGAAAATTAGATCTAAACTGACATTTCCAGTTGGCTATCTATCACACGGTGTCTTCTAGGCATTGATTCTTTCAGCAACAGAAAAATCACAAAACATTTATCTTAGATAGTCCAACACATGTTCAATTTATTCCTGATCTAGAAGAGTATGAGGAGATCTGAAGATAAAATATGAAATCTCACATATAACAGAAGAATATATGAAAGTCCTACTGTGCGAAAGTGCATACAAAGATGCCTGCCTGTCTTCCTCACATTTCTTACTGGAACTGAAAGGATTATGTGCCCCCTTCTTAGAAGCAAATGGCCTCTGAATCTACATACCTTTTCAGTTCTTTCACTTCAGTTTTAAATTCTTAACCCCAAAAGTCCAGTAACTCTTACACATTTCCACTGCTGATATTTCTGATACCAGCATCGTTTCTTAGGGGCTCTTTAAAAACCTAATTATTTTAACTTGTTTTAAGCATTGCAATTCTAGGTCACTATGGTCCATTAATCAAGGGATTTGTATGAATTATTCTGTCTGGTTAAACCATTGTCACCACCTTTCACAGCGAGAGCATGGTTCTGCGGGAGCAGAGTCTTACAGCCAGGTAATGACATTGGGAGGGGGGGAGAAGCAGGAAGGGAGAGTCTGTGGATGGCCAGGGGAAGAAGCCACGGCACAGAGTTGAAGAAGAAAGTCCTGATCCATCATTTTTCCCAGGCATGGATACCTCTGCTCGCCCTACCAACATTTGTTGAGCACCAACTGTATGCTGTGAGCTGCTACTAATTTTGCATTTTGTTTAGACTGCGTCAGCTTCCATGCAGGCAGATGTTGACCTAAAAAGGCACTTATTAACTCTGCCTTCATGCTGGGGAAACTACCATGTAGATAACAACTGCTACTCAAGAGTTTTGATGGTATTTTAATGTTTTAAGCAATATCCTGGCTGCAGTAAATCAAGAAGATGGCCACTCATGATGTGAAATTAATTTCTGCATTAAGAGACCCGCGGTCTGTTATCTTCTACTGTCGTCCTCCTGAGACCAAGTCCTGAATGTGATCCTACAAACATCTCAAGCTCACCATCCAGAGAACACGCACGGGCCTCATAGACCTCATTCAAGCCCATGTCAAGTTCAGATGCTCTTTTCCTCAATTTGTTGTTTTCATGTTCACTCATTTACTCAACAAATATTTTTGGAGTGTTTACAGTGTGTCTATCACTTCTCCAGAACATTGGAAGGCAGCAGCAAATGACACAGATAGAAGTCCCGCCTTACACTGTAATGGGCGGGGGAAGACAAACAAATAAGCCCAGAATGGTAATTGGCAGTGAAAATAGTTGTGCAGGGGTTGGGAGCTATGGGGATTAAACTAGGAAAAGGAAGGATGATGTGGGGTTCTGAGTTTCTTGCAGTAATTGATGTAAATAGAAAATATAACCAGGTAATCTCTCTCTCAAGGAAAATTCTGGCATAAGGCTGGAAGGGAGGGATGCAGACTGTGTAGCTCAGAGTTCTGGAATTTTGTCTTTACTTTTGCAAACATCGACAGGGAGACAGGGGAGGGGTCGGGAAAGTGGCCTTGCTACCCGGACCCAAGGGAACTCAAGGGTCCCTCTGCCACCTTTGTTCATTGGCAGAATCTTTGCTTAATTCCCCAGCAGATTCTTATCCAGATCACTGTCCCTTAGATATATTAAAATAGAAAATTTCTTCTTTAAAATACCTGACAAAATTACTAAAAATATACCTGCAATGTTTTCACACAAAGTAAGAAAACCCACACAATAAAATTTTGATGGCTTGCGTCCTCCCAAGGAAATGAAAATAATATTCACAACTAACTTTTCTTTTTTTTACTTTCATCTCCAAGTGGGAAAGAAACAAAGAAAAAACATATCTATTATTCCCTTTTCTGGTACACTGTGATTAAACTGTGTATTTCTAACTATAAGCTCCCTACTCAAATTGAGAAGAAGAACTGGGTAGTTTTCAAAACATAAGTAACACCCCAGAATCGTACCTCAGTCCCAGTGAACAGCGGCAGGAAAGGAGCTGGCTGGCACATCAGCAAAGCAAGTGTCCTTAATCATGTGATTATTGACTGCCACATATTTCAGCTGGAGACTTTTCTACATGGATGCTTCCGTGGACTCTGGGGAGAGAGTATTTGGAGGGAGCTTAGGCTTGGACATTGACTAACTGATTTCCTAGCTATAAATAAGAACAGGCATGTGTCCTGAGCAGAGTAATGAATGTGGCTGAGTTCAGAGGACATACCGAGTGGAATGCACAAAGGTGGCTCTTTCTAAGTGTGCATACAGCAGGTAGCATAGATCTGGTTTTGTCACTTATCTTTGTACAGGTTGCAGGTTGCATATGGGGGCTGAAGTGAAGCTCTTGTTTTTCTGTTCACCAAGCCATTCACGCCAATGAGGGGCCACATCCCACACCCACCTGGGCGTTTTGGAGGCTGTGTGCGTGTATATCTTACGACGCTTCCCACTCTCCACTATATATTAAAACTCTTCCTTTCTATTGGATATTTCCACTTAGCCAGAAAGCATTTAAAAGTATATATGCATTAAAATAATACTTATTCAACCCTCAAACCACTGTTTTTGTTATTTATTTTTCATCATTCACTGTCTCCTACACCTACCCCATTGTTTCATCCTACAGCCTGCATTCAGTCGCTCTGCTGAAAACCCATCTTTAAACAGCCCCACTCTCGCCCTAGTTACCAGATCCACCCACCTCCTCGATTGTATTCTCTTCCTGCAATAGCACGCTACTGATCAGCATCTTTCCCCTCAATTCTTTCCTCCCTGCACTGTTCATTCTGTCTGTTTACCTTTTTTTTTTTTTTTTTGCTAGAATTGCTTCTTCTCTGACCTTAACTTTGTTACTTTGTTCTATTTCCCTGCCTCTGGTCCCTGGAGTTCTCTATTTAGCCCTCTTCTCTACTCTCTGTCTTTCAGGAAAATGTATTTACTCTCATCATTTCAATTATCATCTCGAAGCAGAGCCTTCCAAATAGCTATCGAGAGTTCTGACTTCTCTAATGAGCTCCTATCCCAAACATTTCATCGTGTGCCAGGACAGCAGGCAAAACCAAACCAATGCAGCTTGCAGCTTGGCCTTGCAAAGGCACTTTTCTCCAGCTGCAGTCAGAGCCAGGGGAGGCGCAGCCTCACGCTCTTTTGAGGACTCTCCAGAAAAAAGAGCTGTGCAGGAAGGAGATAGAAAAGGAAGATGGGGTTAGGGGGTGGGGCAGAAAGGGAGACAGAACCCAGCGTGGGTGGCATCGGTTTCTGCTAAGTCCTCAAAGCATGGTTCCCTAACAGCAGCTCAAAGTTATTTTAGATTTGAACTTATCACTTTCCATCTCAGCCTTAAGTTCTCTCTTGGAAACTTGCTTATGTTTATATAAGTTCATCTGTCTTTCTAATCACCTAGGTTCAAAATATCAGCACAACTAGTTCTTTTTATTTTTACCTAGCCAATACTTTTCCATTTTATATTTTCTTTTCATCCTCACTCCCTTCTCCTTGGTTCCAGTTCCTATTGCATCCCACCTGAACTGGTACAATAGTGGGCTCTAACCTTCCCCCCACCCCCAGAACTCCACTCCTTTATCCTGTTCTTGGAGATCTAATCTTACTCCATGAAGTCCCTGGTTATATGAATATATTTTAATAAAAGACACATTCTGAAAATTCTCAAGATGAATAAGTAAAACTACAATGGTTAAAAATAATACAGTATAGTTCATAAATTTGATTTGTGGGCAATTCCGTAAAGTCAAGTCAAACTCTCCTTCTGTGTGCCAGCACCAAGAAGAGAATTGTTACAAATACTCTCTTTGCATTGAATGGTATATTTCTCTGGGCTGTAAACTAGTGCAATTGTTAATATTATGCAAAATTCATGTCAAGAAATGTAGTTGTACATTTTCATTTGTGCTTTAGGAGAGAAAAGTTAGAAAAAAGCCCAGCGGTGGGGAGAAGATTTTGTATATTGGTGGAGTGAAAAGTATACCAACTAAAGAAAGTCTCTGTAGACCAAGAGAACAGTTCTTCTGTGGAGTTTGCTGGGTAAGGCTTACTGAAAACAAAGTACAGGGAGGAGGGTATGTGTGCATGTGTGTGCCCCACAGCTAAAGGGAAGAGCTCTGTTTCCTCAAAATGATCAACTTTGAGTGAGGAGAGACCAAACTCAGAGCACTGAACAGAAATTCCAGAAACTAGGACATTAGTGTTGATTAGTCTCCCCAATGGATAATGCTGGGCTCCACAAATATACTCTTTACCATTTAACTAGGTTCAGTTATGGCAACTAATGACTAAATATTAAGATGTGTCCTTAAGGAAGAGGGGTATGGAAGTCAGCTCTGCATACTTCAGGGACTTCTCTCGCCTTCTCTGAGACTGGTGTCTGACGCCACAACCCTATTTACATAGAAAAAGTGTGAGTGGTTCCCCTGGAGTCATGTAAAGTGACCGATTAATGGGAAATTCCTTGCCTAAGCTGCTTTCCCATCCTACATACTCTATCCTGCAGAAGGAGCCAGGAGATGCGCCCAGAGTAAATGTCATGAACACAGAAGCCTCCTACTGGACAGCAGGGTAGGAGTCTGCAATTTGTTGTCTATTTTGTCATGAGAAGTTTTAATGATATTGGTGATCTAATATTTCATGTCCTTCTCTCAACATTCCACCTCCTTAGTCTGTTGGCTTATCACTCATCGTCCACCTCCCGCTGTCTACTCCATCCCACCACACTACACCACACTGCATCATCTTCTTGAAGGCAAAGGCTGCGTTGCTTATCTTTGCATCTGGCATGTGCGTAATAACAGTAAGTGAATCAATGAGTCAATGAGCAAATGTACCTCATCATAATGGTTCTCAAAATAAGAGGTTAAAGTATTAAAACACAGTATTTAACTGGACATAAAAATTGTAGTTGTATAAAAATATTGCTATAAAGACATTTCTCTTGATAAATTCCCTAATTATAAGTTTCAGAATTAATTAGGAAAATACCCACACCCAACTGCATTCATTTTGCTCAACAGATTACACTTACCTGGCCTCTGTCTGTTATGGAGGATATATAATATCTTATAGTAACTAACAAAATAACGTACTTGATGAAATAACATGTAATAAACAATTCTTCTCCCCAGATCAAAAAACAGGATGTACGCCTTAAAACAATGGCCCAGCTTGTCATGCCTGACATAAATCGCTAACAGCCTTTTTTTTTTTTTTTTAGCATATTACAGGAAAAGGCTGTTCTAGATCTTGCCTGGACCGGGGGCAGCGTGACCACAGAAACTCAGATGTTACCAAGATCCTTATCGAAACAGATCAGAATGCTGAATGCATGTCTACCACTTTCCCTGCACTCCTGCACTTCCCCTCTCCCCTTATAACACAATCTGGTTTCACACAGATCTTGAAATTTTAAAAAATATTTTGCGCATTGATTTTTAGAGATAGGGGAAGGGATGGAGAGAGGGAGAGGAACACCAATGTATGGTTGCCTCTCACATGCCCCTAGCTGGGGACCTGGTCCACAACCCAGGCATGTGCCCTGACTGGGAATCGAACTGGTGACTCTTTGGTCCATAGGCTGGCACTCAATCCACTGAGCCATGCCAGCCAGGGCTTAAGTTGGTTTTTAGGACAGGAATCCACCATCTCCTTGAGTCACTGTTACTTGAATAAATTACTTTCCTTCTCACCAGCACCTGTCTCACCAGTTTGGCTTTTGTTGCGGCCGGCAGCCAGACCTGTGTTTGGTTCCATGTCTACAGGTTACCTCACCTTACCCCAGTTTTGTTCTTTCTTTTTAGGTTCAGCCTTTGGATATCTTCTAATTTCTTGAACACTTTTCTGCTCACACTGATCTTTGTGACTGCACGTGCAATGCTTACGCTGCTCAGAAATTTACCCGCTTTACCTTCTTATCATTCAGGTCTCGACTGAGAGGTGATGTCCTCCTGATTGGGCCACTTTTGACCCCCTGGCTTGGTCATATACCTGATGTTCTTCCTGTGCAGACAGGTGTATTCAACATCTTCTAAAGTTATATAACCACAAAACCACACACAGTACTTTATATAATAGATATGTTTTCCAAAAAGTTGTCAAAAAATGAAATGATATTTTCTATGTGAAGAGCATCATCCTTTCAATGGTTATGTGCTCTTCATTTCTATTGATCCTCAATTGGAAGTAATTCTTCATGTTTTGTGTTTTTCTGCTTCAGAAAACTCAATTCTTTAATTATATATAAACTAGACTTAAAAGTATTAGAGGAATATCTATTTAAATAAATATTTAAGTGATTTATCTTAATCAATGGCATTATTAACCTTTGTATAGTAATTATTTGCTAAAAGACCCACTGATATCTGGGATATAATGTGTCCTTCCACTGAGTATGTTCAATCAAAATTTTATTTTTGCAATGATGACATTCAAATTCATTTTTCCCTTTTTAAGTTTTTTTTCCACTGTTGCATTGCCAATATTGGAATTGCCACTAACATATTTTTCAGGAGCAAGGATAAAATAATGTGTGAGAGAAAAAAAATGTGATGGGGAAATTTGACAAAGTGTTTTAACTAAGCAGAGGCTGAAAATAGAAGCTGGTTGTATGAGACATAGCTACGCAGACATGACATTAAATATGCAGTGATATATCGAAAACATGTTCAAATAATAGAACATTACAAGTAAAGGTAATGGATTATGGTTAACTATTTTTACCATAAAAATTAAATAAAAATTAAAACATCGAAAACCCTCCTGATTCAAACCAGAATAATACCTTCACAATCTGAAGAAGGGGCAGGTGAATGGGGACTTACATAGCTCCAACATGAACTCTGCAGGCAAAAAAGGCAAGACAGACCACTAGCGCATCCCTTGCGTTTCATTCCTATTTCAAAATCCAAAGATGAGAAGCATTTTATTGCCTGTGTTAGGGAAGATTCATTCATTCACCTTTCTCTAACGAAGACTCATTCATTCACAACCTCTACCATGTCCTCAGAGAAACAGAAAGAACTCATGACACATTTTTGTAGCCACGACCGTGAAGAGAAGTCATTTCTTTCTGTGAAAAGTCATCTTTAAAATAGTAGGTGAATTTTAGAGGAGGAATGAGCAATTTATCTCAACATATGTGTAAGGCGGAAGTCATTTTTGTGAACCATCTAGAAAGAAGCCATTATGACTAATTGTCACTGAATCAAATGATTTCTCCAATGCCTCAGCATATCTTTTGTCGAAACCATGAGGTTTAGAAAGACTGGGAGCTGCCTGGTTGGCGGCTGTTACTAAGGTGCGGTGCCACTGTCACCCACTGAGGTTTTTGCAGACCTCTAGATTCAAATCAGTGCTAATTGGCTTAAGCCTGGGGAAAAAGCTGATAACACTGTTTCAAGGCCAGAGCAAAGGAAAATCTCTAAGCATCCACCCTCATGGGTGTGACTCAGTTGGTTGGGCATCGTTCTGCAAAGTGGAAGATCACGGGTTCGATGACCAGTCCGGGCTCATGCTTGGTTTGCAGGTTCGGTCCCCAGCCAGGACACATACAGGCAACCAATCGATGTTTCCCTCTCATATTGATGTTTGCCTCCCTCTCTCCCTCCCTCCCTTCCCCTCTCTTTAAAAATAAATAAATAAAATCTTCAAAAAAACCTCTAAGCATCCTCAGAAAGATAGTGTCAATACCAAGTAACTAAATACAAATGATGCAAGTGATGCTACTTGTTAGGACTCTTAAAAGCAACAAATGACAATTAAGGATTATTCCTTTCTGGGCTACTCTACTCTGTAGGTCACAGAATGGGCTTGAAAAAGCAGAGATTCTGGCTTGCTACCTGAGCTGGACGTGAATTTACTACATGGCCAGGGGAACATGTTAAGTAGTAAATGTGAGCCTGACCTTCTAACATATGCTTTCCAAATGACCCTATATATAGGAAGTCTTCACATACAAGGAGGTAGCACTCCGTCAGCCACCCATTGGCTTTCTGAGTCACATAGGCATGCACTCAAAATTGTGGTCCACTAGCCTGCTCCTGAGGATCTAGTAAAAACCTGTGTCTCGGCTCTAAAATCTCTTCTAGAGCAGTATAAAAAACTCTACGAGGGTCGGGTCTTCATAAACAAGAGCTATAAATAAGAGATTCTTTGCTCAAACTAAATATAAACCAGATTCAAAGGATCCAATGTAATTATACAAAGTTAGCTAATGTGATTCAGACCCAACCTATATTGTCATTGCAAAAATAATGTGCATGTTATATTTCACAACAAATTTGTAGGGTAGATATTATTATCTCCAGATAAAGGAAGGGACTAAGAAAAGATCATCTTACCCATGGACTAAGGTGGAGGGTACAGAATCAAAATACTAACCTAGAGATGTTTGCTTCCAAAAACGTATCTTTCCATTAAGAGCTATTGTCTCTTAAAGGCAAATTGTAAAAGAAGACTGGCAGAATAATCGTGGTAGTGTTAATGAAAACATTAACTACTGTTCCCATTACAATTGCTCAAGCTTATTCTCCACATCACCTCTGTGATAAAGGTGCTCAATTTTTTTATCAGCATCTGAACAAATAATTGAAGTCCACAAAAAAGAAAATTATCTGCATAAACAAGTCACCAATAGTTTTGTCACTCTGATTCCATTATTAAATCTTTCCTTAACTCAAAATCCTAATTAGTAAAAGGAGATACATTATCACTTCTCCTATTTCAGTGGCAGGAAAGGAGCCAAGAAAGGAATTTGAAACCCTTGTTTTTCTGTCTAAATGTTTTATTGACAAAACCATATTATATCTACATGCCCAAATTAAAACAAGGACAGGAAGGGAGTAAAAGTCTTCTCATGGAAAAAGCAACTCATTCTCTCCTTCCTCAAGAAGAGGGAACCAAAGACATTGAATCATTTGGAGGTAAGGCTGTGAAAGTCCAAGGACTTGGCATTGACTGTTTAACTCTGCTCCCTACTCTGACTTGTTTGCTTCCGCCAATTTCGCACAGAGACTTCCCCATAAAACACGAACCAGGATGGAAGGTGGGGGTGCAGAATCATGAGAGACCCACACAACCTATAATATTCAGTACTCTTTATTTCTGGTTCATGCAAAGAAATTGCCTAGGTGTGCTGAGCACCCTGGGATTTGCTAAACCTTCTGTTCAGAACAATGTGAACTTACTCATATTTTACCCTCTTGGACATATATGGAAGTTTCTACTTCATTCTCCTAGTCCTAGAGGAACTGAGAACACACTGAGCCCACAGCAAATCATTCTAGCCTGTTTCCAACAGTGGGTATAGCTAAGCAGGAATTATAACAATTTAGAATTTCCGAATCACAGTACCAAGATTCGTAATGGGTAGATAGCCCATGATTTTTAAAATATACCCAATTTACTCATCTGTAAACAGGAATTGCAATATTGCTATCATATGACCATGAGGAGAATCTAATAAGAGATACACACACACACACACACACATAAAATCCAGCATGAAGTGAATGACTCTCCACCTTTCTGACATCTCCAATCCAGTAGCAGTAGCCAGAGATTCTGCGTTCTAGGAAGTAAACATTCGAAGGCTTCTCACTGTAATAGATCCCGTGACAGGAGGAGCCAGAGGCAACCACAGAATTCCACTTGCACAATTTTCTACTCTTAGTGCCTGTCATTCCTGTTCAAGAGACTCATCACTTTCCTCTTCTCTTCCGATCCTGCTATCAAACCTGCTCTCATACATTTCCTTGACCAAGAAAGACTTAAATCAGAATCAGGAAATTTAAAAGCAAAAGTGACTCTAACAACGTAACAGAGGTTATCTCTCCCTTGGGCATTTAATCCCCAATGTGAATCCAAAGAATGCGAATCAGCAGAACTTGGGTTTTAGCCATTGGAGTGATAAGAAGCATGTCGTTTTATATTTTGAAATAATGAGAGTAAGGGAAGATTGGCGGAATGAGGGGCCTTGAAATTTCTGTTTACTCTTATCGTTTCCTTAGTTACCATTCATTGATTCCACATTATAACAAATAAATTTTCTCAACTGAAACACATCAACCCTTTTAACAACCGTAAACGTAGACAAGTCCCAGCAGACATTCTCTCTCCCCACTCTGCATTACTCCACTGAAAAAAAACTCTTGCTCGAATCAAGGGACAACTTACTATTTTTATCTTACCTGACTTTGCAGTATTTCCATAACTTTGAGCAGTGCCTTTTTCTTGAAAGTCTCTCTTCTCTAAGTTTTCATGATGATAATGTCCAATATTCTCATGCCTCTCTGGATGGCCCAATTTCACCCCGCTACTCAACACTGTGGTTCTTCCAAAGCTTTGCCTTAGGTCTTCTCTTTTCTTAATTGTTTTCCAATAAAAATCATCAGCATGTGTTTCTGTGACCACTTACATACAGGTAATTTTAACTTTATACCCAGAGCCTAGACCTCTCCTCTGATCTCTGGTTGCACATATCCAACCGGCCACCTCCTGTCCCAGCTTGGATGTCTTGGAAACCACAGCTCAAATTTCCCACTCGATCTCACAGCCCTGCCTGTATTAGTCAGTGTTCTCCAGAGAAAACAGACCAATAGGATACATAGAGAGATATATAGAAAGAGATTTGCTATGAAGGATTGGCTATCACATGATTATGGAAGCTGAGCAGTCCCATGGTCTGCTGTCTGCACACTGGAGGCCCAGGAAAGTGACTGGTGTTACTCCAGTCCAACCAGAAGACCAGAGAGCCAGGAATGCCGATGCTCTGGTACAAAAGAAGATGGATGTCCCAGCTCAAACACAGAGCAATGTTATGCTTCTTCTTCCTTTTCGTTCTAGGTTTTTTGTTTGTTTGTTTTTTTTAGTTTTATTTTGAGAGTACATTTATTTAAGCTGGGGACAGTGAAACGAAGAGGGGCCTACAATAGGAGAAGCAGCAGGAGAGAGACTAGGCGGGGCTACTTGGGCTCCCTAGAAATGTTATGGGAGAGAAGTGAGCCAAGGAAAGGCTGCCATCAGCTCACTGGAGAGTTAGAGAAAAGGAGGCATGTTTAGGGGGTTGGCGTGGGATGAGCTGCCAATGCCCACTGCTTCCCTGGATGCAAGTCATCTCGTGGGGTCCCTTAGAGTTAGGAGATACAAGTCTGTGGGGGAAGAAGAGGGGAAAGGGAAATGCGTGGGCATGCTCCCAGGAGTGAGGCTTCAGTTGCTCAGGTGATGCCCATTCCCGTTGGTAAGGGTGACCGATTTTACTCATTCTACCTATTCAAATGTGACTGTCTTTCAGACACACCTTCACAGACACGCAGAAATGTCTACCAGACCTCTGGACATCTCTTAGCCCGGTCAAGTTGACACATAGCATTAACCATCTCATTTCCCCCCAAACTCTGGTAGCTTTACTGTCACAGATATCCCTACCATCCATAGAAACAGCACTCATGACACCTTGGTCTCATTACCTTTACTCTCCACATCTGAAGTGTAGCCAAGTTCTGTGGATTTTTTCTTCCAATTATCTCTAGAATTTCTTTTATGTCACTACCTTTAATGTGACAACTTTCAACTACAGCAATCGGTCGTCTTCTACCCAGTTTCATTGTTGCCATTCTTGTCTCCCTACCATCTTTTTTCCATTATAAAGCCAAAGTGATGTGTGAAAAGGCAAATAAGATCTTGTCATTTCCTACTGAAAACATTTCAATGGTTTCCCAGTTGTTCTTAGAATAGAGACCACAGTCCTTAACAGACCGTCAAAGCCGAAGATTCTCTGCTCCTATCGACTGCCCTGTCTGTTGCTCCTGCCTGCTGCTCCGGCAGCACTCCCAGTCTGTTGCTAAACAACACTATGCTCAGTCCCACCACAGACCCTTTGTTTATGCCTCCCTCTGCCTCAAACACCTTATCAGCTTCCCGTGCCTTTCATTTATGTTATTAGTTCCCTGTGGTTGTCGTACAAATTACTACAAGCTTCATGACTTAAAACAAAGGAAATGTACTTATTATCCCACAGTTCAGGAGGCCAGAAGTCCCAAATCAAGACGTGGAGTCACCAGACTGGTTCTGTGCTGCAGGCTGGCCCTGCCCCAGGGCATAATCCAGGACCTCCAGGTTTTTGATTCATGCAGGGAAGGTTTCAGGAATGAATCAGGGTGAGAACGAAAGCAAGTTTTTATTCAGGTAGAGAGAAAAAAGAGGCTAGGACACAGGATCCCGGGAAGAGGATCAGAAACTTAGCCTGGGTTTGGCTGCTGCCACCTGCTGCTGCCACAGCTGCAAGTCTCACAGGGCACCACCATTAAAAAAGCAAAAATGGACCTCACAGTCAGTCAGTGCCCAGTTTTTGAGCTTTGAGGTGCCAAATTCTGTCTCTGATTTCAGGTTGGGAGGGGGTCTTTCTCCTAATATGGTCCATTCTGGAAGTGTCACGGCGTCCATCCCCCTTGACGGGAGTCCTCTTCTACTTGTGGTGTCAGTTTTCCTTATAACGATGGTACAAGGAGCTTTGGGGTTGGCCTCTGGTCAGTTTTTCCTCCATCTTGGATTGATCAGGTTTCAGCCAGTTCTTGCTGTTGTTGACTTCTATGACCACTGCAGGGGTTTCCTGCCATAGCTGTTTTCCCTTTCCTGCTGCCTGGAGGCTAGGGCTCTGGCGAGTGGACCTGGCAGCTTGTCAGCCTGTGATGTGAGCTGCTACTTCCTCATCCGAGTCGTCAGGGTTTCCCCCCAACTTCTGTCTATCCTGCTTCAATGGGAGGGCTGTGCCCCCTGTGAAGTCTCCAGGGGAGAACTTTCCCTGCCGCTTCTGGCTTCTGGTGGCACCAGACAACCCTTGGCATGCTTTGCCTTGTAGATATGTTACCCCAATCTCTGCCTCCCTCTTCACATGGCCTTTCTCCTTTTTTTTTTTTGTTTCTATTTTCTGTTCTTTCTCTTTCTAAAAAGTCAATTTGCATTGGATTTAGAACCCATCTGGTTATCCAGGGTAATTTCATCTTATGATCCTTAATATAATTACATCTATAAACATTCTTTTTTCCAATAAAGTCATATTCACAGGTATTTAGACATACCTTTATTTGGGGGGGCACAATTTAACCCGTTACAACAAACTTAAACTTTATTCATCTTTCAGTCTCAGCTTAAAAATCATTTCCTCAGAGTAGACATCCCTTCCCTAAAAGGCTCTCACATTATCACATGCTTCTCCTTTGGGGTCTGCTAGCCAAGTCCTTACAGCAGCAAACCCACACTTCCTCCTGCACAGTCCAACACCGGTACACAGAACGACGTACACAGCAGATGCGCAAATTCTCTGAAACAGATATGTTCAGTCAGCTGAGCTCAGTCCCCATAAAAGTCTAGGAAGTTTGATTTCCAGCCTTATACCGTCACCCCCCACACAACTCTAAATCTGGAATAATTGCCTTACCTGGGGCCTAGGGTGCATGTGAGGTAAGTGCAGCTGACGTCACAGAGTGCCTGAGTGGCTCTGTGTCTGTGTGTGCTCGTGCTTGGAGTGATGCCCGCCTGGATTATTTAAAAGTTAGCTCGAATCCCAGGCAACCCCCAAAGTGGTTCTGTTTGTACAATAATATTCTAACTTAAACTTTGTTTTTATTTGAGCAAGCAGTACCTTTTTTAATATTCGCAAAGGCATGGTATAAGTAGGCTGTTGGTGGCACCACCCAAATTCATCCACTTCTTTCTGTTACTGCTGCTGTGACCTTGACCCAGATGCCATCAGTCCTTGCTTAAATTGCTGCACCGCATATCTGTCTTTCTGTTTCTACACTTGCGTCTTTACAATAATTTCTTCCATACATGCCGTTTGTAAAACTCTTTTCTTTTTCCCAGTCAGGTCACTTAAAACTCATGCCATTCCCTTGCTTAAACCACCTTAATAGCTTTCCACTGGATTTAAATTATCCAAGTGCTTTACTAGTAGCCCCTTTACTGTCTGAGTCCTGTTATTTTCTCGCTACTCCCGTCCTCACTTTACCCCAGTGGTAGTGCGGCGTCCGCCCCTTAACCAGACTACGTTTGCTCTTATTTTAGGGCCTCTTCAGAGACTGGAATGATGTTTCCCTAGGTCCTTGTACAGCTAGCTTCTGATTATTTAGCTCTAAGCTAAAAAGGTACCTCCTATCCTATCTAAAATAAATCTCCCCAAATCACTGTCGTACCATCTGATTTTATTTTCTTCATAACAATTGTCTTAGTCAGTCCAAGTTGCTATAACAAATCACCAGAGACTTGGTGGCTTATAAACAAAAAACATGTATTTCTTACAGTTCTGATGCCTGAGCAGCCCCAGATCATGGTGTCAGCAGATTCTGTATCCAGTGAGACCTACTTTGTCACAGACGGCTGTCTTCTCACTGGGACCTCTTGTATAAGGGCACTAATCCCATTCATGAGAGTTCCACTGTCATGACAGAAGCAGGTCCCCCAGGCCCCACCACCTCATATCATCACGTTGGGTACTAGATTTCAGCAATGAATTTTGAGGGGGCATAGGTATTCATTCCATAGCAGCAATTGTCACTATCTAAATTCAACTTGCCTTTTTATTCTTTATTTCCTATACATATTCAGTAAAATATAAATATTTGATGAATAAACACATGTTTGGTATCATAACTTTGCTGTACACACATCTTTATATTCAAACAAGCAGCATGCCAGCAGCCAGGACGGAGTCATAGACATGTTCCCCAGCATCTCCCTAAAACTCAAGTGGTTAAGAGTCTTGGGTTCTTGTCCCCACTCCATTGTGCCACAGTCTTGGAGCCATTTTACTGTTGTTACTCTAAACATTGGCATGGTCCAGAGCAATGAGATGTCCCTCCCCTCCCCCCAGAGGCAAAGGCGCAAAAGAGATTCACCCCATCAGTCTCTGTACTGGAAAAAGTCCTTCTATAATCTGCTGTGAGCCAGGTCACTTACCTTCCATTCCTTAATTCCCAATGCAGCTGCAGGATTAACTTCATGCCTCTTTCCTTTGCAGAGACAACTGTGTCTTACTCTTTTTGTATATTCAGGGTACCATAAAAATGAGAATACAGTAGGTGTTCCACAATACTTATTAAAGATAGCTGAATATGTCTCAAAAAATTGTAGAACTAAAATAGAGACTTAAAAGAAAAGCAAGTCCTTCCTTGTGATGGGAAAAAAATAACTCTTAGATGAGATTTACTCAATCAAAAATATATATGTTATATATTATATATGAACATATAAAATATATACATATATAACAAGTTGGACAGAAAAAACCCTCCACAAGATCGAAATAATTTCCCAAAGGATGTAATGAATGTTTCCATATTTGCGTCACTTCAAACTATACTGAGAAATCAAAAACATGTAATTATAGAGTCCTGTAAAAATAAAAATCTATGTCCCAGGGAAAGCTGCTGAGCTCCTGATTTGAATGCAAGATGGACTAGCAGTCACTGCATGTTAATCTCCTTAAACCTCGGTTTCCACATCTGATAACACTTAACCTGTCTCCAAGGCTGTCAGGAAGCTAATGAGCTTGTGTGTGCAATGCACATGAAGACCTTTACTTGAAAGATGTTACAGAGTGCCAAGAAATTCGTCCCGACATTTGTTTCAATTGGAGAATTCCTTCAATTATTATAGGAAAAAATTCCACAAGTGATTCATCAGGTTTTGACCCTTCATCAATTTTAAAATCAAAAGATCTCTGAAACTTTAAAATGTATATCTAATTATAGATCAAGGTTATGGGAAATTCTGCAGCACTGTCAGGCCAAGGGCTCTGGTAATGGCCAACCTCATATTCTCTCCAATTGCTCTAAAGAGGGGAATCACCTGTTTATTATCCGCAATGGTTTGCAGGCAGAGGGACCAGTGCTGACATCACAGCATAATCATCACCAGCCATTCTACAGAATCCATGAAAGACACCTCAAGAAACATTCAGTCTGGTACTCCAAAGCAGATGCACTTGATTAGCTCTGTCATTACATTCCCTACTGATTTGACTGATGGGAACCAGTCTTGTATTTAAAAGAATATGCCGAAGTTTTTCCAAGTCTTCTGGGACTTACCATTAGAAACAGAATGCTGTCATTCTTTCCTCTCTTTCTGAATCTATTCTCTGGGAAAAAAAAAAAAAACCCTCCATAAATCATTTAAGCATATGTACAGAGAGAATATAGTTATATTAAATTCAAGGTTTAAAAGGTTTTGTATCAAATTAGCTTCTTTTCTGTTTGTTATATAAAAGAATACACAAAAATTGTTTTTTAAAATTTTTGAACAAACGTTTTTCTATGAAAAAGCATGCTTTCATAAAATTTGTATTAATGATAAAAGGCAGTGGTGAAAAAAGTCAGAAAAAAGTCCTGGAATCAAAATACTTGAATTCTGTCTCTTCCACACCCCAGACATGCAATTTTGGCTTAGTTACAAGGTCCCTTAGTTTTCTTGTCTATTTAAAGGAGAGTATTTTTGAGCTACTCATTTAACAGGGCTGTTATACAGATTGAATAAGATAATGTATTTGAAAGCATTAAAAATATATAATTTATAATATTTTTTAAAAACATTGGTGGTTTTATCGATATTGCTAACATCTAGATCACACTGTTAAATAATTATCATTGTCCTTAGTCAGAAAAATGTATTCAGTTTCTGTCATTTTAGAAGAAAGACATATTTTAACTACAATCATCTCATTTTATATTACATTTTGCGTTGTTCAATATTTTAGTTCTATCTTATTTCCATCCCCAGGTTTCATATTGTTATTTTCTCAGTCAAATTGGTTTTGTTTAACCTTGAGTTCACCAAATGTTTTGATCAAGACTTCATTTTATGTCTCTGCCCTTCCCTCAGATATTTTTTTTTTTCTTCTGCTTCATATCACGCATGGAGAGCAGTGGTTCTCTAATCGGCACAGCATCAGATCACCCGGAAAGCTGGCTCCAACACAAATCGCAACCCACCACAACGTTTCCGGTTCATAGATTGGGCATGGGCCCGAATATTTACATTTCTACATATTCCCAGGTACAGCTTTTGCTTCTGGTGACCACGCTTTGAGATCACTAGAAGATTCTTGGGTGAGAGTAGGTCGGAATTTCTGTTTTTGTGTGTCTGAGAAGTGCCTTAATTTCACTTTCCTCTTCAAGGATAATTTGGAAGGATACATCAGTCTAGGTTGACAGTATTTTTTTTCTCTGTCAGCACTGGAAAGCATTATTCCACATCCACAGGTACTGTTGAAAAGCCTAACTTCAGCTGGACTGTTGTTTCTTTGCGGGTAAACTTTTTTCCCCCTGTGGCTCATTTTAAGATCTTCCTTTTTTTTGGTTAATTTGCAATTTTTCTAGTGAGGATTCTTTCTCTTTCCCTGCTCCCCTCTTTTTTTTCCCTTTCTTCCTTCCCTTCCTGCATTCCTTCGGTGTGGTTTCCTTAATCTGTGGGTTTATGTCTTTCATTTAGTCTGGGATATTCTCTGACATTATCTTTCTACATATTGTTTCACCCCTACTTTCTGTGTTCTTATTCTCACTATTCAAAGAGATATTTTCTATCTCTGTCTCACTGGGTAACATTTTTCAAATCGACTAGTTCCTTGCACCTCAAAGTGTGACTGTCACTCACGGGCTTATTAGAAATGCAATCTTTTGGGTCCCACCCCAGACCTACAGAACCAGAGTGTGCATGCTAGCAGGCTCCCCACGTGATTGCCATGTACATAGAAGGCTGAGAAGTGTGTTTCTTCCTTCAGGGTTGTCTGATATGCTCCTTTACTTATTTATTAATATTATTATTGTAATGATTATATGGTTTAATTCTTAGACTTTTGTTTCTTTTTCAAACTTTCTTGACCATGGATATAGTCTCTTTTTTCTTTGTCTTTTTATTCTCTTTTTATTTTTATACATTTTATAAAATTCTGTCATGTCTGTGTAATTATACAAGCATCTAAAGGCTTCGGGGGCCACAGTGGCTCATTTCCTTGTGTTTTCAATAACTTTGGGGATTTATCTTTGACTGGCGTAACTGTTGATTTGGAGGACACTAGGTTGATGAATTGCTCTTCCATTGTGACTTTTTGATCCACCAAGTGCCCTCGGGCATGACAATTGAAGTACGATTGAAATTACTTTCTTGTCCTGAGATGTTTTTATAACACCAAAAGAGGGTTTTTTTAATCTTCGAACTTGTCTGAGGAACTCAAGCCTAATTGTAAATACTTTGGGACACACACATGTCTTTGTCATTTTCTTTTGCCAGGAGGCAAGTTTTTTTTTTAACCAACCCATCATTGAGGATGTGGCCCTAAGAGGGTCTTAGCTTGTGCAATGTCTCATTTCTAACTCCCTGACTTATGAAGATCAAAACCTTATCTCCCGGCCTCACCAGTGGAACATGACTAGCTTTAGTTTCCTCCGATAGACAAACATGATAAGGGCATCTGTAACTTGCTTGTCATTTGGACTTTACTCATTCAGTTTTTGTCCAGGGATTGATCTTAATTTCTTCTGAGCTCAACTTTTAGGGGGCAAGGAGGAGAGGAAGAAGTAAGAGGCAGAGGGAGAGATATGAAAGAAGAGAGAGAGACAGGAGGAAATGGAGAATGAGGGAGGGAGAGAAAAGAAAAGAGTGGGAAGGAGGCGAAGGAAGGAAGAAGGAGGGAAAAAAAGGAGGAGGACATATTCATCCAGCATCAGTTATTTTGCAGTAGACAGAAATTTCCAATGTTATCATATTGCCAAAAACTCGACAAGAACCCTATGTTCTATTGAATTTATTTTATTAGATCACATGTTCTTTCACCTTTGGGCCCTTGTTCATGTCTGCTTGGAACAGGCTGCCCTTACTGAACTCTTCCTCAGCTCTCCTTTACCTGGTTTATGAATGCTTTCAGGAATAAGTAAGCGAGTACCAAAAGGACAATGGCTTAATCAATGAATATATTTAATTAGCTCACCTGCCAGGAAGTCTGGAGATAAACGATCCAACAGGCCCGTGATGTCAGAGCATTCGGTCTTTTCCTGACCCCTGGATGGCTGAAGTCACTCATCACTAATTCTCGCATCAGTGTCCCAGCAAGATGGACAAGCAGAGGCAGACACCTTCTCTCCTCTTTATTGGCTCCACCAGGAGATGTCCCTTTCTGTCTTATCAGCCGGGACATGCCCACCATGGATGCCTGGCTTCAGGGAAATGATGCTATGGCTCAGATGCATGGTGACCATGGCTAACTTACACCTGGCATGCACACACTTACCTGTTCTGATTCCAAAGCATCACCGTTCACTACCTGAGCAAAAAAGTGGGATTTGCTTAGAAAGCTGTGTTGTTGAGTAGGACAGTGTTTTTCTCACCTGGAAGCTCATTTCTATCTTTACTAAATCACTATTATCCCAAAATATGTCCAGTCTCCTGTTATACACACTCTCCCTAGCACTAAATTAGGTTCCTTTGGAACCTGTTTATGGGAGCTCATTCTTACCCTGATGCAACCCTCCTCACACTTGACATTGTCTGTGCCATGTCTGCCTCCCCTGTTGCATTGTCAACTCTATGAAGCACAGGTCGGAAATATTTATGCTCAATATTTAATGCATATAATAAAGACTAAACATATATTTGTTAAAAAAGAACAATAAAAGCAAAATATAATAGGTCTCTACCCATAATTTTATTCCCAAACTCTCCTCTGAGAATGGACTGAAATGTATAATAATCTACTATTCCAATCAATCCATTCAGTGACCTTAATGTAGTCCTTAGATAAAACGATCATATGCAGTGGTGTACAATTTTATGATAGGGTTGGCTTCTAAAGTAAGCACAGGAGCTACAGTAAAATATAAACAAGAGTATACTAGGAAAGCATGGTGATATTCAGAGACGCTGTCTGTCCCAAAGCATTTACAATCAGGCATGAGCTCCACTTAAGTTTTTAAAAAAATGTATATTGTCTTTTTCCATTACCATTTAATATAATGCCTAGGGCTAACTATGAAGCTTTTCATGTAGCATGTAAAATAAACAGTAATTGTTTTGTGAATATATGAAGTTATAGGTTTGGGTGTGGTCGGGTCAACAGGGCAACCAGAAAAAAAAGTGTTGTCCAAAAGGATGTGTTCCAAATTCCTCTTGCCTTCTAATCATGCTTGTCTAGAAAAAGCTGCCATCAAATCTGAAATGCTGATGTTCATCCTAATTATGCATTCACTAAGCTCAACCACACAACATGGCTATTTCTTATTTTTTATTTGGACCTAAATGATACATTCTCCATTAAACAATTAGAAATGCAAACCACTACAGGGAAACTGTTTTCAAGCAAACAAATACCCGGAGACAACCCGTCAATTTTGGAGACTTGTATTTAACTGTGAATGTTTCCTTCTATTACTGGAAACCACTTAAGGATCCTCTAAAGTGGTCATTTAAGAAGAGGGTATTTCCTCTTACAGACAACTCTGTGATTCTAACTTCTCAAGGTTCCCTTGAAAAACTTTGACCAAACTTCTAGTGCTTTAATGA
Organism: Micronycteris hirsuta; assembly: GCA_004026765.1. Classification (NCBI taxonomy): domain Eukaryota; kingdom Metazoa; phylum Chordata; class Mammalia; order Chiroptera; family Phyllostomidae; genus Micronycteris; species Micronycteris hirsuta. The sequence goes on along the minus strand of PVJI01000124.1, from coordinate 197,100 downwards.
TTATGGCATAGAAGACAGACATTTTTGACCTGACCCTGAAAGCAGAAACATCAGGAAGAACACATTGTATTTATTCAAAATAACTAATTTAACCTGATTTCATTTCTATCATGATACACGGGATTTTTATTCCATAGATTTATGCACCAGCACTGCCCCAGACACTGGGCCGCGGGAGATAAAAAGAACAAATGGATATAAGAGTATATTACTCTCTAGTGGGGAAGAAAGTAAATAACCTTACAGATTGCAACAGACTTTAAGAGATATGCACATATGAACGTGGCGGCAAAAAGGAGAGGCAGCTGCAGCACAGAAGCAGCATAAAAGGAAGAATTTTCTTTTCCTTTCCTGGTTCTACATTCATCTTCAGACATTTCTTCCATAAAATGTTTATCCTGAATCACAGCTAGGAGATAAATGAGGGCCAGTTATTTTCAGGCCCAGCCCGCAGGGCTGCTGTGGTGGTACACTGCACAAAGGTGACATCTAGGGAGGCCAGTCTCTCCTGTCCTGGACGTATCCTGTCCTCAGAGGGCTGAGTCTCAAATGGATTCAGGGTGTTTCCAGTGCCTCTGCTCGAGAAGCCTAATTTCTTTTATCCAGATAGACTCAAAACAGTGTGGTGACTGCAGGGGGGGCGGGGTGTAAGGGGATTAAATGGTAGTGGGAAAAATTCAATAAATGTTTTTTAAAAATCTAATATCATTGCTCTACCTGGGTGTAAGCTCATCCCCCTTCCTCAGCACCTCAATGCACAGCTTCCTGCTACTGTTGGCTGTATAGACTACCCTGGATGTGTGTAAGCAGGCGAGCACATAGGCGTGTGTGTGTGTCCAGCTATCCTTGTCTGTAGGGGCAGGTAAATCCCTGCCCCTCACATAGAGCTATTCAGATTATGCTAACATTGTTTTTTTAACTATATGGACCAACCAGGCAACTTCTTGTAATTCTCAAATAGGTACTAGCAAACAGCCATCACTCACTTCACTTTCACACAAAAGGAAGCAAAAACAAGAAAACACACATCTTTCCTTTTTATTATATATGGTCCTTGACAGAAGAAGATGACAAGATGACAAAGAATTCAGGCATCCAACCAGCACTGCCTTTGATCTGCAGCTGTAGCTGCTATTTCCAGAACTTGGCACTGCACTGAGTAATTCCTGGTCAGCCCAGAACTTTCACTCCTGGGAAGCCAGGTCCTCCCTGATCACAGCCGGACAGCCTGGCCCAGCAGCTCGGTGGCTTCCCGGCTGGCTGCCCACAACCCCGTTTGAAGCTGGGCTGCCCCGCCCTCCACCCTCCCAGAGCTCTGTCTTTCCTGCTGGCTGGCGGCTGCTTTGCTGCAATTCACTAAAAAGCAAGGCGCAGCAACAACTCTTTTGCCCTTTCTTACTTTTTATCCCTCTAAGGGAGAGTTAAACTGGTACAGGTAAAAATGAGTCTTGTTTTATAAGCACCCTTCTGGGATATATAATTTCTGTCTCCGGAGAGCCGTCCCTTGACTTAGCAAAATTCTTAAAACACCAGCAAAGGAAACAACGGTGTGTAATTTTATTAATCCTCCTAAAGCACCTAACAAAAGATCAGGAACAGATGACCTTTGTCGCCTGAAGCAAGGATAAATTTTCTCAGCTCAGATGACGACTTCGCCCCATCCTGACTGGATCCTCAATGCTTAGAAATCCCAAGTCATATAAATTGCACAGCCTTGGGAAATAGGAGAAAGGAGAAAAATATTATCCCTGACCTGGATTTGGAAGACTTTTAACCACTTTGCTTCTCTGATTTCAGGATGGCTCCTGCTTCAGGAGTCCTCCCACAACAGCAAAACTCTTTGAAAAACTATCCCTTTAAAGTACAATTGATTTAGCCATAAATAAATCCTGGAGGGAACTTTCTGCTCTCTGCCTGGGCTGCCAGGGCCGCGACGTGCCTGTTCTTTCACGCAGCGATATTAGATAGGCCCGGCATCGGCTGCAAAATGCAATTTGCTCGGTGAAGCATGCCCATCCCTTCTTCCTGATTACTCCCTGATCCTTTTACACATCCACCCGCTCCTCGACTCTCAGAATCCGCCAGGGCTCATTTTATGCTGAGAGCAAATATTTATCAGATTGGTGATTATTTTTATTATAAAGAAAACACACAGGCCAAACAGCCATGTTGATTCAATTATAATAATTGTAGCTTCCCCCAGGTAAATCCTAACTGAGTAATTATAAGGCTTCCAAGGTTCATTGAAGACTTTCCCGGATACCAGTGATGCATTACCCTTCTTCTGTGAACTATTTTTCTTGATATTTCTACTATGAGAGAAGGTTAATCTGTATCAGTAAGGTTTCCAATGAAAGGACATTTGGGCTCATCAGTGTTATCATTTTGCTGAGCTTGGTTTTCACCGGGAGCTTTAGAAGGAACAGCTTCTAGGCTTTCTATAAACATCAAAATGCACTAATGTGAAATATCTCTGAGTGGGCCAGGGACAGAAGCGTTTCCATTTCTGCCAGTGTGCCGCTGTTTTTGCAATGCCTGCTCCGGCCTCAGGTTCTGGTCCTTAAGGTTTGTGTCCCATAGACAAAGGAACAGCTGTTCTTACCTCCACAGCAGTGGAGTGCAGCTGGGTTCCTTCACACGGGCAGCAAGTGCACACGACCGTAATTTCTCTAAATTCAAATGTAATCTTTGCTCTATATTTAAGTACACAGTGAACCCAATTCTTTATTGCTCAGCCAGAGAAAGGAGCGTCTCTACTAAGCCCTAGAAAAACGTGAATAATAAACAGTGGTCCTTGAGGAGCACCTGATAAGGAGAGAGAGAAAAAGATACAAACTGTGCCGTCAATGGCCCCCATATAATCCTCAGAAATTCAGTGCATCAGAGTAGACAATTCTTGTTGCTATCTCTGATAAGGAATGTTGTTAGAAGCAAGTTTGGACGAAGCGTGATTAGCAAATGAAGGGGATCATCTTTGAGTGATGCCGAAAGAGCTTCCTCTAAATTTCTAGATAGAAACGCGACTACTTTCTATTCTCACAGCTGTGTCACTTTTAGCAAGTCTCTGAACGCCTTCAATAATTTCTTTAACTATTACAAAATCATTGGCTAGGGCTGCTATCACAAACTGGATGGCTTCGCACAAGTATATTGTCTCACGGCCTATAAACTGGAAGCCTGAAGTCCAGATGTCGGCAGGGCTGGCCCCTTCGGAGGACGGTGAGGGAGGGCTCTGCTCCCAGCATCCTCCTCGGCGGGGCTGTCTTCTGCCAGTGTCTCCACACCCTCTTCCCTCTAAGAGTGTCTGTCAGTGCATCCAAATTTCCTCTTTCTACAAGGACAACAGTTGTACTGCATTAAGGCCCATTTTAATGACCTCATTTTAGCTAATTACAGCTGGGATGAACCTATTTTCAAATAAGTCACATTCTGAGGTACTGGCGGTTAAGACTTCAACATATAAAATTTGGGAGGGTGCAACTTAACTTGCTACATAAAAATCTCTAAGTTCCTACTCAGGTCCAAAATTACATAATTTTCTCTTAATTCAGAAAACTCACAATTGTTTTTTTGAAGCCAAAAATGAAAGGTGGGTCCAAACAAACTTTATTAATTAATTGCTTGGAATCATGACAGTTTCTGGGTAATGCCTTTACTCTTTGCTGCTCCCATTAGAGATACACTGTAAAGTAACCGGAAACTTCCCTCTCCAGTCTGTGGGCTGACCCTTTCGGTGGGCAGAACAGTTGTCAAATGCCCTGTAGCCCTGGCCTTTCTCTGCCACCCTGTGCTCAAGCTCAGAATCTGCCCTGCTGCTCTGAAAGACAAGAGACATTTCATTTTATTTACTTTTTACTAGCCTTGAATCACTTTCCTAGATGCTTTGTTTCGTGGACATTTTTTTTTCTTGAACTCCAGAAACTTCTCAGCAGGCTTGTAAAGCACACAGTAGATGGTATAACATTACCTGGTGGCGATGTTAAGCTTTATATTGTGCAAAAATTTCCTTTACTCAGGGCCTGAATGCAGTAAAAGCTTTTATAAATTTTATGCTTTTCACTGAGTGTGTGTGAAGCATTATGCATCTAAGATACACGTATAAATTCTCAGTGTTCTCAGTAGTGGATGTAGTCAGATAAAGAGGGTGGGAGGAGCTTTGCTAGGTGGGCAGAGGCACTGGTGAAGAGGAACTGTTAGAATTAACTTGCAGTAGCCCTGGCCACATGGCTCAGTTGCATGGCGTGTCATTCTGTGCACTGAATGATTGCCGGCTCCATTCCCAGTGAACATGCCTGGGTTGTGGGTTCAATCCCTGATTGGGGGCATGTACCAGAGGCAACCAATCAACGTTTCTCACATTAATGTCTCTCTCTCCCTCTCTCTTCCTCTTTCTCTGAAAACAAATGGAAACATGTCCTCAGGTGAGGATTAAAAAATAATAAATAAATAAACAAATAAATAAATAATAAAATTAACTCACAAATGACGTTTGAGTCATTTGCCTTCATACCAAAAGTATATCTGTTCTCGAAGTGGTAGCATATTATTTTAAAAGAGGTTTATAGTATTATTAAAATGATTTATCTTTAAATGGAATTTGGTAGTACCCAAGTCCCTTGAAGAAAAAAATAAGGCTTCTTTATACAGGCTGAGCCAAAGACTTAAAATCATCAACATATCTTCGTTGTGTTTAGAATCTACTGCAAAAAACATGTAGGTAGGGAACAGATAAACCTAACCTGTGTGTATTTTGAATGTTCACTTTTCCTTAGTGTTGGAAAATAGCTTTTACTCGATCTGATAGAAAAGTTATGGTGACTCAGCAAAAACTAGATATTCATTTTATTTTGAATGAAGTACCAAGGCATTTCATTATAGTCATGGGTACTATACTCATGCTTAACCTGAACTCTCCGACTGCTTTCTCTGTAACCAGATGGCCCCTGTGCACTTCTCCGCACATGCCGAATGGACAGACTCTGCTCCCTCCTAAGAAAACTCCTCTACGTGATGTTAATGACTCCTGGTCAGCATATGGCTATGACCAAGCCACACCTTAAAAGTATCTGAGAAAGAAAGAATGTGAGGTCAAGAAAAACTAGGGAGTACCTTTTAACTCTACAAGTATTGTAATTTGGAGTGGAGCCCAATGGATCAATAAGTAAATCCTGTAGTGGTAAAGAAAACGCAATAATAGAAAAGGCGATGGTTGCCTGATGCTTCCTCATGAGGTAGGATTTATAATTTAAGTGAATACTCCATGTAGGGTCTTCTTTAGAAGAGGACATGGGTTCACACTTAGTATGCTCAGTGCTAAGACCTATGAATGCTGAAAAGGGGGCGGGTTAAAAATGAAAAGAAAAGTGATATATGAAGGGGGGCCCAAAACAAACCAGAATTTATTTATAAAAAATTGTGTATTTATTTTTACATGTTTAAACTTTGGTCACCTTCAAAGTACTCTCCATTTGAGGCAATACACCTATTGAGATATGTTTTCCACTGCTCAAAACAGTTTTTGAAATCATCAATTTTGATGCCTTTTAGTGCTTCTGCCCTTTTTTTCTTCCACATCAACAAAATGTTTTCCTTTGAGGCCTTTTTTAATTCAGAGAAAGAAAAAAAAATGGTTCAGGGCAAGATGGAGTGAATAGGGAAGGTAGGGCACAGGGGTCATCATGCCATTTTTGGTCAAAAACTGCTGAACACACAGTGCAGTGTGGGCAGGTGCACTTGTAAATCACCATCATAAAATGAGTAAATGTGTTGAAAGAGTCTTCCAAAAATTCACTGAAGCCAAATGCAGCCTCTCACAACAACACCAGCTGTCACACTGATACAGATGGGTTCCTAGAACACTCATCTAGCTGGGGAAGCCTATACTACAAGAGGCTCACCCTTCAGGAGATAATTCTGTTCTGGTGGGGCCCCCTTGTATTAATATACAATATAGTTATGTATAAACTTATTTCTGAATGCAGGTAAATTTATTATTTATTTATCTCACCTGAAGTTCCTGAAAGATGATCTTATAGATATTCTTCAAAAACTAAAAATTAAAATTATTATGGTTTAAAAATTATACCTGTTACTTTTATTAACCAATAGTATTATTTTATAATTTCATAAATACATTACAGAAACATTGAATTTTAAAGTTAAAAAGACATGAATGGTTGCAAAGTTCTGGCCTTTACAACACTCTTGAGTTTTTAGGTTTCCCCGAAGGAGAGATGGTAGAGGCCAATTCAAAATAAAATAAAATAAAATAAAATAAAAATAATCCAACACTCTCTTTCCGAATGCTGGAAGCCAGTCAGGTGTCTTTGCCCTCTGCCACTGACTGAACAATCACAGCAAGATTTTATTTATTTTTAAAAGGTTTCGTTTTACAATCAGTAGAGACAACTACAAATCATTAACAGCTCTAAAAGGCTGACATACAAGAGTACTTTAATTTTCACATAGGCTTAAACAAATGGATGCTATGATAAGAGGGTTTGTTAATCTATCTATTAGCCAGGAAATAGTATAAAACTACAAACTCTTAGGTCCTAGTTAATGGCTAAACATATATTTTTAAAGTCTTAAATCTCTCTGAGTTAAAGATGTATGCAGAGGTTGCTCTTTGTACCTTTAAGATGTCACATAGGTAAGCATTCTTAACCATTAACTACATTTGTTAGAGCTTGGATGTTTGGCCGCCTATCAGGCGACAGGAAGGTTTTATTTACATTTTTCTGAGATGTGAAACTAGTCTTTATGTTTAACCTTTTACTAAAATCTACTATTCTTAGCTAAAAATTTCCTAACATTCCTGTTAAGTAGTAAATTTCTGGTTTTGGAAAGAACTGTTTAGATATTTCTTAGTAAATGGCTTCTCTAGCAATTAGCAGTTGCTTCTGCTTTTAGTGTTCAGGTTGCTGGTTTGCTAAATGGCTTAATCCCTTTTCTTAATTCTTTTAGGTGGGGGAACAGGCCTTTGTTTTTCAGAGGTCAATGAGTATTTCCATAGCCACATCATGCAAACCATAAGCTAGATTTGGGGTAAACTGTCCCGGGTCGCCTGCCGCTGTGCAGCGGCGTCCTGCTCATATCTGACTGTGCCGAGAAATGGGTGTGGGCTAGTTCCCCACAAATCAGCGTCTATGGATCAGATGCAGCATGGCTCTCAACAAATGGTCATTCATTCCTATTCTGTTATTTTACAGAAACCCAGGGTTTATGAATTTACATTTTTTCCCCTGGCCAGTGTGGCTCCGTTGATTTGCAGGTTTGATTCCAGGTCAGGGCACATGCATTGGCTGAGGGTTCGGTCCCCGGGTTAGGGCACAAAGGAGAGGCAACTGATCAATGTTTTCCTCTTACTCAGTGTGTCTCTCCCTCTCTCTCTCCCTCCCTGGCCCTCTCTCTACAATCAATAAGCATGTCGTCAGGTGAGGATAAAAAATAAAAATAAAAATAAATTCACATATAATTACAATGAAACTATACCCTTGTTAACTTGCTAATTATTGATGAAATGTCTCACAATGATAGCTGTAAAATAAGGTATATGTGTGTGGTCTTTAGAAAAATTAGCAATTTGATATTCTTAAAGATATATGGTCAGTGGCAGTCTCCACAGCACTCAAACAAAAACTCAGCGTTAATTTCTAAATGATCACTTCTTTTCTCTATCAAAAAGATCTTTAGAAATTATGGTGTTATTTTAAAATAAGCATGGTGACTATCACAACTTTTTTTTTGACCAGTCACAATTCTATGTGATGCTCTTAACGTAATATTGGCAGTGGGAAAGTCTTTCAGGTGCACCTGAGGAGAGCAGACGGCTTTGGCAGCTCCGCTCGGGGGCGGGTCTCAGTGCCCTGATGCGCCCATTCTTTCCTGAGGGCAGAGCACCAGGAGTTTTACGAACTCCATGTGTATTCCATACATACCTCATGCTTCTTTGCTTCCAAACTTGCACAAAACGATTCCTTTCTCATTTTCTATTGATAATGTTTATTTTTCTTCAGATTAATTATGTGACCTCAGAAAAGTCAGTTGGAAGAGATGTCTGAAATCGTAAAATACTGATCAAAAGACAGTGCCTAGCTGGAATGGGAATGAAGGCATTTCCACCAGTTCACCCTAAACTGAGAGGGGTTTAGAAGTTTTAAAGGAAAATACATTAAGGGAAAAAAAAGATTTAGTATGTCCTTTATTCTCCTCTGTATTTACCCTACTAGCAGAGTGCATACAAATGAGTAACATTACCAGCAGATAATTGAAATGTGATATGAATATGTTTATCCCACAAGAACTGATATAGATTATAGGCAAACTTTTGAAAAAAAGGAACTTATTATCGAAGATATACAAATGAAAGTGATGTATTGCTATCTATATTTTAGATTATTAAAACTTCAAAATAATTATATGCAACACTGTACATTTGTTATGTACTCATGTGTTTCTAGTAGATTAAATTAAAATAACTATGTTAGAGAATACAAAATATATCTAAATTTTTTTCATCATGTTTTTGTTATTTTGTCAAGGTTTTTAAGTTGCTCGAGTGTATCATTGTAAAAAATTACCAAAATGATAATACCAATATGCATCAAGATAATCAGCGCAAGTTATTAACATTAAATTTAAAAAAAACCTCTATGATCAATAAAAGAATAGTTAAATTCATTGTAGACTACCAACTTTATAGAATACAATGCTGTCAAAATAATTCATCAACATAATATAACTATATGGAAATACATTTATTATATAATGTTACATAACAAATTATGTCTTCACTATGATTTCATCAGTGTAAAATTATTATATAAAACATGGATAAATGAAAGCAATTTGAGTATTAGAAATAACTGATTATGGGTATTTTTCCCCTTATATTTATTACAATGTTATTTAGTGTTTTAAGGTTCATGATACTAACAATCTCCCACAGAGCCACAGTCTATCCTTCCACAACCCAATTCAGTCAAAGTCTTCCTGGTTATCACCAAAATTCAATAGTGTAACCAAAACAGCAGATGTAATGAGGAATTCTATTCTTTAAGGAAAACTGCCTCCCTCCTAGTGCCCATGATTTCAGTAATAATGTCATGTCGGATGCTGTGCTTGGTAGTTAAACTGAAATAAAATAAGTCAGGCAATCTGCACAATTTAAAACTCAATTTTGCTTAGCTTCTTGGGCAGCTTCACTATTGGCCTGTCTCATTGACTCCGGCAGCTTCCCAGATCTCAGAATGTCATTAAAAACAACACGACAAAAATGAAAAAAATAACTACGCATGTTAGGCATATCTTTGTCAAAATTAAGCTGAACGCCCATCTGTCTCCATTCTCATTGAATTTGTCACATTTTATACATAGTTGAGTTTCTTTCCTAATAATCCATCTCTCTTAAGGATGGCAAGAATTACTTCACTACAGAAGTAAACCACTATAGTTGCTTACCTCACCATGACATTCTCTATCCCAGAATTTCACAGCTAATATAAATTTCTAAATTTTTGTTTTGCAGATCTCATTTTTAAATTCTGAGCTGCCCTTAAAGGGCTCATTCTAACCTCACCACCAATCGAGTGCAACCACCATCACATCTCACCATGATGCTCACGCAACCTCCAAAGTGTTCATCTCATAGAAACTACTTCCCACTGAAATGGTTCCTCGCTTTGGAGCCAGAGTGATATTTTCAAAATACAGTTTGGATCATATCACCATCACCACAACCTCTATCCTCCACCCTTCCCCACACCACGCCTCTCAAAGCACTTCAGTGGCCTCCTAGCAATTCCGCCTCCTGGTCCTTGCCCCACCTCTTTTCGCCGTTCTTGGTGCTTTGCTCTCTCTGACCTTCCTTCATTTTCTCCAGTGATCATGACATTCCCCCTCTACCTCTGCCAGCCCACCCATCATCACAGCTTTTGCTCTTGCTTCTCATACATTGCCTGAATGTTCACTCTCCGATTATCCCCCACTGAGTGAACTGTACTCACCATTCAGATCTTATTTCAAGGAAACACAGGTAAGATTCACCACTGTACTCAGAGACATCAAGGCTCAACTATAAGAGGAGAGTGTACTCAGCCCACACAAAGGGCATGCCTCAAGTACCCAGCTTGGGTGATAAGGGAGGCTGTGCCCCTGGATTTTGTAGTAGACCTACTACATCAGGCCATGGCCTAATGTAGTAGGTCTACTATAAAGTATCATAGAAGCTCTACCTATTACCTACACAAACACAGAGAGGCTGCCAAAATGAGGAGACAAAGAGATATGGCCCAAATGAAAGAACAGACCAAAACTGCAGGAAAAGAATTAAACAAAATGGAGATAAGCAATCTATCAGATGCAGAGTTGAAAACACTGGCTATAAGGATGCTCAAGGAAATTAGTGAGGACCTCAACAGCATAAAAAATATCCAGTCAGAAATGAAGGATACACTAATTAAAATAAAGAACAATTTACAGAGAAACAACCATAGAGTGGATGAAGCTGAGAATCAAATCAGTGATTTGGAACATAAGGAATAAAAACAGCCAGTCAGAACAGCAAGAATAATGAAGAATGCAACAACAACAACAAAGACACTTAGAATAGTATAAGCAGCCTCTGGGACAACTTCAAGCATTCCAACATTCACACCATAAGGATACTAGAAGGAGAAGAGAAAGTGCAAGAAACTGGAAATCTATTTGAAAAAATAATGGAAAAAAGTTCCCTAACTTGGTGAAGGAAATGGACATGCAAGTCCAGGAAGCACAGAGTCCCAAACAAGGTGGATGCAAAGAGGTCCACTCTAAGACACATAATAATTAAAATGCCAAAGGTTAAAGGTAAAGAGAGAAGCATAAAAGCAGTAATAGAAAAGAAGTTAGTTACTATCACTTTTTAAAATCCTCCTCAGTTCATCAAAATGGGTAGTAGCATGTAACTGTAATGACGGGGAAAGATCTCTCAACTCTGCTCTCATTTGCTTATGGTTATGAGAAGCATATAGTAGACATCAAAGAACATCTTACTTGAAGATCCCCACTTCTGAGTCACTATGTAGCTTTGAATACTCTTGATACCTTGAAATACCTGGAAAGAGATTGGAAACTTCAGATTAGAAGCAAATAGTAGCAGGAGTCTCATCCAATAGATCAGTCATGAATTAGATCAAAGATCTAAAAGTTTAAGATTGAGCAACTCTACTGAGAGAGAATTCTTCTGCTGTAGAATGAGATAATCATAATTTGTTTTCTTCAAATATTTTCACTAATACTTGAAAAGTGCTTTAATTTGATATTAAAAAGGTGTGATAAAATGTGTGATATGTGTGTGGGGTGTATGTGTGTTGGTTATTCTCAACAAGCATCCAGTCACAGCTATTTAAGAAAGTGGGAATTCAAAGGGATTTTATTTTCAAAGCTTGTTTTAAAAGTGAGAATAGGTTTGCATGATTATGTTTTTTATATAATGTTTCTTGAGCTATTTATCAAGGCACAGAATTGAAGAAACATAACAGCTGTTACTGACTAGGAATTACTGTACTTAATTAAAAATTAGATGTAGATCCTGGCAGCTTTGGTTTCACAAGATGCCTGTTCTATCCACTGAGGGGAATTCAAATTCCACTTAGTCCAATCAGTACATCAATACACAGAAGTGTGTTGTAAGCAGATACTCTATAGGGAGACAGCAAACCATCTAGAACTGACTTGGAAAACAAAAAATTGTAATTATTTATATTTAGATTATTTAAGTTGTGCTGGTTTTGACTGACTACCAAAAATACATGCTAATTTTCATATTCAGAGAATTTTAAAAGGTACAGGAAGTAAATTAGATCAAATCTTAGGGTTACAATAGTGCTACAAACTACTATTAAATAATATTGCATTTCCTTTTTATATATGCATGTATACAGTTAAATTCTTTTTGCAAAATTGTGATTATGATTATGTTATATTTAGTTTGTGGGTGAGGGTTAAATTTGGTGCTATGATTCAAGGTCAAGGTCACAGGCATAAAAATGTTATTGTTGTAAATAGTCATGAAACATTTTTAATAGCTATATAATATTTAATTATATAGTTATTTTATTTTGTTTTAAACCATTCCCCCACTATACATATTTAGATGATTTTGACTTTTGTTTATTTGTTTGTTTTTTGTTTATACATGACTAGGTTTCTCTAATTATTAAGATAAATCTCTAAAAGTAGATTTTCTGGGTCTAAATGTTTAAATACTGTGAAGGCTTTTTCATGTCTGTTACAAAATTGTCTAAAAAACATCATATGCCCATTAAAATACATAAAAGTATACATTTCCCCGCAAACAATATAATTGAGTGTTAAAAATTTTATATTTTTTCCAAATTCATGGAAAAATATAAAACTTTATTATTGCAATATATATTTTTATTCTATAGTGAGGTTGCATGGCTTTCAATATAAACTTTATTTTTATGAATCATATTCTCTCACAAGATTGCTCCTTTTTAATAGAGTTAATATTTTTCTTAGTAATCTATAAACACACAAGATATTAAGTATATTAAGTGACATTTTCTCAAATATTTCCCCAACTTCTATTTCCATTTTAATTTTGTTCATGGCTGGAATCAATCGAGGTTGGGATGCTGTCGGAGAGGTTATAGGGACCCAGATCATGAAGAGCCTAGTGCACCACTGTGATATTTGGCATTCACTTTAAGGGAGAAATAGCTCACTGGGGAATTTTACATACATAGCACAATGACATGGCTGAAAGGCTCATTATGGGTACCATATTGGAAATAGGTGTCAAGGAGAGTGGAAGTCTCCTCCTTTTCCCTCATGGCTCTTATGGATGGTTGAATGTTTAAATGACATAAAGCAGATTAACATGAGAAAATCAAGTTTAACTTGTATCCATGGGTAATTCACAGAAGCACAAAGAGTTCCAAAGACAGTAAGGCAAAATGAGGCATCTATGTCATCCTGGTCTAAGGAGAAAGAGGTAGGGTCCTGGGCCTTCAAGAGAAAGTAAGGCAATTTACAGGGAGATGGAAAGAGTTAATGTCCAGTAAACAAATATTTTCTGGGACACCTAGAGACAAATGAACAGAGCATGAAGGATTTGGATCAAGGGGCCTTGTTAGGTTCCTCCCTATCTGCTACACCTAGGTCAGATTAAACTGTAGTTGTCTATGGTTATAGCTTTTTCTGGAACAGGTTTTCTATCTGACATTCTTTTAGGCATTTAAGCAGAAGTTCTAAGGCTCTTCCAGAGCCCTCCGGGCATTAAAAATAACCATCTTAAAATAATCAGTCTTCCAAAGACACATAAATACATGGAAGGCATATCTTGGGATGGCGAACCCTGCCTCTCTTCAGGTTTAAGCAGGCACCCTGGTTAGAAATCTGCTGCAACAATGCAGACAGCAGATGGAATCTGGTGATGATAATATAGAATGGTCAGAATCTAGATATGCATCAAGAAAGAGTCGGCAATATTTACCCAAGGCAACATTTGAGAAGGAGAAAACGAGTTCATGGTGACTCTAAGATGTTTGACCTGAGCACTAGGAGAATGGAATGGTCATAAAGATGAAGGGTAATCGGTTGGAAAAAGTAGCTTTAGGAGAGAAGTCAGAGTTAGAGATACTCATTTGGAAGCCATCAGCAAATGTATTATATGTGAAGCCATGAGATGAGATAAAATAACTAAGGAAGAGATTGGAGATAGAAAAGGGAAGTGGAACGAAGTTTGAACTCTGCTGAGTGCTAACAGCAGAGGGTCTAAAATGTGGCCATTTAGGGAGAAGAAAGGTTGAAGACTCCAGAAATATAGGAAAAGAGATAGAAGAGAGGAAGGTAATCAGTGGGGTCAAACACTGGCGATAGATCGGGTAAGATGGTGACTGAGATTCAGATGCGCCGTGCATATAAATACATGGAAGTCATCAATCACCTTGACAGAAAAAACAGTTTTGGTGAGAGCCTCTTGGAATGGGTGTGAGAGCAAAATAGGGGGAAAGGATTTAGAGACAGAAAGTGAAGATATTTAGGTGGAGTGTTATTGTGAAGGAGAACAGTAGTGGCTAGATAAAAGAGGGGTTTATTCTAAATGAAAGCAACATGACCCTGGCTGGTGTAGCTCAGTGTATTGAGTGTGGGCCTGTCAACCAAAGGGTCACCGATTCAATTCCTAGTCGGGGTACATGCTGGGGTTGCAGGCCAGGTCTCTGGTGGGGGGGCGCCTGAGAGGCAACCACACATTGATGTTTTCCTCCCTTTCTCCTTCCCTTCTCCTCTCTCTAGAAATATAATAAAATGCTTAAAAAAGTAAAAAAGAAAGCAACATGGTTTGTCTGTGCATGTTAACGAAAAAGAGAGATTCAAAACAGGGAAGATTTAATGGAGCAATGTAGGGAGTTGGAAAGAGACCCTGGGATCTATTAAATTAATTGTGGATTAGGCTTTAATAGGAGTATGGATGGTTTATTCATAGGGTCAGGAGGGGAGATAGAAGATATGAACATAGATGCTGGTGGATGGGTAGGTATAGCGGTGGAAACTTGGACATTTCCTTCTGATTGACTTCTGTCTCTCAGCATAATAGCCGGCAGTTTCATCAGCTGGGGGTGACACATTATTTTTTTTTAAATGGCAAATCTGCTGAACCTTTTTTGGTGATTTCTTCCATTACGTTTTGGTTTAAGAGTCTTCTTCCATACTAAGGTCAGTGTTAAGACTTCCGTATTTACTTCAAGGTTTTTAATGTATACATTTTGTATTTTAATTAATTTTTGAATTTTAAGGGAATATTGTCAAATAAACAAGTCTAAGTAATACAAAACTCAGAATCCACAAATTAACAATTGACACATTTTACTATAAATATGTATGCATAACAAAGATTTAATACAAATAACATTAAAAGACCAGCCTAAAACTAATACTGGGTCCGCTGTCACGTTGGGAAATGTAAAACGTGACAGTGCGTTAGTTTTAATCCTAAACCTCAAGAGCCCTGGCAACCCCAGGCTGTCAGCTGGAACTCTGCAGCCACCAGGTGAGCAGCCCTGCGGTCGCCTGCTGCAGGATGAGGGACCACATGAAGGAGACCTCGGTTGTCCTAACCGGGGCTCAAGACATACGAGAGAGCCCATCCTCCTATGCAGCTGCACTTGCTTGCAGCCCTGTGGGTGAGCCCGGCAAAACCCAGAAAAACACCCAGGGGAGGCCAGTCTAAATTATTAACCCGCACATTCAGGAGCTTAAAAAATGGTTGTTGTTAATTTAAACCACCCAAGGTAGGTGGGGTTGTTATGCAAACATAGCCTATTATGAGAATTTCTAACTGTTGTTTAAGAGGCTAGGAAAGGCTAACATAGTTTCTTCTCCAGTTCCTAGAAAGAGTTAATTCTATAATAATAAATCAGTCATTAGTCCATTTAAAGTTGATGTTAATTATAAGAGCAAAGGTGAGCTTAAGCCACTCTTTCTTGAATTGTCCTCTCCAAGTCCTGCCCGGTGCTCATAAAACCAGGGATGTCTGCGGTGAGGTAGGTGTAAGCCAGGGTGCACACTGCATTCTGCTGCTGGAGCTTTGCCATGCACATGAGCACAGAAAGCCTCTGAAAAGTTGTTAGTTCAATGGCCCGAAACCTGGTTAATACTCAGCAAAGGATCAAGCCCTCCTCATCTTTGTCATTGTCATCATCACCATCCTCATTACTTTCTGGCTACATATTAAATGTGAAAACTCAGATCCTCAAAATGTTATAGTTAACTCATTCACCTCTAAGATTCTTTCACTTAGGTAATTTTTAATCTTAGTATAGATTAAAAATAAAAAAATGTATAAAGTTACTAAAACTTTTGATTCTGTAATATAGGACATTAGAAGAAAAAAAACTTTATTAGTATGGTACAAGTTATTTATATACCACCAATTTCTCAAAAGTCAGCTCTTTTAAAAAAATATTTTATTTATTTATTTTTAGAGAAAGGGAAAGGGAGGGAGAAAGAAAGGAAGAGAAACGTCAATGTGTGGCTGCCTCTCGTGCACCCCTCACTGGGGACCCGGCCTGCAACCCAGACATGTGCCCTGACTGGGAATCGAACCAGTGACATTTTGGTTGGCAGGCCAGCACTCAGTCCACTGAGCCACATCAGCCAAGGCTCAAAAGTCAGTTCTAAGTAAGTAGATGCAGTTTCTATTAATAGCTTATGGCATTAGAGTTTTGTGAAACACGGTGGAATTCACAACTCTGAGGTGATGATAGCTAAATGGAAAATGTCACAGGTAAAATACTCTCTGCTATTTTAAAGACTGCATAAGTAAAAGGCAGATATAAGTTAATTATCTTACTTCCTACCAAAGAAATGAAGAACCGTGGAACAAAGTTTTCAAGTAACTCTGGAAAGTCCCCTTGAAATTCCAGCTGTGATGAGTGCTAGTGGTCATGCATTGCAATCATGAATCTGCCCTCACAGAACGAGAGGGAGAGTACTTTCTCAGAGTTCAATTTGATCTATTAAAGCAATAACCTTTCTTGAAACATATGATAACAAAAATAGCTTTTATCTCATGTCTTCTCATTATGCATTTCTCATTCATTAAATTTCTCCTTTTTGGCTTTTGATTCTCATTGATTATTCAGGGTATATTTTTTCTGCCCCTTGGTGGTCATTCTAAATCCATGAATTTTTATGTTATAGTTATTTTCTTATTTGTCTAAGTACTAAAAGATTTGGTAGTCTTTACTGGCCAACAGAAATAAGAAATGTCTTGGATTTTATTGTTTATATCTTTCTCCTGCCTAAGTTTCAAGAGCTTGGAATGCAGCTAACTTAATATATCTGGATAATAACAATTCTACCTATTTAGATATAATCTCCAATCAATACTAGTCATACGGATTGTGGAATAAATTTATTCTACTCGTTACTCTAAACCCTTATTCTAGAAAATACCTTTTTATAGGCTTCTGTATCAGTCTGCTAGAGCACCATAACAAAGTGCCTCAGACAACAGACATTTATATTCTCACAGTTCTGGGGCCTGGAAGTTTCAGGTCGAGCTATCGGCAGGGCCGATTTCTCTGAGGCCTTATCTTTGGCTTATAAATTATCATCGCTTTCTTGTGCCTTCACATAGTCTTCCTGCCACACTTGTCTATGTCTAAATTTCTTCTTTCTATAACAACACAAGTCATATTGGATCAAGGCCTGCTTTAATTACCTTTTTAAAGGCCCTCTCTTCAAATATAACTGCATTCTGAGCTTCTGGGGGTTAGGACTGTAAAGTTTGGGTTTTGAGGGGCTTCGAGTCAGCACACAACAGCTTCCTTCTTAGTGTCGTTCAGTAGCCATATTATGTGAATGGTCTGTTCTGTGCCTTTAAAATAGGGATAATAAAGAATTTAGAACGATGCTGGCAGCACCATAAAGACTCAGTGAGTACTAGCTGATACTACTGGCAACCATCTATTATTAGGTTCTGGATCTGTGAAATGAAGAGTATAATACAATTATCAAGGGTGGGGAAGAAACCAGAGAAATAAAGTGAACGGCCAAACATAAGCCTAGTCCACAGGAGAACAGTTAAAAGAACAGGTTCTAAGGTCAGATAGAAATACAGCCCTGCCATGTTTAATTCATGTAATTATTAACTGCTTTACATTTTATATTGCTCATAAACCCATATTGTTCATGAGGTTGTTGAAAGGATGAAATGAGAAAAAGCATGCACCATGGAGGTCCTTGGCACGCTGCAGTGCTGGACAGCCCAGGGCTGCTGCCATTGTTAACCGCCTTCAGGGTGACAAGGGCTTGCTATAGTCCCACATAACCCGTATGTTTCGTATTTAGTCCACAGAAATGGATTTGAATATTTACACATTGTATGCGGCAAACGTATTTGTACATTTTACGTTGACTGGTGGTGGAGTACGGGACATGTATAAATACATGTTTTGTAGACTAGCGTTAGAATGCAGGTAACGTATAAATACGTTTATTTTTATACTTTTTTATTGCTCTAAAGGGATGCTAACATGCAGATATACGAATTCCAAAGGACAAAATTTGGGTCTCTAACACATACAATGGTGAATTATGTATGTATGTATGTTTTAACAATTATCACACAAAAACACACTACTAAAACTTCATTCTTTTTTTACACATTTTACGTACTTTTTTCAAAATATTTTCAATAAATGGGAACTTTTACATATTTTATTAATTTCAATTTCCAGTGAGTTTTCCAGTATTTGTCTGTTTAAAATTTAAGAAAAATAATTCAGTATACATTTTACAGTAAATCACAAAAAGTTTCATTGAAAAAAATATGTAAAACTAAAGTTATTGTAATTTTACTGAACATTGCCATTTGCACAAAACATTAGTAAAACTGGCCCACGCCAACTCTTAGCGTGCGATAAAAGCTCCCCGCATACAATGTGATTTATTAAACCAGCACCGTATTATTGTCATTTGAAATGATTAGCCAAGGAAATCTGTCTTTTTTTCTTTAGGTAAAGGAATGATGACCCTACAAATGTATACCGTTTGCTATGAGTTTTAGGCTTAAGGCTCAATCCTTAACCTTTGTAGGTTATTTCTTAGGTCGTGCACACAATTTCTGAGAGTCCAGCAAATAACCTCATAAAGAAAATCAGTTTAATTAAGCTGTACTCCTTAAATAACAAATTGGTTCCTTAAAAAAATCCAAATAATTTTATATATTAAATAACAGAACAGCTTTTTTTAAAAAAGATTTTATTTATTTATTTTTAGAGAGAAGGCCAGGAGAAAGAGAAGGAGAGAAACATCAACGTGTAGCTGCCTCTCATGCGCCCCCTACTGGGGACCCGGCCTGTAACACAGGCACGTGTGCCCCCTGACTGGGAATCGAACCAGTGATCTTTGGTTCACAGGCCCATGCTCAATCCACTGAGCTATACCAGCCAGGGCAGAAAAGCTTTTATGAAATAACCAAATTCTTTTGGTTTCAAAATGTTGTAGCTATTAAAAATACATATTTATAATTTTATTTTAGCAATAGTTTGATGATAATAGCCATGATCAAAGTAAATCACATGAATAATGTAAACTCTGTAAATCTTATAAATTTTATTTATAAGAAAATCCCTTAAAAGCATCCTGGATTCCATTTATTTCATTTTATGGTATAGAAGAACAAAAGGAAAAATATTTCTTAGTTGTTATAAAGTTGCTATTATGAGTATCATCAAAATGGAGGGAAGTGCATCTCCCTATATATTTTGGATGTTTATTGCCTCTATATTTCTACACACAATAATGCTGTTTGCTTTTACCTAACTTCTATTAAGTTGAAATGATATTTACGACAAAGTAAAACTCACTCCAGAGGCAATACAATAGTTCTCAGAAATGTGAAATCGTTCCTTTCCTTTGTGCTTAGACTCGTTTAACAAGCTTCACTCTGCAGTTTACCCATCTCTTTATAGTAGAGACTCCTGGGAATGAATGAAAATAATTGTGTATCTAGTGAGGGAAACATTGGGCAGAGGATATTGAGCAATCATGTTTTATTTATTCAGTTAAATACACAATTCCCTGTACCAAATATTCTCTACACAAATGAGGGGAATTAGGATGGTTACCCAGCAATTTTACTATGAATTTCTTCTCGACTATGTTTGGCATAAGCAGAGATTTGTCACTGAAGTGTTCCACATCTTCAGCAGTCTGAGAACACAGTAGGAAGTATGCAATAGAAGCCATGGCTTCAAAATTATATGTTAAAGTGATATCTCTACCGAAATCTTTGTCACTTCTATTATCATTTTTTGTTAGGAGGGAATTAAAAAAAAAAAAGTGTATCTCGGCCCAGCTGGTGTAGCTCAGTGGATTGAGCACAGGCTGGGAACCAGAGGGTCCCAGTTCGATTCCCAGTCAGGGCACATACCTGGGTTGCAGGCCAGGTCCCCAATGAGGGCCATGTGAGAGGCAACCATACATTGTTCTTTCTCCCTCCCTTCTCCTCTCTCTCTGAAAGTAAATAAATAAAATCTAAAAAAAAAAAGTGTATCTCTTCTGAAGGTAAACAGAAGTATGAGCAAGCCCTTAAATATAGATCTTTATAATCATACCTATTTAAATGAGTCTCACTGAATACAGCAATGTCAGCATGCTATCTCGTAAAGGATAAAATTATGCATTCTGCTTACTGAATTATTAATGATGTTTAATTTTCCAACATCCATTTATCCATTTTTTTCAATCTTCACCTGAAGGTATATATTTTTTAGTGACTTTAAAGAGAGAGGGATGGGCTGAGAGAGAGAGAGAGAAACATTGATCCATTGTCTCCTGAACAAATCACAACTGGGACCGAATCTGCAAGCCAGATATATGCCCTGACCAGGAACCCGCAACCTTTCCGTGTACGGGACAACACTCCAACCAGCTGAGCCCCCCAGGCAGAGCTCCAGCATTCACTTTGACTTAAGGTTCATAATCAGAAATGTATTTGTTAATTCAAAAAACAAAAATGGAAGAATTAGCCAACACTCTTCAATCTCTATATCCAACCACTGTCCTACTTTTTAAGGGCCTCTTTCAAATCGAGTATGTTATTCAGGAAAACTCTGGGAATGAATAGAGCACCCTTGAGTTTTTAATGCAGAGTAGCAAAGAAAAATGGTGTTTTGAGGACAGCAAAAAAGCAGAGCACATTCTTTCAAGTGCAAACAATCAAATTAGACATGTATCTGTCACTAAGTGTTTACTAGAAAGGGTAATCAGAATTTTATATACTGGGTTTCAATTCATAGTCTTATAATGGATATTAGAGTGTTTTCTCAAAGTGATCAAAAGCAACCCTTTTATTTCTGGCACTGATGTTGGTTAAAGTAAAGGAATAAAAAATAAGATGACCACGTTACAAAATAAAGACAAATAATATGACACATCAATAAACAATAGAACCACCTCTTGGAAATACAGTTTTTCATACAAGTCTAAGTGGTTGTGTCACTTTACTTAACCTCATTGTTCTTGCAAGTGTATAGGCTAAATGGTTCTTCTGTTTAAAAGAGTAACGTCTGACTTAATTAGACCAAAAAGGAGCAGTTTATTGTAATCTACAGAAGCCCAAAGAGTCAAAAGAAGAGAGAAGAGTCAGACTTCAGAAAGCATGGTGCCAGGGAAGCTTGAACCATCTTCACAGGAAGAACCCCAGATTACCCTGGAGATTCCTAGCGTGAAAATATTTAGCTTCTGTTTCCTCATGCCCTTGTGTATCCGTTTATTTTATTTTTTAAAAATATTTTATTTATTTTTAGACAGAAGGGAAGGGAGGGAGAAAGAGAAGGAAAGAAACATCAATGTGCGGCTGCCTTTCACGTGGCCCCCGCTGGGGACCTGGCCCGCAACCCAGGCATGCGCCCTGACCGGGAATCAAACCAGTGACCCCCTGGTTCGCAGCCCGTGCCCAAACCACTGAGCTACGCCAGCCAAGGCTGTATCCCTGTTTAATGTTCAGATTATTGGGAGAGAATTCATCAGCCCTTGCTTGGGACATGAGTAAACTCTGTGGTCAGCTTGGTGGGTGAAGAATGGGAACAGAAATGAGGAGAGGCACAGAGGGAAAAGCGATAGTTGCATGCAGGCTGCCACTGTGGCAGTCCCACCAGCTCACCCGGGAGGAGGAAGGGCAACTCTTCCAACGGCAGGGCTCTTCTAGCTTTCGCTAGAAGTGAAGGGAGATGCTGGGTGGACCCTCCTCCCCCACAAAAAGGATGGGGGATGTAAGTAAACTACCTGCACAGTGACAAGAACATCATTAGTACTTCACAAATGTTAACCCTAATGATATATTTGGACACATTCTGTGTTATTAGTGGGTTTAGATTAAACCAAATAAACTCAAGAACGCACTTAAATTAGCGAGTACATCTTTTTTGTGTTCCCCCCCAACAGACTTTTAAACATTTCCACCTTAATTATTTTTTAGTTTCTCTTACAATTCTTGGAAAAAAACAACAACAATCATTTTTTCCAACCTTAATTGTAAATGAGAGTCAAGGACATCCTTCTAAGCTGGCTCAACATTAGATGGAAAGGGAGTTAATGTATTTGTCTTCAGTGCCCAGGCTGCACAAACTTCTTCTGGAATCCCTTCACTTTCAGAGATAACTGTAATAATTCCACCCACAAGGTCAGCCAGTAGTTTCCTGTTATCATCAAACCCTTATCAAATCTTTCTTGGGTCCTTCATTTGGACTGTTTGTATTTTAACAGAAATAAGAATCTTAAGAAAAACCAGACCTTAGAATTCCAACAGTACACCTGAGTGAACAGAATTTGACAGGTGGAGGGAGTGGTCCCCACCGGGGTCTTTCGGGGAGAAAACACACTGACATGGTTACGACCCTGCTCTAATACAAGCCACTCTTCTTGCTCACAAAATCAGTATGAGTTTAAGATTCTCCCAGATTATTGAGCTTTTTATCTACCAGCCCCTCCAGCCCTCATTTTCAGGGTCCACTCACTGTTTGACAACACACATACATTACTCAATTTGCATTCTGCTCCAGGCTTCTCTGAGTCATGCCCTTGGTGTTTGTTGCCTTGTATTTTTCCCTTCCTTCTTCCCTCCCTTCCTTCCTTCCTTCTTTCCTTCCTTCCTTCCTATTTTTAACTAGGGACAGAAAAATGCTACAAAATCTGGGTTTAATGAGGATGCAGTAGAATGCAATAAAATCATTTGAGGAGGTAAGATTTACAGTTTTTATAGCTGAGTCAGTCACTAACTAGCTGTAGGATGAGAACAGATCTCTTAACCTTTCTGAGCTTCAGTTTTCTCCTCTCTAAATAAGAGGATTGTTTAAAACAACAGTCCACTAATGTCCCCTCACCCCTGGCGGCTCTGTGCCATGCAGTGCATCAGAATATCCTGCATGGCATGGTGGCAGAGTGGTCTTTTAAATTTATACAAGTTCCCTATTACCTTGCCAAGGTCCTATAAGGCCCCTCTGTGCTCTTTTCTGAAGGATCCCTTCACGAGTCACTATACTCAATGTAACTGATAGAGTGTGCTGCTTTCTTCCAGGGTATTGGGGCAAAGTCTTGGCTGGGAACCCCTGGTCTGGACCATCTCAAAAGTCCCTTCCAGCTCTGACACTGATTCTAAGTAGGTTTAAGTCAGTCTCATTCTTTCATCTCTCAGGATAAATCAAGTAAGAGCACTCCAAGAGAAGAATGTGTGCCAAGGACATATAATTAGGCTACTGTACTAAAGGGTGTAGCTTCTAGAGGGGACATGAATTATAAATAGAACAGGACTGGAACAACCCCTTAAAAATTGGTTTCTTCACATAGCTCTCTGCTCTTCTCTTTCTCCTCTCTTCTGTGGTCAGTAGAGTAGGAGCCCTCTCTGCTTTCGGAAAGCAAAGTAGGACTGAGGGAGGCTCCAGAAGAATGAAGGCAAGGGCTCGGTTTCTCATTTCTGCTCTTAACAAAATGGGCCATTGTGCTGCCCACATGGAATAGCGCAGCTCAGCAGGGTAGGGGCCTAGCCCATGATCAGAGCTGAAACTCTGGAGAGTATAGGGATATGTATCTGTCTGGTATATATTTTTTTGTGTGTATCACCTGGGAATCTAAGGAATGAACACTCCAACAGCTAAACTATTGACTGAGTCACAGACTGAACATTGCAAATATTCTAGGAAATTCAACTTAATAATGGAATATTAGCTGGTCCTGATTTTTACTGCCAGAATCATGACTGGTTAAAAGTATTTTTTAAAAAATCATGAGAAAGGGAACTGAATCATTTGTATTTCCTGACAATATTCAGCTATTAGAGTTCCTTATTAAAAAAAGCCTGCAGTGGGTGAAAGACTTTAGGGTAGTTTTCCCCATGGTTGATACACGAACATGGCACCAAACTGCCATAAAAAAGATGGCTATTTAATAATAACAAAATAATTTTTGTTTATTATTCTAATTTTTATTTACCACTAGTTCTAAGATAGGGGGATAATTATGTTTGCAATTGAGGCTGTATCTGCAGCAGAGATCGATTTAGAGAAAAAAAATGCATGTTGAACTTGGCAAATAACTTGCTTATTCTGAAAACAACTGTTTAGTAAGAAAGTCTGTGTACATAGTCTGCATTAAGTTTTTTTTCCACAATAATTTGTGCTGATAATAAATGACACTGTATTTGTTGCTATGATATATAAAATCTTATGTCCGGGATTGTTAAGATCTACTCTAGCGTGAAAAGCAGCAAAAGTGAATAGCTAAGTATTTAGAGAATCGAACAATAAAGATACATAATGAGCATTTTTTAAAAGGTACTTCTTAATCATGGGATCTTCTCAGAAATTCACCCATCAGGATTGCAGTCTCTAGAATGTGTAGCTTTGAAAGTGATTCCAGGCGTGGATGGTGGCGAATGAGCACCATCAGCGGATCCCTCCCCACAGCCCGGCACTGCTGTCCTGTGTTGTGCTCTCTCGTTTCCTCGTAAAGCCAATTCTTGCAGAAGCCGGTTTCCATTTAAGTTTACCAATTGGGAGCAATAACAGGCTGGCTGTTCCTCCCATGTCTCTTCCTCTAAGCAAATCTTTACAGGACCCCAGATAATGAGTTTCTCCAAAAATATCACAGAAATATCTGTTGCTGAACTAACTCAACTCCAGAGTCCCTCATTTCATCTTTTGCCACTGACAAATAAATGGACAAGTCATACCAGAAGTAAATATATTTAATCTTCAAGAGCCTCATGAAGTGGAGGTGGAGACCAAAATATTCAAACAAAATCCAAGTATTATCTAATCTACTTCTTATAGCATCTAATAAAATGCTTTATGTAGATTACTATGGAACCACAGTCTTCCCTGGTGTTGAAGAGTTCAAGGGAAGGGCAGTGGAGACCCGGGATGAAGGAGCATCCAGGGGGAACCTGGAGGTTCTGCGGGATGAGAGAGTAACAAGGCAAACCGGGAGACAGAAAGGTAAGGAAATACTACACATGTATTCTCTGTTACAGGAAATAGCTTTTGCTTTAAAGAAGTTGCTGTGTATTTTCTCCCCATGGCTGCACCTATTTTCCGCCACCACCACCCCACGGAATTTGTAAACATTTGAAAATGAACAATCAACAGAAACATTAGAATGTTACCTTCTACTTTCAGCAGCTTTTTAAAAAAGTAAATAATCATAAGAAATATAATTAGTTAGCTCTTAGTAATAGGTGTTTTTGAAAGGTGGTTTTTATTCACCACTTACTTGATGTAAAATATTTGAAACTTTGCTGATTAGTGAGACTACAGAATAATTCCCTCCAAATTTTAACCTTGACACAAAACTCAAAACAGCCAAGTACATTTAGGCCTTCCTTTTGGAAACAGACTTGATAATGTTAGTCAACTATCTACCTTATTTTTTGTTACCATATTTTTTGGACCATGAGATGCACCTAGGTTTTAGAGGAGGAAAATAGGAAAAAAAATTTGAAGCAAAAAATGTGGTAAAATATTTAATAACATAAATAACATTCAGATTATAATTCAGCTACATTCAGACTATAAGACACACCCTCATTTTCCTGCCAACTTTTGCGGGGGGAGTGCACCTCATAGTCTGAAAAATCTGTCTGATTGGTTTTTATTTAAGTATGTGGTTTTGTCTAGAATCTGATAGCATAATAGGCACTTGAGCACAAAAACTTACCTTTTTCTTCTGAGTAGCTCACAGGCTATCTAATACCGAAACCCAAGCTGTGATTCAGTGACAAGAATATATTTTAGAAGTCTGTCTCTTGTCCTATTTACAAAAACTTCAGGCTGAACGATGGGGCTTTAAAATGATTATACAGTGCTTTTCAATAAATTATGTTTGCCCTCTGTATTGACGACATCGTGATTAAATTAAGGAGGGAACATTCACTCTTCATCTATTTTTCAATGTGAAGGGAAAGAATCATTAAGTCATATCTATGTCATGTTTTGAGCAATTCTGTAGACAAGAAATATTTGCTTACAATTTCATTAATCATTCATCATTATCCACATTAGAATGTCCACATAAGTCTGGTGTTCAAAACAAACCATCTGTGGCTAAAGCCATGTATGTATCTACTAGTATACTCTGAAGCAAAGGGCACTCAGCTATTTACAGCAGCATAATTTTAAAACACACGGAATTTCATCGAAGCCTTCTTCTTTCCCGTTCACTTCTTGAACCCAGAGTAAGATAAATTATATACCCAAAGGTGTTTTTCCAAAAAAAAATTTGGAAATAAAAAATAGAGGTTAGCTCGCCATAAGCTCAGCAATCTTAACCAGAGCATCTCTCCTGTCCTTTAAACTAGATTTTCTGTGAGATGCACTAGGGCTGGGCAGGACTTGGCCTTGGTACATCATGAGCCATGGAACAGCAGATCAAGCAATTAGATCAGCTCAGGTGGATGTGATGCTGCTCTGAATTTGTTAAGGTTTTCAACTACAAATAATATCAAAGAGTTGATCATAAGTCAGTCCTAAATTTGATATCTTTAAAGTATTCTATTTCATTTTGATCTAGAGTCTCTATGACATCAACAGAGTGCTTCTTGGGGAACTGGGTCCAATAAGAATTATCTGGAGAGTTTTTAAAGCACATAAATACTCATCTTCCTGATTCAACCCTCCATTCCAATTTTCTTTCCCCACCAAGGTATGTATAATTTGGAAAAAAAATCAGTCTGATACTTTTGATACACAGCACCATTCAATATCACAAATTACAGAGATTGCTGGGTTAGGTTTTATGCTGCCAACTTGGAGCTGAAAGAACATGGTGTTTCTCACTCAGTAAAAATAACAAGAAAAGGAAATCTTTTTGTCCCCAACTACAGATGAAAATATTAGAGGGATGCAGGATAGAAAAGGTTAGGATTGCCTGTGTCCTAGCAGCTAAAAAGAGATGCTGTCCATGGCAGAATCCACACTTGTAAAGTTTGGCTAGAAAATAGGTAATGTTTTCAAGGATGGAAGGTATCGGTCACTTCCCATATACCAGTCTGTCCAGAAAAAGTCCAGCCATTGTTAATATAATGAGAACGGTTTACGTGATAGCCATGTAACCTGGCAGCCAAGGAGAATGGACTGGAATGTGTGTGTGTGTGAACAATGACAGCTTCACTGTACTAGTCAGTGAGGGTGGTAGAGGCCATTTCGTCATTATGTGTACTGTGTGTTTGTCACATTCACTGTGATTGAGTGAGCAGAGCAACAATCTGCATAAAATTTTGCATTAAACTTGAACATTCTTCCGTGGAAACTATTCAGATGATTCAGAAGGCTGCAACTATGGGCAACTGGTGATTGGCAGGTTCATCACAACAACACGCCCGCTCATGCATCATGTCTCAACCAGAGATTTTTGGTGAAACATCAAATCACCCAGGTGGCTTAGCCCCTCTATAGCCCAGATTTGACACCTTTTGACTTCTGGCTTTTCCCAAAACTAAAATCACCTTCAAAAGGGAAGAGATTTCAGACTATTGATGAGATTCAGGAAAATATGACGGGGCAGCTGAAGGCAACTGGAAGAACTGTGTGAGGTCCCCAGGTGCCTGCTTTGAAGGGGACTGAGGCGTCATTTTCCTTTGTACAATGTTTCTTGTATCTTCTATCTTCTTCAATAAATGTGTCTAATTTTCATATTACATAGCTGGATACCTTCTGGACAGACCTCATATTAATCATTACTGCTCTCTGAAACTACATCTAAAAATCACACAATAAATATTATTATTCATGAACTTTTTCTTTATAGTATTAGAGTACTACCCCCTTATCCATGGGAAACACATTCCAAGGCCCGTGTAGATGGCTGACATTGCGGATGTTACCATACCTTATATGTATGTACTATGTTTTTTCCTCAGCATACATACCGCCGATAAAATTTAATTTATAAGTTAGGCACAGTAAATGATTACAACAGTAATTAATGATGAAATAGAACAATTACAACAATATACGTAGTAAAAGTTACGTGAATGTGGTCTCTCTTTTTCAAGATATCTTATAATGTATAGTACGTACAATGTAGATGCTCTGAACAAAAAGGTGATTCACATCCCAGGCAGGAGAGAGAGGGACAAAGCAAAATTTTATGACACTATTTTGTATGGTGCAACATTTAAAACTTGTGAATTGTTTATTTCTGGAACTTTCCATTCCGTATTTTCAGACCATAGTTGATTGCAGGTAACTGAAACTGAGGAGGGTGGAACCATGGGTAAGGGAGGACTATCATATGTCACTGGATTTTTTTCTGCTGGGAAATTGGAAAACTACAAGTACTATGGAAATATTCTTGTATCCTTGAGAAATCATTCAGTAAGATTAAGAAGAACCTTGAAAATGACTAGGTCTGAAATGGCTCTCTGAAGCCTAGAGGTGATCGCTGAGTTCCCAGAATGTAGCATTTGATTTTATTTATTTAGGTTTAGAAATTCATGGTGATGACTCCCTAAAATTTTTATGACACCAATCTCTTTCAAATCCAGTTTTCTGACAAGAAATGAAACAGGAACAAGAAAAAAATGGAACACTGATGACAAAAAAAAAATCTGGAAGAGAGCAGGGATGATGGAAATACTCTCCAGTCAAAGACCACCAGGAATAACCTACAGTTGAAGGACTTGAGTGGTCCATTTCAATGAAGGAAAAGGCAGAGCGTGGAGGAGGAGCGTGGCAAAGGGCCTCTCAGTAAGACAGGTGAGAAAGGACTGAGGCTTGTGTTATGTGATTTGGGGAAGGTTTCAAGGACCTAGGCCTTTGTTCTGAATTGGATGCTATGAAGAAGTGGCACTAATTTCCTAATCAGGCAACTGAATGCATCTTCCCTAGAAGGAAGGAAATCTAGTCCAAAGCTAAAGTTGTAAATAAGGAAATTTTACAGCTTGCATATTAGCTAGTCAGTCATAGTAACCATAGTCAAACGGTGTTAGGTCATTTTTGATGTGTGTTTCCTACTCATTTTTTGTCTGTATTCATACACAGTTATGGGATTTTTTTTTGTCTTGATCTATCACAGTCAGAGTGGCTGTCTGTGAACCTGGTGTTCTATGAAATTGTTCACACTCAATGAGAGAAGGCCCAACTGTGAGAGCCAGGCCAGCTCCTACATGCAGAGGATGGTTTCCCATCTCTCTGTGCAAAGTCATACTGGTTAGAAGTGGTGATTTGTTCCACCTAAACAGTAACAGTTGTAAGAGTACATCTAAAATAGAGAGAGCACTTACTGTATGATGAACACTGCTAGTTACTCTATTCCACTCCAAACCACTCTTATGAAGTAATACTCTGCTTGTCTTCATTTGTCACGTAAGCAAGCCCAGTCATGGAGAGCTTGACTTCCTTGTCTAAGTTCGTAGCACCGCTAGCTTGGAGAACTGGCCTGTGTCACTTCAAACCTAGATTCTAAAACACAGTGGCATGCTTCCACCAACACACACGAGTAAATCTGCCTGTTCCCACTGTCAGCTTCAACATTTTGAACATGTAATTTTTCTGTAGTTAATTATTATCTAAGGACCTTTCTCTCCTCCCTGCTGCTCCTCTGTGCTTCTCCTTTTCTCCATCACTAAAGGATTTTACAACATCTCACGGTGTGCAAGATGCAAAAGAGGAAAACCAGCTTGGGTGATTCTGCTATAAAAAGTGTGGCCTGAACAGCGTGACTGCCAGATTTAGCACACACACATGCACACACATGCAAATACAGGATGCTTAGTCAAATTTGAATTTCAGATAAGCAATGAATAGCATATTTTGGATAGATATACATCAAGTACTACATGGGACATACTTATCCTAAAAAAATGATTTGCTGTTAACTGAATTGCAAATTTAACTAAGTATCTCATATTTTAACTGCCAATCCTAACTTAAATGTTTAGGGACGATTTTAAAATTTTCAACCATGAAATTTTCTTTTGCCATCTTTCTGGCCAGGAAAAGGAAGAAATCATTCACCTAATCCTTGAAGGCTGAACCTTCTATCGTATTTATTTCTGTATCCCACACATTTAGCATAGATAATCTATAGATCTTTTGAACTAAAGGCACTGCTACCTTTACAGTCTTCATCCATATTTACATCGACACACCCATTTGATAGCTAAAGATAGACACGTGAGTGTAAGGAATAGCAAGAAAGCCCAGCATTATATATTTTTAAGATTAAAGACATGCTGACCCTCCTTCACTCAACAGACCTTCATGATGTCTCAACTGTGTGCCGAGCTCTATTCGGCATTGGGGATAAAAGGAGAATCCCACGGATTAATGAAAGCTAAAGCAAAGAGAGAAAAGATTAGTTAATCTGGAGGACAATCTCCAGCCCTCTTGTCATTATTTATCTTACACATCCTTTAATAGAACTTGATTCTTTGATTTTTCTGAAACAAATATGCATTAGCAGTGTGTTTGGGAGAACAAATAATTAATTTTCTCCTTGGCCTCTGCTAGATTCATGCAGCTGTCTGTATTATTAACCACTCACTACCTATTAGGGGAGTTTGGAATGAATTTAGCAAGCAAGCTTTTCCTAATTATCACGGCACCTCACACAGACCTGAGTCCTAGAGTGTGTATATAAGGATTTTGGCTTCTCTGCTGCCAGAGATCACTTATGACACCAAATGACCTTTAAAGTCTGGTCATCACAAGAGAGACTGATAACCTTAACAATGAGAACATTCATGATTTGAAATCATTTTTAGAAAAGAAACAATAGCAGTGTTTTTGTAAGGAATCATCTCATTAGCTAATTTGCACTTAAAAAAAGCTAGAGTTTTCTCCTAAAAAGGAGCAAAAGACAAAAATAATCTTAACTATAAACCACTGATTATCTTCCTAGAAAGCACCAACTGAATGTATAATGTCTGTAACTCAGATTTATATTCCTACTTTATGGCACATATGTGCAACATCATTCTGTGAATACTGAATAATTTTTGATTGCCTGGAACATCTTTGATTAATTAAAGAACAAAAACTCCTAACAGTTTGCTTTTCAAGGAGTTCAAGGAGTTCCTAAAAGATTCTCTGGAGCGGCAAGAGCACCTGAGGTAATGATCTGAAATATGGTAAGGGAAATTACAGTCCACAGGGAGAAACTCAGATGAAACTCTCCAGCACCATACACAGTGCTTGGCATGTGGGGGAAAAAACAATGAATACTGACTGAACAGTAAAACTTAATAAGATGTGTGCATGGATACACATCAGTGTTTGATAAGCAAGAATGCAACGTGAGGAAAAAATGAGGGTAGATAGACTCAAACTACCATATTTTTCAGACCATAAGACACACCTAGGTTTTAGAGGAGGAAAATAGGAAGAAAATTTTTTGAAGCAAAAAATGTGGTAAAATATTTAATAAGATAAATAACATTCAGACTATAATTCAGCTACATTCGTACTATAAGACGCACCCCCATTTTCCTCCTAAATTTGGGGGGAAAAGTGCATTTTATAGTCTGAAAAATCTGGTATCTACAGGAAGGTGCCAAGATCTATTTGTCTCACCTGAGGACTGGAGAATCTGTGCTCAGCATGACTTCATGAGGAAAGAAAAGAACCTATCTAAGGACAGAGAGTTCTTTGTTGCTATCCTAAAAGCTCTCACAACCAGCCCTCTGCCCGCATTTCCTAACATCGCTTGATGATCATATGAGCCTACACGTGTTGCCCGGGCCCACGGCAGTGTTTACACACACAGTCACTCCTGCTGGGTGACTGCTACTCTTTTGAAAGACTCATGCGTTCTTAGTATAAAGGACTTATGTCATAGACTGTGGACCATTTGGTGAATGAACTATAGCAGGTCCTCTAATATTGTCATCTCATTCAACATCTTTTCATTGTAACGTTGAAGAGAAAGGGAAAATTGATATCCTCCAGGACCACCGTGCATGTGGGGCGTACGTGTTCTCCCATGCCTATGTGGGTCTTTTCCAGGTACTCCAGTTTCCTCCCACATCCCAAAGATGTGCCCAGTGTGAACTGGGTGTCTCCACTGTCTCAGTCAGAGTGAGTGTGTGCATATGTGCGTGTGCATTAGTGCCCCTGTGACGGAAGGGCATCCGGTCCAGGGTGGGTCTCACCTTGTACCCTGAGCTGCCTGCAGAGTCTGCGGACACCTGTGACCCTGAACCAGAGTAAGCAGGTTGGGAAAGATTTCTCTTACTTGTTTTCATGAATATGTCTTAAATGTATGTACAGTTCACATTTATTCTAATGTTTAATATTAGAAGTGTTTTGGTTCTTTATTTAGAAGTTTGGTGATGTTTTTGTAACCAAAACTATGCCATAGTTACTTAAGACTGTTTATGTCAATGGTAAAATTGGTTTCATTATACATCGTTTTACTTAAAGTTACTGTTCCAACAACCAATCAGTGATATTAAGTAAGGACTTACTATGCACTAGGATTGTAAAATGTCATCAGTTGGAACAGTCACAGCTTATTAGGGTCAAATCACATCGGAAAACTAAAAATACTAGTGCCATCACTTGTTCTGTCTTTCTGACCCAAAGGCCAGTGAAATAACCTGGCCAAATATTTCCTTGTCCAATCATAAATTTTCATGTGGCAGAGCTCTTGAGCTTTCCCCATAGTCATATTTTACTAGAATTCAAAGTATGCAAGGTTCCAGCCCACATGGCAGCATAGATAAACACAATACTCAAAACCTCCCCCAACCACATCAAAATCACAACTAAGTTACTGAATAACCATCATTTGGAATGCCAGAAGTATCGCTGAACAGAGTTCTGTAACTCGGGATATAAAGAAGCTACATCAAGATTGGCAGGAAGGTTGAAGACGTGAAAGCTTGTCCCACACCCACACATGGCAGATAAAAATAGGAGGGATATCTCAGCTTCTGAGGTTTCCCCTCAGGTGTGAAGGGTCCCAACCCCACAACAGATCCCCCAGCCCAGGGTCCCAGTGCCAGGAAGAGAAGTCCCATAACTTTTAGCTGTAAAAACCAGCAAGGATTATGGCTGAAAGAGACAGAGGGCTTCTGGAGTCTCAGGAACTCCTCTTAAAAGGCCCATGCACAGACTTACTTGGACTCACTCCAGCACTGGGGCAGCAGCTTGAAATGTGCCAAGGACATATATCGAGGAACTGGCTTCAGGATGAAGGCTGGAAGAGCAGCTTTCTTTCAGACGGAAGTGCTGGCAGAGGCTGTTACTGGTTTTCTGAGACCACCCTCCACCCACAGATCCAGCAGGCATGAGCCAGATCTGAGTCTCCATCAGCTTGGAGACTGTTTACTCTGCTCTGGAGATTCCCTGAGAGCCTGCCCTACCCAACTTGCAGCCTCATGCAAACTGTTCCCAGTGGCTTTTCCTTACAAACGGCCTCTCTTGGGTCATCATTCAGACTTTCCTAAATCTCTCAAACAAATAACATCTGGCCTCAGCCTGCTGTATACCTCTCACAAAGTGGCCCCGGGCCTGGCACTAGTGGTAGCTAGTTTCAGTTCTCAGCTTGGCCTCTCTTGGGCACCTCTAAGCCCAACTAAGAAGCAATCATCTGCACATTGCTCTGTAGCTCACGTCAGCTGGTCCTGAGCAAAGCATAGGTGGTGGCTGACCTTGCACTGCCTGGCAGGCCTCAGGGCCAGTGCACCCAGTAGATAGCTTCAGACCAGGCCAAATTACAACAGAACCGCCTCCATGATCAACACGTTCAAGGGATGGATGCACCGAGCAACAAAACCCCACCGAATGAAGTACTGCTCTATGAGGTCAGCCCCTGCCTAGCAGCTTCTCAAATGTGGTTGCAGCTGGTCCTTGCAGCCTATCATCCTGTGAGTAAATCCCTCTCATTGACATGCCAAGAGCAATTAAGGCTCGACTACAAGAGGAGGGTGCACACAGCTCCTACGGGGGCTCACCTGGAGTGCCCTACTCAGGTGACTGGGGAAGTTATACCACTGGGCCCTGCAGTACACTTTCCACATAAGGTTACTCTACCAGCACTGGGAGATAGAGCAGTTCTGTCTAATACATGGAAACAAAAACAGGGAACGAACCAACAGAAGGAGACAAAGAAACAGGTCCCAAATGAAAGAACAGGAGAAATCTCTAGAAAAAAGAACTAAATGAAATGAAGGTAAGTGAACTACCAGCTACAGAGTTCAAAACAATGGTTATAAGGATGCTCAAGGAACTTAGTAAGGACTTCAACAGCATAAAAAAAAAAGTCATGGAAACCATAAAAAGAACCGATCATAAATGAAGGATACACTAACTGAAATAAAGAATAATTTACAGGCAGTTTCTCATTTGCCATGGACATGACCACAAAATATTTTCCCACTAGGTTTTTTTCCTGCTATATTGCTAGCATTCAGCCTATTGGGGACGTTTAAAAAAAAGAATAATTTAAAGGGAATCAACAGTAGAGTAAATGCTGAAGAAAATCAAATCAGCTATTTGGAAGATAAGAAAGCAGAAAACACCCAATCACAACAGTAAAAAGAACCCCCTCCTACCCGCCCCTGCCCCGCGCCGCCCAGAATGAGGATAGTGTAAGGAGCCTCTGGGAAAACATCAAAGTACCAGCATTCACGTCATGGGGGTGTCAAAACGAGACAAGAGAGATAGCAAGAAATTAAAACCTGTTTGGAAAATAATGACAGAAAACTTTCCTAACCTGGTAAAGGAAATAGACACCCAAGTTCAGGAGACACAGAAAGTCCCAAAAATTTGAACCCAAGAGGCTACACCAAGACATAATGATTAAAATCCGAAAGGCTAAAGACAGAGAGAGAAGCTTAAAAGCAGCAACAGAAAAGCAGCAAGGGAGCGCCCATAAGACTGTCGGCTGATTCCTCGACAGAAACCTCAGGGGGAGGGACTGGTATGAAATATTCAAAGTGATGGAAAACAAGGACCTACAACCATGATCACTCTACTCAGCAAAACTATCATTTACAGTCAAAGGACAAATAAAGAGCTTCCCAGACAAGAAAAAGCAAAAGGATTTTAATACCACCGAACCAATATTATAAGAAATTTTAAAGCATCTTCCAAGAAGAAGAAGAAGTAGAAAAATATGAATAAATGCATAGCTATCAACAATTGCTTTAAATCCAAACGGATTAAATATTCCAATCAAAATACATGCAGTGACGGAGCGGATGACAACACAAAAACCTTACATGTGTTTCCTATACGAGATTCACTTCAGATCAAAAGACACACACAGCCTGAAAGTAAAGGGAAGAAAGTGAAAAGATACTTCATGAAAATGGGAACAAAACAAAAAGCTGTGGTAGCAATACTTATCCCAGACAATATTTACTTTAAAACAAAGACTGTAACAACAAAGAAGAAACCAGCAACTCCACTTCTGGGTATTTATCCAGAGAAACCCAAAACACTAAATTGGAAAGACCTATATGTCCATATGTTTATTGTAACATTATTACAATAGCCAAGATATGGAAGCAACCTAAATATTAATCAATAGATTAATGGACAAAGAAGTGGTGCATGCCTAAAATGGAATGTGATTCAGCCATATAACAGAATGAAATCCTGCCATCTGCAACAATGTGGATGGACCTAGAGGGTATTGTGCTGAGCGAAATACACCAGACAGAGAAAAACACATGCCACATGCTTTTCTTATATCTGGAATCTAAAAAACAAAACAAACACACAAGCAGAACAGAAACATCCTCATTGACACAAAGAACATTTTGATGATTGCCAGAGAGAGGGGTTGGGGAAAGCATGAAAAAGTTGAAGGGGCTTAGAAGTACAAATTGGTAGTTACACTAGTCATGGGGATATGAAGTACAGTATAAGGAACATGCTCCATAATATTGTAATAACTATGGTGTCAGATGGGTACTAGATTTATCAGGATGATCACTTCATTAGTTATATAAATGTCTACTCACAAGGTTGCAGACCTGAAACTAATATAATATTGTACATCAACTTTAACTTTTGTATAGATTTTATTTATTTATTTTTAGAAAGAGGGGAAGAGAGGGGGAAAGAAAGGGAGAGAAACATCAATGTGTGGATGCTCTCGAGCTCCCTCTACTGGGGACCTGGCCTGCTACCCAGGCATGTGCCCTGACTGGGAATCAAACCAGTGACCCTTTGGTTCCCAGGCTAGCACTCGATCCACTGAGCCACACCAGCCAGGGCTCAAATGTAATTTTATAATAAAAATAAAATGAAAACAAAATATGAAAGTACTCTATCAATACTCAATGTGCCTTCTAATGACTTAACCAATATTTTTCCATTATTTAAAATGGCTTTATCTCACAATAATTTTAAAACAGGTAGTAAAAACAATTTCAGTTTGCAATATAATAAATGGAGGTACAGAAAATAGAAGTGAAGCCTATAATTTATATGTCAGGCACCATGCTCAACATTTAAATATATTTTATAGTTTAATACAATGACCAAGAAAATTAGGACTTATTATACCCACTGAACGTGAAGAAACCTAGTCCCAAAACGCTATGTAACTTTCCCAAGTAACATAATTAGAAATTGCTCTTTGAAATTATTAAAAACCATGATTTAAATTAATCTGTGCAGTTCTATTGGAAATTATAAGTTGGGCAGGCACTGTTTTGTTTTGGCTTTTGTTGTTGTTTTCTTTGTTTGCCATCTACTCTCTGCCAGGGTGTTGGTTGGCCTTACCTTTCTGACTCCAAAACCCATGAAAGCAAACTAAGGAATATGTCATGAATCAATTTGCTTAGCAAAAATGCAACAGACGTACACATTCAGGAGAAAGCCCAATATTTTGAGGTCACATTTATAGGGACATCTCCAGGGTCTTTAGTCTTAGGTTTTAAAGTTTGTACCACTGGTAAGAGATAGAGGACAGAGAGGCTCTAAAGAGGGAGACCAGCCTGGCTGGTATAGCTCAGTGGATTGAGCGCGGGCAGGGAACCAAAGGGTCCTGGTTCAATTCCCAGTCAGGGCATGTGCCTGGGTTGCAGGCCAGATCCCCAGTGAGGGCCATGTGAGAGGCAACCATACACTGATGTTTCTCTCCCTCTCTTTCTCTCTCCCTTCCTCTCTCTCTAAAAATAAATAAATAAAATCTTTGAAAAAAAAAAAAAGAGGGAGACCACACTGAATGACCGACCTCACGGTGTTCACAGCCTGGACACATAGTTCATCGAATTCACACATTAGTGCTGCTGAATCCCTTGAGGACGTTCATAGTTCCTCCCTTCCTCCTTGTAGGAACTTCTGTCTAGATACAGGTATTTCCCTGATTGAACCCAGGACTCTGTTTATCCCATTTCTTCTTCTTCCCCTCTTAAAACAAGGAAGAAGAAAAGTCTATTCACATTCTTCTGTGATCATGGGAGTGAAGTTGGGTCTATTTGGAACAGGTTATTAAAACAAAGACAAGCGGGCCTTAGGACCAGCCATTTGGATAATGGCTCACTGGCCC
The DNA here is from genome assembly GCA_004026765.1 of Micronycteris hirsuta. Lineage (NCBI taxonomy): Eukaryota > Metazoa > Chordata > Mammalia > Chiroptera > Phyllostomidae > Micronycteris > Micronycteris hirsuta. The sequence goes on along the minus strand of PVJI01000124.1, from coordinate 159,582 downwards.
CCAAGGAGGAATTTACCAAACCAGTTTCAAAGAAATCTCTTTTACCCTTTACCCCTTTTGTCTGGCCAGGGTAAATGAATTTCAATAAAATCATTTCAGTTCATCTTTCCTGCATAACTTGCCTTTTTGCATGGATGTGAATCGTATCGGGTCTGTCCTCATAGTGTTCAGAGGTGCTTATGCGGTCAGACCGAACCGCCCGAAACGATTTGCCCAGCCAGGGTTATGCAGAGGCGAAGGTTAAACTTGGAATGGATTTTCCTCATTCCTAAATCAGTATTCTATGCTCTCTTACTGCCTTTTTCCCCCCTAATAAAATTGTTTTAGCTAATTACTGGATTAGAAAACCTGAGATAGTATGAAAACATCCCTAATGGCAGCAAAGGTTAAAGGGGAAAGAAGCAGGATGCATTTGCGTGCTGATTATCACTGAAGGCCAAAAGTCTTATTAAACATCATGTTCTTCCCTAGCAAGAAACCTTTATAATAGATCTCCACCATAGAGATTAAAAGGCTTCAGAGCTGTACAAATAACAATAACCAGATCAGAAACTGTTAAAAGCATTAGACAGATAAGCCCAATGAGAAACCTTCAGAGGGAAGCAGATAAGCATTGCATCAGAGGGAAAATGTCAGTGAAGCTTTTTCTCCCTGGAAGCTTTTTTTTTTCTTATTGAAGAAAGGAGAAAATACTGATAGAAGTGGAAAGTTCTCATGCACTTGAAAAAGAGAGAGGAGCCCAAGAAAGGTCTAGTTGACTCTGTTCCCTGGCAATTTTGGGCTTACTTGGCACCTTACCCTGTGCCATGGGAGCTTGCCCTCATCTTATTTTAAAAAGTAGGGAGCAAAAACATACATCAGGTAAAAAAGTCAATGTTCAGCATGAGCAAATTTGAAATGAGAGAAAAGGCATGGTTGAAACACTCAGATTCAGAGGCGGGCTGCAGAAAAGTAGCAGATAAAACACTGATTTATTTCTCATTGCTTCACCCAGGTCACAGAGGGTGCCGAGTATAACGGTGGCAATGACAAGGACTTCTGCTCAGTGACCCACCTATGGCAGAGCAGCGCCTGCGCTGGGCCTCTCCTTAATTCACCTCCGCAGAGTCTCGTCTGTGCAGGGAAAACGTAAAATGATTCCCCGATGCAGATAAATGCTGGTGTTCAGCCTTGACATTAACATTTGCTTTTACTACCGATCTGAGTCACTGACTTGGTTTTTTAACAGTTTTATTGAGGTATGATTTACATATCATAAAAGTCGCCCATTATAATTGGACAACTCAATAATGTCTAGTAAATTAATAGAGCTGTGGAACCATCACCACAATATTTTCTCTTTGTCTTTGGCTTTCTGCAGGTTGAATGAGATCAGCCTAGATGTGTTTTATTTGGTATTTATCTTGCTTGGTATTCTCTGAGGCTCCTGGATTTGTGGTTTCCTGTCTGCCATTAATTTTGAAAAGTTCTTGGCCATGATTACTTCAAATATTTCTTTCACACCATTCTTGGCTTCTTCTTCTGATATTCTAATTATGTCTATGGTACTCCTGTTCCGATTGCCCAGTCTTTCATGTTCTCTGGTTTTGCTTTTTTTTTCTATTGCATTTCAGTTTAGAAAGTTTTTATTGACCTCCCTTCAAGTTCATTGGTTTTTTTTCCTTGGCCGGATCAAGTTTACTGATGTGCCCATGGAAGCCATTCTTCATTTCTGTTACTATGTTATTGATTTCTAGAATTCCCTTTTGATTCTTCCTTAAAGTTTCCATCTCTTCCATGACTCATTCGTTCTTTCATTCTCTCTTCTTTTCCCATTAAAGACTTTAATATGTTGATAATAGTAATTACAACACATATGAAATATGTGTCATATTTCAATCTGATTCTTCCTGTATCTTGGTCTCTTCAGACTGTTTTTTGCCTTTTGGAGTGCCTTGTTCTTTTTTTTTTTTTTTTTTTTTTTTTTTTTTTTTTTTTTTTTTTTTTTTTTTTTTTTTTTTTTTTTTTTTTTTTTTTTTTTTTTTTTTTTTTTTTTTTTTTTTTTTTTTTTTTTTTTTTTTTTTTTTTTTTTTTTTTTTTTTTTTTTTTTTTTTTTTTTTTTTTTTTTTTTTTTTTTTTTTTTTTTGTGAAAGCAGTGCATATTGTATTGGCTAATAGAAGCTGGAGATAAATAGGTCTTCATTATGAGGATTTATGGCCATCTGACTATGACATATGTTTTGTCTAATATTTGCTGTAGTTATAGGTTCCAGAGGCTTCAATTTCCTATAGTGTCCTTGTTTTGGTCTCAACATTTTAACTTTGAACTTCCGTAAGTACTCCTCCTCAAAAGGAGTTTGTGTCTTGCAGCTCTTTTTGATTTTCATCCACTGCTATTATACAAGAGTGAGGGAGGGAAGACATGATAAATTAAAAAATTAAACCATACAAGTGTGAGAATAACACATGGGAAAGTTACTCTTTAATTTTACAGTAGAAAAAAGCTTTCTAACTTTGATACAGAATAGAGACAATAAAAGAAAAGATTGATAAATCTGACCACATAAAAATTGAAATTTCAAGCGACACAAAATATTAAAAGTCAATAAACAATTAAAAAACTAAGAGAAAATACGGGTGATATACACTACACAGAAGATTGAATTCCTTCTATATAAAAAACTCAAAGTTGAAGGACAAAGGATCAAGGTCCTCATAGAACACTCTGAGAAAGATGTAAATAATTCACAAACACACACAAATAGTCCTGAAACATATGGGTAAAGATTAAAATTCAGTTATAAGGATATATGCAAATTAAAACAATACTAAATGCAATATAAAATCTGGATTGGAACCTGGAACAGAAAAATCACACTAGTGGAAAAAATGGTGAAATTTGAAAAGGTCTGTAGTTAATAATCTTTTCTAATGTTAGTTTTCTGGTTTTGAGAATTGAACTATGGAAGACGCAACTTTGGGGTATCTGGGTGAAAAACATACAATCCAAGAGCTCTCTGTAGCCCGGCTGGAGTAGCTAAGTGGATTGAGCGCAGGCTGGGAACCAGAGGGTCCCGGTTCGATTCCCAGTTGGGGCGCATGCCTGGGTTGAGGGCCAGGTCCCCAATGAGGACCATGTGAGAGGCAACCATACATTGCTCTTTCTCCCTCCCTTCTCCTCTCTCTGAAAATAAATAAATAAATAAATCTTAAAAAAAAAGAGCTCTCTGTAGTATTTTTGAAAAGTTTCAGTAAGTCTAAAATCATTCGTCAAAAAAAAATTAAAAACAATATATTTAGGGTTACAACATTTTTGGTAAGACTATTAAAAATCAGGAGGGAATGATAAGTGTAAAATATAGTCACTGGATAACATCTGAGGGTGACAGATGGGAGATGGATGGAGGAGATGACTTCATCGTAATTTTAATGTCACTGCTCTTTGAATAGGTATGTGTATGTAAGTGTTCATTGTTACATGATTATGCCTTTTATATATTTGATAGTATTTTTAGAACTAATGAAATATATTTAAAACATACAAATATGTGTGATTCTAGCAGAAATATAGTTTATGTTAGAAACAAGCTTTTTTATAACAATTTGAAGTTGTATTGAATTCAATCAGAATACTCTTAAAAAGGCCTTTTGAAGTTACAGTGGAAAGTGTTAGGTTGCTTACTCCTCCATCTGTAGGTCCCTAATGTCAGCTTGACTTGCACTTGAGGACAGCAAAATCTCGGTAATAATGCAGCTTAGTTCTGAGGGTGGCATCAGTGGAGAAAGGGGAACAGCTGGAATGTGTGCCTTTGGATAGAATTTTAAGAAGAGCAAATGGAAGTGAGTACTTATTGGCACATATTGAAAAAAATCCCCCTGCAGTAGGTCTCAGGATACCCAATTAAGATAAAATTAAATCATGCAAATATTGATCCAGTTAAATTCGCCAGGGGAAAGTCTTATTATCAGTCAGATTTCTTTATATCAAATAACAAGGAGCTGTGGAAAAGCCCCAAATGTTATGCATATGTATTCTAAATGAGGGAAACAGTAATAATGGGGAAAAACGTTTTATTTTATTTTTATTACTTGCATTGGTTATTGACTTGTAGTTTTGCTTATTAAGATGAATTATATTTAAAATACCAGATCTTTTTCCTGATGTCTAACACTGTCATAGTTCATGCTCTACCCTCAAGGAGCCGACGATGTTGTGCAAGATGCACACAATGTAGGTGATTTGCACAGAGATAAAGGCACGGAATGTGCCAGGAGGACTATAATGGCATGTGGCCTATGGATATCCTTAGAAAATGTCTGTTAGTGATTTCATTGATCAAAGTAATTGCTTATACTTTCATCACTGATTGGACTCACTCTTTGTTGTAGGAAAACCACTGTAGGGACCGCTCTTTATTTAATTGCACAAGTGTGTTTGAATGAATGTAAGTCTAAATTTTGTTAATAAGACTTTTTTCTTTAAGGACGTAGTTTCCAAATGCAAAAATCTGCATTGAAATTGTTGCAATAAAACAAACTAAAAAAAAAAAAAATCATCCTCTCCAAGAAAGGAATAGACGGTTAGTAATAAATTTGCCTAACACTGTCTTCATTGTTTAGGTCATTATTCCATGTTGTTAGCCATAATCTAATAGGTGCATCTGATAAGAAAAGTAGCTATTCTTTTCAAGTTTGTCACATTTCACACATCTGTATGAACACGGAGTGTACCAAATTTTACATGTCTGTGTGAATACAGGCTGCACCAAAGTAGTTACCTTTCAACATCACAACAACCTTTGGTGCTGACCCTTGACCAAAACGCTTCTGGAGTTCCTCTTTTGAATTGCTCTGAGAGTTTACAACACTTCAGGAAAATCCTCAGTAGAGAATCTTAATCCTTTGACAATGGATTCAATTGTCGACAAAGAAAATTACGTGGAGTTCAGTGTGTTGAATAAAATGGGTAATGAATCTGGTTCGAAGTCTGGGCTAAAATTACAAATCATTGTAAATGTTCCAAAAGATATTTCCAAAGGATTTCACACACATGGCACCTTCATTAAAATAAATATATAAACTTCCAAAGAACCTGTTTTGCAGAACAATGTTCATCTTTCTGTATTAGTTATGGCATCGATATTTAAGCAACACTTTATAATTCCTTACAGTGCATCACAGGGGGCTGGTCAGGACTTGCAGTCCTGATGTCGGGGAGTCACAGGCTTCTCTGACAAGCCCTTCTGTTTCTGCAAGGCTGGGGCTTCCCCACAAGTCACTTCAAGGCTCTCATGGTGCAGGACTGCCACCAGATCGCACCTCTTCTAGACTGGGCAGAGAATAGAACATAGAAGCTTCTCCTTTCTCTCTTCACAGAGCCCACAGACTAAAAGGAAGCCAGAAATCCAAACTGTTTCAAAGAGTTGGAGTAAATGACAAGGAAAGTCACAAGGTCACCAGTCTCCCCAAACTTATCAACTTGTCAAAATTTGATGAAAATGAAATGGAAAACAAGTTTACTAAAGGCAGACATACAGCTGGGAGACTTGGGGCACGAGCAAGAGATATTTCCGTACACAAAAAAGCTAATTGTAGGCCCACAGGCCTCAGTCTTTTTACATAACCGGTTGGCAGAAGCTTTCCCTCTTTTCTCTTGACTGCAGCTTTCTCCACACCTTGCTGATCATTTCCTTCTACCTGCTTCCTCTCTACCCTGCCTGGCTGTCCATCACCGGGTCTCCCACAGTGCATGGGGCAATGGGTAGCTCTAATCAGTCAAACCATGACTTTTGATTGTTCCCCTCTCCTCCTTACTCTTTCCTAAAGATAAAGATAAGGCCAGTCTCACTCCTTTAGCTTTTCTTGTTCTCCTTCCTCATTACTGTTCAGTCTTCAAAATAGAAGAGTTTAAGTGCACAAGTTTGAACCCCAGCCTAAATCGGGCATCGCTTATGACCTACCTCGCAGAAGTGTTAAGAGGATGGAATGAGTTTGTGCACTAAAGCCCGGTGCTTGGCCCAGGATAGGCTCTCACTGGATGTTGGTTATTACTGTCATTATTAACACTTTATTCTTCACTATGCTTAATGGACATGTTATACCACGTTCCCTGTGCCACCACTGTGTGATCCCCTCGCACATATATTCACGGCCCTCCCCCTTTTGGCTGGCATGTCGGCCTGTCACCTTCCAAGACTTTGATCTGGAACAGCCTTTATCTCTTTCACTGTGGGGATTTTCCCCAGGCTCCTTTGTCCTCCATTTCAGAGCTTATTTCGCCTCCCTTTTGTGTTACATTTGCTTCTATAGGGTGGTAGAGTTGCCCTATTTACAAGAGTAGCTATCACCATGGTAACTTGGTATTTTGATACAGGCATGAAACAATTCTGAAGGAAAAATAGGTGCCTTATTTTTCAACTTTGGCATGTAGATGTATGGGAATCAAAATGCTTGCCCGGCATTATATAGCTGGTTCAAATGTCAAAGCAAAGAAACAAGTTTTGTTGGTATTTTAAATAAGTATTGAGCAACCACAGCACGCTAGCAATTGAACAGAACATTCTCACAATTAATTTCTGCCTCTTAGGCACTCACTGATGCTGGCAGGCAACGTGGCATATACTTTAGTGAACTCATTTTCTGAATGAAAAAATTGGTACCCATGGTCAAACAAAGACTTGCTGTGTTCACTCAAATTGCAAAAAGCATTGTGAAAATGTCATTTGGGGTCTCTAGGATATTTTGATTGTTTATTGAAGGGGGACAAGACACAGAATTTTAAAGTCAGTCTATTCTTAACGGCCAGAGGAACATGGGTGCTGTGTATATCACATATACACTGTGTATTGCAGGAGGAGTGGACTGGTTTCAAATATTAATGCCTACTGTGTTCCAAGCTCCCTACTATGAGCTGCTCACATAGATTAGTGAACTGTCACTCTTGCCTATGGCAATCTTCCTTTGGTGAAGAAACAATTAATTATAATATAACATGATGTATTATATTAACTCTATAAACAGAGCTATAATATGCTATGAGAGAAGAGAAGCAAAGGGGGCCTCAACGAGATGAATTTAGAATGAGATTTTTAAGGGTGGCTACCTGGTGATATTAGAGGGAATAGGCTTTGCCTCAGGTAGATACTAGTGACACCGCTGTATAGCATCTCTCCAGAACATGAACTTCTTTTATTCCTTCTTCCAAATAGGGCAACCATAATCTCTACCCTGGCATTGAGCAATAACCTAAGTGTGCCTAGGTCCAGGCTCACTGACAGGCCCCGTGGGAATTCCCATGCTGAACCATTTTAGTTTGCTCAATGCATCACTATTTTTCTCACCTTTGCTCATTTTGTTTCATCTGTCTGAAATCTGCCTGTTGTACCACTTCTCCTCTATCCTCCCCACGTGTCTGCTTCCTCTTGTCAACTTTTGCTGCCCTACAGGCTGTAGCTTTGATGTTTTTTTCCTTGGGATAACCTTGTGCTGGTGCCCAGTATTCTCATCCTACTATTTGGTCCTGCAGTATTCTCTTCCCTGTGTACCGGTGCTTGTCCCACTCAGCATCTTCACTGACCATTAGAGAGGCTCCATTCTGACCAATTAGGAGAGTGCTTTTTGGACAAATCAACAACCAGCGGTGGAGGATTTCTGTCTATCTACGCTAGCTCTCCTCTGGCTCAGAGAGTGGAATTTCCTTTCCACTTAGGACTGAAGATTGCATTTCCCAGACCAAAGACATCTGGCCACAACAAAGTGGAGCAGACCAGCACGAGAGTGAAAGCAAAGAGCAAGATGGCACAGTGCAGGGCAGAGTGGTCCAGATGGAGCAGCAAAACAGAGCAGAGCTGTCTAGTGAGAGAGGTCTCTGGCCCCATGACCACCTCTCCCCAGGGCTGCCTCACAGCTGGGCTGTGCTGCTTCATAACTGAGCTGTAACACTATTGAGCCATTGGGATCCCATGCCGTATCACTGAACAAAGTTTCCTTCTTCACCATACCCTCAATTGGTGATTCCAGTGGGTGCTGAATTAGTGTCAGCAACTACATCAGTTGACACTTTCTAGACATGGTCCTCTGATCTACCATTCTGGCAGTCCCAGACCCTAACTTGGACTTTCTGAGTTAGCAAGACCAAAGCTTTCTGCAGCTTCTCCATGGCATGCAGGCTGGATGTGTCCTCTGGCAAACCGCCATATGAACCAACTCTTACCCTATGCTCTTTTCCCTTTTCAAGAGCCAACTCCCCTTCAGTTTCTGCCTGTTTTTGATTTCCAGTGCTTTCTTTTTTTTTTTAAGATTTTATTTATTTTTATTTATTATTTTTTTAGAGAGAGGGGAAGAAAGGGAGAAAGAGAGGGAGAGAAATAACAATGTATGGTTGCCTCTCACATAGCCCTCACAGGGGACCCGGCCTGCAACCCAGGCATGCGCCCTGACTGGGAATCAAACTGGGACCCTGTGGTTCCCAGCCCGCGCTCAATCCACTGAGCTACACCAGCCGGGCCAACCGGTGCTTTCTAGTAGTTGCCTAAAGTTATAATTATTTTATATGGGAGAGTTAAGTCTCATATAAATGACTGTGCAATTATTAAAAGTAGAATCTGCCAAAATGAACTTTACTTATTTCTACACTCTGGTTCTCTACATAAATAAAACAAAGATTTGGCAATCCATTTATACCAATAGATACATTCGAGATTAAACCTAGATTTCTTCCTTGTTTTATAATCTCTCCCTTACCATGGGTAATTTCAACTGTTCTCATAACCTCTCTTATCTCCTTTATTGATGTTTTCTCAGATCTTAACCTTCAGACATTATCACTCACCTGAACTCCAGATCTAGATTTCAAGCTGTTCCTATCCATATTCATAAAATAGCATTTTCTTTTGAAACTTTGCCCAGCCCTGACCAATGGAAACTAACGCCTCCAACTCTAGGATCCTCGTCACTAGGTGTCACGTGTTGTTCATCTTCATATCATCACTGCTAGTGCCTCATTCATTATTTTACTCAAAATTGCTTGTTTGAAAAAGAATTCAAAATGATTCAAAGTGAGGTTCACATTACTTTAAGGTATGATAAAAGCATGCTATTATCCCAAGAAATTCTTTCCCCTCTTACCAAGTTAAATGCTTTGTTTTTCAGTAGGCCTTTAAAGAAAGCTTTGAGGAATGTGACTGAAGTGACACACTAGGACCCACTACTTACAGAAGCACAAAGACAAATATTTAAATGTGACTTTAATGTGACTTGGTCCTGACCTGCTAGTAAAAGGAAATGAAACCTTTAAAAAAGGAAGGAAAGGAAAAGTATTTAGTGAGTTAAAATTCTGAGTAGTAAACAATTTGAGAAAAGTTATGTAATTTGTTATTCTCTTTTGATATAAAGATAAGGGATACATCACTTGAAAAGTGATCTGTTCCAAAAGTAAAATAAAATAAAAGTGATTACTCCCCAACCTCTTTTTTCATGTTTGTTCTAGGATGAAAAACAGGTAGTACTCTTTTTTATGCCTTTTCTAAATCACTTCTTATTTTTCAGTTAAAGTTGATATACAATATTAGATTAGTTTTAGGTGTACACCCCAGTGATTAGACATTACATAACTTACTAAGTGATCATCCTGATACATCTTGTACCCATCTGACAGCATCTAAAGTTATTAGAACATTATTAACTGTCTTCCCTATGCTGTAATTTATATCCTCATGACTTACTCTGTAACAACCGATTTGTATTTCTTAATCCCTTTGTCTTTTGCACCCCACCTCCCCAACCCCCTCTCATCTGGCAACTGACACGTGTTCTCTGTATCTATGAGACTGTTTCTATTCTGCTTGTTTGTTTGTTTTGTTTTATAGATTTATTTGTTGATAGCTATGTATTATTGCCATTTTATTAGTCACATTTTTTATCATCTTTTTTTGGTTCTTCTCCTTAAAGAAGACTCTAACATTTCATGTAATATTGTTTGGTGGTGATGAATTCCTTTAGTGTTTTTTGTTTTTTTTTTTTTTTTTGTCTGGGAAGATCTTTATATGTCCTTCCATTCTAGATGATAGCTCTGCTGGATAAAGTAATCTTGGTTGTAGGTCTTTGCTTTTCATCACTTTGAATGTTTCTTGACAATCCCTTCTGGCCTCCAAAGTTTCTGTTCGGAAATCAGCTGACAGTTTTATGGGAACTCCTTTTTAGGTAACTAATTGCTTTTCTCTTTCTGCTTTTAAGATTTTGTCTTCAATCTTAGGCATGTGAATTATCATGTGTCTTGGTGTGGGCCACTTTGTGTTCATCTTGTTTCAGACTCTCTGCACTTCCTGGACTAGTATGCCATTTCCTTCACAAAGCTAGGGAAATTTTCTATCATTATTTTTGCAAATAGGTTTTCAATCTCTAGCTCTCTCCTTTCTTCTTCTGGCACCCCCATGATGTGAATGTTGGTATGCTTGAAGTTTTCCAGAGGCTCCTTACACAATTTTCATTTATTTGGATTATTTTTTTTAGTTCCAAATAGCTGATTTGATTCTTAGCTTCATCAACCCTACTGTTGGATCCCTATAAATTATTCTTCATTTCAGTTAGTATATCTTTCATTTCTAATTGTTTCTTTTTTATGGTTTTCATATACTTTTTTCTGTGGTTGAAGTTCTCACTGAGTTCATTGAGTATCCTTACAACACAGTGTTTTTAATTCTGCATCTAGTAAATTGCTTGCCTCTTTTTTTTTTTTTTTTTTTTTTTTTTTTTTTTTTTTTTTTTTTTTTTTTTTTTTTTTTTTTTTTTTTTTTTTTTTTTTTTTTTTTTTTTTTTTTTTTTTTTTTTTTTTTTTTTTTTTTTTTTTTTTTTACTATTTTTATTGAGTTTTGTTCTGTTCTTTCATTTGGGACATGTTTCTTTGCCTTCTTATTTTGGCAGCCTCTTTGCATTTCTTTTTGTTTATTAGGTAGAACTGCTAGGTTTCCTGAACTTGGTAGAGTGACCTAATGTAGTAGATGCCTTGTGGGTTCCAGTGGCACAGGCTTCTTTTTCACCTGAGTTGGGCACACCAGGTGCACCCCCTCCCTTTCCCTTATGGGTTGTGTTCACCCCCTTGTTTTAGTGAGCCTTGATTGCTGTTCACATGTTAATGGAATATTTTACCCTCAGGCTGATCAGCTGCAAGGACTGGCTTTGATTACCAGCCACCTTGGAGGATCAGCTGTGCAGGGGCCCATCCCACAGAGCAGGGCTTATTTCAGTGGATTTCTGGTGCCCGCTGAATCTGCCCCTTGAGTGTGTTGCATGGAGGTGATTGAGTGTGCTTCAATGGGGTCTGAATTTTTCCATTGGGTGAAAGGACTCTGGGGTCTCCCAGAAATTACACCCTAAGGTTAGCTATGGCTTATGTTCTTCCTGGGACCTCTCGGAATGGTGTGCACAGTGACGGGAAGATGGCTACTACTTGTGCTGGGATTGGAGGTGCAGGAGAGGACAAGATGCAGACCAGTGTTAGCTGCCAGGAGTACCAGGCCTGAGGCCACTTTGTGGAAGGTAGGGGGACGCACCAAGGTCAGATGCTGCTTGTTTGAGAGGCTTGAGGAAAGTCTGAGGTCTGAGCCAAGATAGGCCATTCATATGGAAAAGCCACTAGAAACAGCTTGGATGGGCCCCCAGTTTGGGTGGGGTGGTATCTCAGGGAGTCACCAAGGTTGGATGAATGGTGATGGCCAAGCTGATGGAAACTCAGACATGGCATGTACTTGCCTCTGGCTCTGTGGAGAAAGGGCTCTGCACAGAAATAATGGCCTCTGCCAGCTCTTCTCTCTGGGAGGAAGCCACTCTTCCAGTCCTTGCGCTGAAGCCAGACGATTCATTCTCTCCCCATATGTCCTTGGTTCCCTTTGAGCTACTGTCCCAGTGCTGTAGTTCAGATGAAGTGAGTCTGAGTAAGGTCATGTGCAGGCCCTTTAAGAGGAAGTGCACGCCACTCCAGCGATTCTGTGTTTTCCTCAGCCTGGTTTTTACTGTCAGAAGTTACGGGCTTATTTTCTCGGCACTGGAACCCTGGGCTGGCAGGCCTGGAGTGGGGTGGGACCCCTGGATTCTCAGGGGCACCTATGCTGCCAAAATATCCCTCCCGGTTTTTATCTACCACATGTGGGTGTGGGACCAGCCTGTTCTGTGTCTCCAACCATCCTACCAGTCTCGATGTGGTTTCTTCTATATAACCTTAGTTCTAGGATTTCCATGCAGCTAGGTTTCAGGTGGTTCTGAATAATGGCTGTTCTGCAGTTTGATTGTAATTTTGATCTGGTTTGAGAGTTTCTGAATATTGCATTTTCCTATGCCACCACCTTGATCTTCAGAAGCCTTAGTAATTGATAGTCTTAGATAGCTCACCATATTGTTAGGAAGAGATTTAGTATACATTTAAATCAATATTTTTAGTTCAATTTGCAAAGAGCTGACATTCACTCAGAAATGCGGAAGTGGCAACCAATAAAATGGTTTCCTTCTCTGAGATGCCCATGTAAGAAAATATTGCTAACAATAATGGAAGTTAGTCATTCACATTGAAAAGGCACTATGCCCATAAGTGCTCTTGAAACAACATGTCAAATATGCCTATTTCTAAAGTTCTGATTTATACAGTGCTTTTCTCACTGTGTAATAATATCAGTCTCTGAAGTGCATCCCATAATTACACCAGCAATAACCATTTCTTTTTGTTTATAAAAATAACCCTAAGTGAGCAGCTAAATGTAATTTCCTGAAGCAAAAATCTAAGAATTGATAGCATCTGTTTAACTCTCTCTGTATCATTTTCAAACCCAAGTTCAAAAGGTTAAGATTTCTGTTTGTAATGCTTTCTAAACTATGTTGCCCATCAAGTAATGAAATTAGCAATGATTGAAAATCACAGGTACATTTAATGAATAGCATTTAATGAATGTATGAAGATATTAAAATACAAATATACCTTGATTATTCAGTATAATTTAAGGAATAAGATATTACATTTCTTTGAATTTTCTGGTTACCACCACTTGTGCTCGGTGTATAAATCAGTTTACTTACCTTGTTTCCTTGGATCACTATATTTTTCTTAACATAAGCATGAATGAACCACCAGTCTTGAATTTAGAAATCAAAATATTGATTGTACAATCAGTAGTCTTTGGAAAAAATATAATAAAACAGAAATTAAAGTTTCCACCTAATTCATAGGTGGAAGACAGTAACTTTTAATCAGCAAATGCTTTAAATTATTTCAGTTATAAATTTTAATTCAAAAATTAATGCCAAAACAGTTTTGGGAAATAACTGGATAATTTAGGATTTAATAATCTTATTTTAAGAGATGATGATAAAAATGCAAATATGAAATTGCCTCTGGCTCTCTTTGCTAACAGAATAAATCTTCATTGAATCATTAACCCCCCCTTTATACATATTCATACTTTTTCTGGAGCCTGAAAACTCAAAGGTAAAAAGAAAAGGCCCGTAGAGGTGTCTATGATGCCTCTGGGAAATAGGTGAGAGGTCACGGTCTTTGGCCATGAGCCTTTTTGTAGTCCCGATTTTCATTGCCTGTGCTTATGTCCATGCGGTGCCTCTGTCTCAAGGTGGGCTCTAACTTTTCTACCTCAAAGAACCAGAGTCAAATGCGTACTTCATTTTTATCTGCTCATTCTAAGAAATTAATGCAACTGCCCCACATGAAGAGTGACATGTCTTTGTTTAGGTGAACAGTTTGCATCACATGTGGCTTTATCCTCCTCAAGTAGCATATTTATTTGGGGAGCTTACTGTGCAAGAGAAACCAAGTTTACTGGAAAAATGTTTACTACCTCTTTGTGATAACCGATCAATATCATGCAAATAAAGAAAATATTTAAGTGAAATTTGTTTTTCTTTTTGTTAGACATTCTCAGGCCAGATTCTTTGGGGATTATGAACCAACGAACCCTCCTTAGTTTCTATTTGAGACTTCCTGGTTATCCATCATATTTCTTAGGACTTTTGGGGTTTTAGGTTAAAGAAAATTATTTTAAACAGAGTCAGACTTTGTACAAGGGCTCAGGAGTCTTTTTGGGAACCACCAGTGGAAGTGGGGGTGGGACTAAAGAATAAGGAGGCCCCGGGACGCCTGCCTCCCGGAGCCCTGCTCCCCTCTCCTGTCTGTTCCATGCAATTGCTGGGCTGCTTAGTCCTAGTGCAGACGGTTCCTCTGTTTCTCAGTTTGTATGATAGAAAATGGCTGGTATTTAATGACTCCACATTACACTGTTCTTATCAGGAGATGAGCAAGATAGACTGGAGTCTTACCTGCAATGAATGGCCCGTTTTCAGAGGCAAACTTGTGTTGGCCCCACGCGTTTCGGTCTGAAGACTGACCTGTGTTGCACACACAGAGCTGCTCCTGTTATTTATGTGAAACAAATGGTGGGAGGAATTTTGAAGGTGACAAAAGATGCCTTGATTTTAACTTTCAAATTCCTTACATGAAGTTTTGACTTACAAAGTGTATAGATAATTAAAATATTAGGTCAATCAATTCTATTCATTGATTTTTAGTATTTATCAATGGTCAATCAGTTATCATTCAAATAAATCTAGAGCTTTATTTAAGGGAAAGCTAGAATTGGCTTTGGTTTGCAGCTGTGCCTACTGAATCCTACTACTTATGGTCCAGGGATATGAACAATATTGGCCTATTTAGAATCATATTAAATAGCATATTACATAATTTATTTGCTCCTTTTTATTTTAGAAATAAAGAACACTAGACTGTAGTGTTGCTATAAAAGCAAGCACATGCATTCACACATAGCTATAACTCTAAAATATTAATTGTCGACCCTGGCACTCTTCTCTGATGTAATGTGGCTCATACTCACTTGGTCCAAAGGCAGGAATGATAGATGAATTGCTGAGATCATGGTGTTGAGGAAGTCAAGGTCAAAGGTGTAAGCTCTGGGTGGGCCAGGATTTTTGTAAAGAGAAAATGAAAAGCCTGCATTTCAAACCTCATCTAATCTTCTTATTAAAAATATCATTACACAGGAGGGAAGCTGCTGATAATATTAAAGAAATTTCTTACACAAAAATGCATGTGCCTCTGTATCTACTATCAATTTTATATAAAGGGAATTCTATGTTTAATCAAAAACATATCTTGATCAGGAGCAAATTCATATACTCTGGATTTTATGGAAATAGATCCTCTAACTTTCAACTAGTAATCTTAAAAATGACACATGTAGTGTTCACTAATAATTGTTTAATCATTACCATGACCCAAATAAGTTATAATATATGTTATTCCTGAAATCTATAGCATTTCTTTGTATTTTTGATACAATGACTAGTTATATGGTTAAATTTTTAATTGATTTTAGAGAAGAGAGAGAGAGAACATCGATTTGTCGTTCCACTTATTTATGCTCTCATTGGCTGCTTCTCGTACGTTTCCAGACCAGGATCAAACCCGCAACTTTGCCATATCAGGACGGCACTGTAACCAATTGAGCTATCTGGCCAGGGCCTTGAATTTTCTTCACTTCATTTCTTAGGTTGGAAACAAAGAGAGAGAGGGAAAGAGAGAGATAGGAAGGTAAATCTTTTTTATCTTAGAAGAAAAGGTATGTCTTGGGGGCCATCATGTGGCTTTTACCTTTAGAACTCTAGTCAAGTTCAGATGCCCAACATCACTAAGTTTTGCAACTGACTGGTGAGTCAAAGCTAGCTAGCAGTGCCTGGGATATAAACAATATAGCATTGCGCATCCGGGCATATTTTCTTAGAAATTTGAAGTTATTCTTAACTAAGGTTTTCAAAACCTAGGTAAGAATTTACCAGATCTTGTTGACTTTATTGCCACAATATATTAGCAACTGCTGATAATTTTAGGTAGATATGATTGAAGAACTTGACCTATTTGATATCCATGTGAATAATTTCACTGATGATATAAATTAAAGAAAAAGGATATTATCAGCTAATATGCACAAACTATTAGTCACACAGTTATGAAAGGGTAAGATGCTGACTGACTTGCCTGCTCTTTTCATTTTAGTAAACACATAGGATGAAATATACCCCAAATTGTATGACTCCTCTATTGATCCCACTTTATATAACATACATCAGACATGCCAAAGCACACGTGCACGCACGTGTATGTTGTAAGGTCTGTCTCTTTCCCTGGTTCTGCCTACTTCCTCGTTAGGTCTGGCTTAGGCTGCTGTTTGCGTGTGTGCCCATCACAAGCCAGTGGGTTGTGCAGGTAACTTTCCATCGCCTCCTGACACGATCCTGGGAGCAATCTGAGCGCCTGCCATTTAGGCTTTGATGTACAGATTTCCTTTCAAGAAAGGAACGTTTCCATTACTGCAACTAGAAGGAACAGATTTCTTTTTCTACCAGGAATCAGAGTGATCTATTGTCTCTTTGATACTGTGGGTTTTCTTTCACGGACCCCTTCCAATTTTAGCACGATATCACTTTTCTACCGTAAAGATCGGTTATTTCCTAAACCAACATCTCCCTTAAAGGGCTGTGTAACAATTTTCATTATACAGTTATTAGACAAGACACAATCACATTAAGTGCCGAACAATCTATTAGCATTAAAATACAATACAATAGTCACACACATGTGCTCTCTTTGGCTATTGACCACAGGACTCTATGAGAACTATTTTGTTGTATTTTAATGTAATTTACTTTATTTCTAGTTTATTGAGATCTAATTGACATACAATGTGATGTCAGTTTCTTGCACTATAAGCTTTGTGTCTTAAAGGTTAAAAAACATGTTTTTAAAATTCCTTTTTAAAGCATTAAATTTAACGAAACCTTTTTAGGAACCCTTCACTAAAACCTGAATTCTTTGATTTATATGAATGACACCATTATTCTGTTACACTATAAACCCAACTATAATATTGGCAAAAAATAGATTATCTGGTGAAGGTCCGATACTTTTATTTATTTTTTTATATTTTATTTATTTTTAATTTCATCTTGACTGTATTTTTTTCCCCTTACCACTTCGTCCTCTTAGCCCCTTCCGCCAGCGGTCACCGCCCTGCTGCCTGTGCCCACACATCCTTTTTCCTTTGTGCTTGACCCCTCCGTCCCCTCACCTCCCACCCACCAGCTGTCATAAAGGTCAGATATTTTTAGTTTCATGGTTTTAATTTCACTTTTTCTTGACCATGGAAAACTGAGCTGAAGTTACAGACTCAGTTCATGGCTTATTCATAATGAACAACCGCTGTGAAAATCACCAGCCAAGGTTAAAAGATCGAAATTAATATTTATATACATTTACATTACACAAAAATCTTTCCTGTACCTTTTCTTTTTAAATTAAATGTCTTTAAATTAAGTGCACAACAGCCATTGTCAATATGCCCGTGGCTCGGCTGAGGGTGCCTAGGCTGCCAGTGCGGCTCGCACACGGCCGTGGCATTGGGAACTGACAATGGATTCTGGGGTACTCCCTCTGGACTGCTAGCTCCCCAGACCTCGTCTTTTCACTAAGCTGTGCAGCATCCCCAATTCCATCAATCTGTCTGCCTACCGACTCCTTCCAACAAGCAGAACAAACTTCCTCACTCATTCTTGCACAAATTATACATATTTCTTTCTTATCTTCTCCTTTTATTTTGTCTGACTTGGAAAAAACTTGGGATAGGAGGCTGACATTAACTTCACTCAAAGGAATAAAAAGAATCTCAATATCTAATGATATTCTAATTCAAAAGAAAACATTTATTAATGCCAATTTTATGTGCTGATACAAAGAAAAAGTGCCATCTGAATAGTTGTATTTATTGAAATTCAAAATAAAGAGTAAACTTTATGTTAGGATAGCCAACATCCTGAAACCCCACACTTTATTTCTCTTTGCTGGAACATTAACAGCACTTTCATTATAAGGTCAACTTTCCAATACTTTATTAAAATGTTGACATCTTACCAGACATGCAAAATTTGTAAGAGAAGTCTGAAAGTTTGCTTTTTTGGAGATAAAACTAGTTTGTATAAATATTTATTATAAATGAAAATGAAAACTTAATTAAAAGAATATGTAGTGATTAACAAAATGGGGTTTTATAATTTGACATGCTGAGATTTCCTCCAAACTCTGTAATCCACAGTGTGATTTTAGGCAATGGTTTTTTATGTTTTTGAACATTAGTTTACTCAACTGAATAATGGATTGATATTTGGATCAAGTAGTAATTTTTTAAAAGCACATCAATAAATGTAAGATATGTGTTAAAAAAGGTTTTTAGCACCATTATGACATGAAACTCATTCATCTTATTTGTATTTTTAATATATATTTTTAGTGTTTTAACCAGTAATCATTGATATGTACCACAGGATAACATGAAAATAATCTATACTCTCAGCCATCTGATTTAATTTTCTCTCAAAATTCTGCTCACTATTTACTGAAAAGACCTATACTGTGAACACACAATGGTAAGATTAGTCGGGAGTCAAAATGTGGGAATTGCATTTGAAGCTTTCTTGACATAAATTGAATAGCCCAGTATTTCAATTAAGCAACAAAATATATAACCCAGAGAGTCAAGGGAAAAAATCATCTGCTGTAAATGGAGAATTACAGCTTGCGTTTAGTTTTGAAGACACTAGTAAATTGTTTTTTTTTACCTTTTTAAAAACAGAGGCATACATTTTGAAAAGTACACATGGTATTTATATTGGAAATACAATTTGACTATGCAGTCAATATTTGTAGACCATGTTTGTTCTAATGCATCTTAACCAATTTTACAATAAATAATTCTTATATCTGACACCAACATTCTTAAGGTGATAAAAAGTTAGAAGAATAAGATTGCTCTATCTTTAGGTTATCTTCTTCCAACTGAAAACATTTTTTCAAAGCTTTGAGATTAATATTAAAATTTTTTAGGAGATGCTACTTACGTTTACTAAATAGGAATTAATTCTCTGCTGCACGTCTTCACTTTAACGAATTATACTTTATTACTCTTCAGATATTTTCTTTTTTTATTTATTTATTTTTAGAGAGAGGGGAAGGGAGGGAGACAGGGAGAGAAACATCAATGTATGGTTGTTCCTCACATGGCCCTCACTGGGGACCTGGCCTGCAACCCAGGCATGTGCCCTGACTGGGAATCGAACCAGGACCCTTTGGTTCCCAGCCCGTGCTCAATCCACTGAGCTACACCAGCCAGGGCCAGATATTTTCTTTATAACACAATCTAATTAGAAGGAATTCCTTTAAATTATAGCAATATATCCCCAGAGGTTGACACAACGAACTTCTCTCCATTTGCCAGGAGAATGTCTGTGGACCTTCTGGATCACATGACATTTCTCTCTGTCTCGCATGTTCTGGCATGCAGCCTGCGCCTCTCAAACCCTTTATTTCTTGGACTTCCTCTCCTCCCAGTTTGCCTGCACACTAGGGCTACCGAGTTCCCCTACATTTTCTTCCATGCAGCCACTAGGGCAGGGACACAGACCCTTCCACGTACGAACTAATTGCTGTGGGCGAATGCAGGGAGTAATAAAAGTAACTGCAATTGGAGATACCTGCTGGTTTTAGGTATCCTGAAGAGCTCCATCACTTTTATTTCAATCTGGAACCCACACTGCACCAACATTTCTGCTGAGTCTTTATTATTTCCACAAAACATTAGAAACATAAAATATGACAAAAAACAAAGCAAAATCTCCAAAGTTTCCTACATGTCTCTTATGGCAGAAATGGCTTATCTACAACAGTGCAAACAAATTGAAGTTGAATACCAAGTGTCCTTGATATTAATCTTTTCCCCAATGCTACTTAATCATATATCTTTTCTCATCTTTATTTCTACCCTTTCCTCCACCTCTCCCTCCCAATGCCACCCATTTCTGTGCATTTCAAATGTGGTGTTCTAAATTCACCTTTTTTTTTTTTTTTTTTGTATTCAGTTTCATTCCCAAGAAGCTATCTTTGTAAACAAAAACTTATTTTCTATAATGGGAATTCTTATACCAGGTGGTTTAATTTTGTTTTTCCTATACCACATAATAAAATGGTTGCCACCAAAGTTAAAAAATTAAGCATTCACTATGACGTGCCTCCCAGAATCTTCTCGAGACCTGAAGAATGCTCTTTCCCTGTTGTTGACGGGGTTGTTGGCAGACAGCTCTGACAGATCGCTTCCAAGATTGCCTCCAATAAAGAGGGTCCACTCACCCAAAGCCAAAATTCTTAATAGGGTGCCATGCATCCAATGACTAGTCCACATGGGACTGCCCGGGTGTGCAGCACCCTCACAGTCCAACACGACGGGAAGGACCGTTGGAGCTTCATAGCAGAATGAGGTGTCAGCTGAGGTCTCCACTGAAACTGCATGGCAGCCCACTGCTTCTGCCTAATCTGGCTCCTTTCACTAACCCTCCATAAGCATCGATTCCAAAAGCCCTCCCTGATAAACTTTCTGCCTGCCAATCATCTTAGAATCGGCTTCCTTTGGAACCTATCCTGAGACATGATCTTAGTGTTGTTCCATAGGATTACCAACTTTCTCAGTCAAGTGGGATCTCAACAATGCTTTTAGGTAGATCTGGACAGGTTCTTTTCCTGGGCGATTCATGGCAGGTTCTTTTGCTTAGACTGTGGCTTTGCTATTTTGGGGTGGGAATCAGGTATCAGTATTTATAAAGATCCCCTGGGATTCTGACGTGCAAGTAAGTCTGGAAGACACTGGCCAGTAACTCCACCATTCTTCATCAAGTCTCTCTACCTACCCGGCTGCATTTCCTTATTAAAAGAACACTTGCTATCTCTTTGATATTCTTATATCTGGTTTGGGGAATAGTTTTATTTAATGCTCATCTGAGTAGCCATGCTTTTTTCCACCCTGAGGCTAATGAGTGACTATAGTCTCCTTGCCTCAGGTTGGGGCCCTCCATTCTCCAGGATCTCCAGGGTTTCTATACTGCATTTTTTCCTAGAGACAAGTATAAGCATATTAGAATTGTGGTTTAACAAAGGAGAATCGACTTAACATGTTGAAACAATAAAAGACAGTGTCTGTCAAAGAACAAGGAATTGTTTTGTTACTTCATTTAATCATTTTATCCCACCATTAAGTCATAGTTACAACAAATTATTTGAGAAGATAAAAATCAAGCAAACAAAAAGAAAAACTAATAGCTTTGCCTTTGTCTTGTTTCTCTGAGTTGGGTTATCCGTTCTGGAGAGCTAAGTCCCAGCTCTCAGTACCAAAAAAGACACATATCTGAGGTTTCAATCGAAGTAGTATCTTCTTATTGATAGATATGCCATTCAGCTTTCCAACTTACTAATTTAATATTTGAAACCTAACATTTATACAGAGCTTTACAGTTTATAAAATATCTTGACATCAATTACTTCATTTGACATTCTTTAGTTGTGCTGTGTGATTTAATAAATTGAGTGACACTGGCATTAAGTTCTTGTAAAAATGTAATCATGATTAACAAAAAGCAATTTGATATATTTGCTTTTAAGCCCTAGTACATCCTGCTATTAAAGTTTAATGTTGCATGATGACCTAATTTTTGAAAGACTCCTATGCATTTGGTCAAAGAGTTTAAGCAGAATGGTACTATTAGAAGGGAAATATTAGAAAGTGGATTTAGAATTAGGTGAGCCAACCTAAAAATGGATGATTCTGCTCACATAGCTGAGTTATTAAGTCTGCATTTTTTCATGCCCAAGTCCACAAGGAAAATCTCCACAGTAATAAAGTTTGATCTCTTTAAGACCTGTCATTTCCAGGCAATTTAGTCAACTTTTAGAATTTCTATAGTTCTCTCTTTTCTGGATATACTTGGATGTTCTTCCGGAGCTGGGGATTTAAGGAAGCAAAGTTGACAGGTATTGAAGCATTCTTGTCACTGTGGCCTGGAATCTCACCTATTTTACTTCAATAAACGTGACTATTCCGGCTCAGTGTATTATATAAAACATATTTAATACTGCTTTTAATCATTGTAAGAGTTCAGACAGAGAATGTTGAAAATTAACACTAATATTTTCTTCAACTTAAAGAGGTGAAATAAAAATCTCTTATCAAAGTAAGAGATACATTGAAAGGGCAAAATATGTATTACAGAATTGTAAAGTTTTTATGAAATTTCCAACTGAATCTTGTCCATCGTCTTCGAAAAAGTAAGAGATTGCATTGAAAGTTCAAGTGAAAAAGCTTTTGGAGAGTGAAAACATAATTTTCTTTTCTAAATTACAGGCACACCTCATTTTATTGCACTTCACTTTTTTGTGCTCCACAGCTGTTTTTTTTTTACAAAATGAAGGCAAGACCTGCCACCAGCGAAAAGATCACAACTTGCATTATTGCCACATTTGCTTTATTACAAGAAACCTGCAAAATCTCTGAGAGATGCCTGTACAAAAGGACATGGGTGTGCGGGTAAATATGACCGTGTTTCAATAACAATAGCTAATATTTAAGGTGTGTTTATTGTGTTCCAGGTCACAGGCATTGTCCTCACAACAGCCATGTGACATAAACCCTATTTTACAAACAAGGACACCGAGAGACCAAAGAAATTATCAAAACTTATGCAACTATTAAAGAGCAGAAGCAGGATCTGAATGCAGGAAGGATCACACCAGTCAGTGCCTTCTGGTCAGGCTGAGTTTCCCCTTCAGCCATTGGAGGTCGTTGCGATGCCCTGGTGGGCCGAGAGTCAGCATATTGAAAAAACAAACCAACTGTGTTGGATAAAGAAACAGAATAAAAGATTCATCTTTCTTAGCGGAAAAGAATATATGAGTTTCTGCTAGCAGGCTAAATGCTTCCCCAGAGCCTGGAAATGTTACTTTGATTTGCTAAATTGTTCAGCTTACAACTAGAAAATGAAATGTTCGGGGCAGAGATGGCAGGTGGGTCTCACGGCATGTGTGAATGAGAGAGACTGTTGACAGCGTCTGATAGTGGACGCTTTCTTCAGGCAGCCTCCTGGGTTAACAGAACACAGCAGCTGTCTCACTGGGGCTGGGGACAGACGGATGGATAAGAATGCTAGGAATGTACCAGTCTTGGTGGGAGCAGTGAGAAGAAAAGACTTAGTGAATATAAGAAACTGTTAAATAAAAAAAAAATTCCCTCTCATCTTAGAGCCTCTGATTCCTGCCCCCACCCCTCATGCATCCTCACTAACGTGCTCAGTGTATCATAGGGTCTGTTTGTTTCCTTGTAAAATATATGATTTATTGTTTAAGTGTAGGTTGAAATAACTTAAAATTGTTACTTAGTCAGGCAAATTAAATGTCTGACTGTCTTGACATCCAACATCGGCAATCCTGTATGGTGCAATCTAACATAAACGAAAGTGTGCAGCGGAGCTCCTTTTTCCATCGTTTTCTTAGCCCTGTGGTTTTTCACTCGGTGCCTGTTACAGCCGAGTGATAGAGATAAGTGTGGGCTTCAATCTTGGCTCTGCCACTTACTAGCTGAGTGTCAGGGGACAAGCCACATAACTTCTGCAACAGCTTCTCCATCTAAAGAAACTGGGGAAAATAGAAGTGACCTTGTATACCTTAATACATATTTCATAGACTCAAAGACATTCTGATGCTAGTACTTTATTGTTACCAAAACACAGCAAGGTGAAGTTTTCATGCAACTGCAGCACCACACCACCAGGCTGGCACTCACTCAGCTGTATCGTGCTTCTTGGTCTTAGAATTGTGAAACTGTAGGGGAAATGATGCCTATTAGAAGTGATGAAATAGGTAATTGACTGTATGAATTAAATGAGCTAATAACCAACCTCACAGAACAGTTCACTTAGGACAGTTCACTGGTTCTTTCTACGCACAGAAAGAACTTAGTATTATTGAAATCTACCATGTTGTTGAATGTGCATGTGTGTGTGGGTCTCCTTGAACCTGACAACAGTTTGAGTTCAGTGCAGTCTATAGGGCCATGTTTTCTCCAGAAACCACAGAAGTCAACTTCAATATCTAATGCTCATACGGGACCTGGGAAGGCAGGGCATTGATTCAGTTTATACTTCTCCCAAAGTGCAGTGATCCTAGTGCAGAGATAGGAGCTGTGCATAGAGAGTGGAAGAAACCCTGGGGCAGAGGAAAGACTTTTCTTTGTGATTGTTGATACCTTTGTTGTTACTTAAAGTTCAAGATGGAGTTAAAACAGGAAGATTAAAAAAATATCTAATGAAATATCTAATGAAACAAGAAAAAAACATTAGTAAAATACAGTTTCAATCACCCAAAAGATAGAAGCCAATAAGATAAAATAATTTAGAAAATATTCTCATTCAACTCAGTTTATTTCTCCTCTGACCCCAAATGTTAGTACAATGACTGTCTTAACCATACACAATCAAAAACTCCATTAGGAAAAAAACCCCAGCAAACTCTAAACTGTACTATGCAAACTCTCTTTCCCACAAAATAGAAATTGAAAAAATAAACTATTACTGATAAACGGTTATGTATTAACATACAAGATAAGGCTGACATTCTTAAACTTGAGGTTACTTATTCAGGTATGTTAGTTGCAGAGAAAGGTCAAGAAACAAATTAATGTAGATCCTAACGGCACCCTCTTAGTAATTAAGTTTAGCAGGAATTCCTGAACATATAAGTACTTTTAAAAGTTATTTTGAAGTCAACATGTTCAAACTTAAAAACTGAATAAATGAATCCAATACAGTGAATACATATTAGAGTAATAGGATACCACCCAAATATCTGTCCACCATCATATTTCTGAGTCAAGAAATGTTTCAGGAGAAACAAGGTTTCTACTCTTAGATGTAGGGTGAGGAGATTCTCCACCCTCTCTTCACCCAATGTCTAAGAGTAGAAGCTTTAAATCAGTATCCTAATACTTATGCAAACTTCTGCTTTGTTAAAGCATTAAAAAGAGTAAATACATTCTCAATTTTTAAATTGTCCCTACAGTCAGCACAACCATTTACTATAAGAGAAATAAAGGAAATCTGAATTTTTTTTAAAAGATTTTATTTTTAGAGAGAGGGTCAGGGAAGGAGAAAGAGAGGAACATCAATGTGTGGTTGCCTCTCACGTGCCCCCCACCCCCACTGAGGACGTGGCCCAAAACCCAGGCACATGCCCTGACTGGGAATTGAACCAGGGACCCTTAGGTTCACAGGCCAGTACCCAATCCACTGAGCCACACCAGCCAGGGCTGAATTTGTTTACATCTGCAAATAACCTCCCCCCAAATTCATTTTAGCTGCTGCAGCATCATTTCTTTTCCTACCACTGATCTTTTAACTGGACTGGCTAACAAACTGAAAAAACTCATGGTATGTGAGCTTTTATTACCACCATTACAGCTGTAATTCTCAATCAAAAAGCACGTCATATCTATAGAAACACTGAATTTGCTGCATCAGGAAAAAGAGAGAAATGTTTTTGCTGCTTTCCCCCTGAAAAATGCCCTCTTAAAGTGAGTCAATCACCTGTTATTTTTCAGAAAGGAGGGTTTTTGTTCCCTCGTTCTTGGTGAGCACATGATAGTTATATGACCACTAGGTATTTTATGTTTGTATTATCAGTCATCCCATGAGAGTCAAAAAAGTGACAGTTCAGGACAGTATGAATCTTACAGGTCTTCCAGTTTTTCCTTTGAATATGAAAATGATATTTTTATTCTTCCAATGAGGAAAAACTACAGTGGATTTTAAGTGAACAAATATAAAGCTACCGGGTAAAAAGGAGAGATGAAAGAGACCTAACCTGTCAATGCCTTTATTGCTACTGAGCCCCAGTCACAGGCGGGTGCCTGACACCGCCCCGAGGAGCGAGGGAGCGGTCGGCGGGAGCGCCTCCCCTCATCCCCAGTGCGCGGAGGTCGCCGCGAGAAACGCGGGATCCGAGGCTGCTGATGGCGGAGACCGTGAATCGCAAAAACCAGATCATTGTCAACACTGACGTTTTGGCCAATCTTGTGCTGTAGTGCCTGTTTGAAAATGACAGTGAAATAAAAAGTGTAAATTTATGTTGTTTACAAAGATGTTAAAATTTAAAAAATTTAAAGAAATAAAAAGATGGACCAAACTGTATCAGGGAAATGCTAACCCACTACCTCCCTTCAAATAATAATAATAATAATACCGCCATTGTTACCTAAATAGTAGTATCAGACAAAATGGATTTTAGAGCCCGAAGCTCTGATGGTTGCCAGGCAAGACACTTCCCATTGACGAAAGCTACTCTACAATCCAAACTAGAGGGCAGAACAGTTTTAAGCATGTATCAACATGGCCTGGAAATCCACAGACCCAAAAGCTACTGGGAAATGTTTGTAAATCTCTCTCAGAAAGTCATCAGCTAAAAATAAACACTAGGTACTTAAAAAGTAAAAGTAATAGGTTTAGAAAAATGTGAACCCTATAATCAAGAGAATAAATATGCCAAATTAGTGATTTTCAACCTTTTTCATCTCATGGTACACATAAACTAATTACTAAAATTCTGAGGCATGCCAAAAAATATATTGTTTGCCTAAGTGCCAAAAAAAATAGGTATACTTTTGATTCATTCACACCAGAGGGCTATTGTTGTGCTGGCTGTTGTCATTTTTTATTTGACAGTCTAAGGGAGAAGAGGCCAGTGTCCCTGACTACACAGTCAGGTGCTGTGTGTGTTACAAACTCCTGTGGCGCTCGTGGGCCACAGCACGCTGGTCGAAAATCACTGTGCTCGGCCAATACACCAAAAACCTGGTTCTTTTAATAGAACAATGAATAGACACGTTAAGCTACTCTGCTGAAGAGGGAATGAAGTAAAAAGAAAAAAGAAAACAACATATGACAGATTTTTAAAATACTACATGCTACTTTCTATGACTAATTTTTTCAAGGAGCTGTAAACTGTGAAAGTCGGTCAAAAGGAGCACAATGACTTAACACCCTAATTCCTACTGGGAAAAACATACCCCTGTGTGCCTCCAATAGCAAAATTACAGAATTCTAACAAATTTTTATGAATAGATAACCCCATTTTATATAAACAATTCTAGAGCACACAAAAACCGTCAGTTTCTTAATGTTTTATTGAGGCAAGCATAGACTGAAATTGAAAAGAATAGTGAAAAAAAAAACAGGAAAGAACATGAAAATCACGTAGAATTTTAAACCCCTCAGTAAAAAGCAACAAATCAAACATATCAGATGCCTGTTAAAATAATGTTATGACCAAGGATGATTTATTACAAAAAGTTTTATTCAATACTAAGAAACCTAATGACATACTTCACTATATTAATGGGTTAATATATATTATCATCTCTGTAGATGAAGGAAATGCATTTTATAAAATGCAACATGTATATTCATCAAATCTCAAAGTAAGCTGGATATACCATGAGATGTGTCTACACCTATGGTAAATATTACATATATGTAGTTAGAATATACAAAACGTTTCTACCATGGCAAGAAACAATAAAATGCTTGACCCACATTATTACTAAATATACAAAACAGAAACTAAGTATTAACTTGGAAAACAAAAAAAACTATCATTATTTGCTGTCATGAGTATCTGCTATCAGCAAAATACTCATACAAGAGAATCACCAAAAAGCTATTAGAACTAATATAAGAATAAAATAAACAACTAGAATGAAACAAATATATAAAGGTGGCTACATTTTCAGTACAACAGTAAAAAAAATAAAAAATAATGTGAAAAGGAGGTCTCACTCACAGTAACAACAAAAATTATTAAACAGTGTAATAAAATAACATATTCAATGAGGTTCAATGAAAGTGCATGTATGTTCTTGAAAGTGAGATATTATAGTATTAGATGAGAGAACAGGTAAAACTTTTAACTTTTCACAACTCAGTAAAATTTGTTATGGAACTTGATAAAATGTTTCTAAGATTTACGCACAAAATAGAATTCTGCAAAAGAATATAAGTATTTTTGATTAGAAGGAAAGGTGTGTGGAATGGCTTGTCAGAACTGATATTCTAGTATAACAATCTAATACTGTACAGGAATTAAATAAAAATCAATGGAAAAGAATAAATGATCTAGAAACAAACAGATTTGTATGGGATTTGTGTATATGATTTATGTGGCATTTTACATGATTGTGTTAAGTTTGAACTTTTTAACAAGTGTTATTTGGAAAATAGTCCATGTATCTAGAAATTTGTAAAAGTCAGATTTCTACCTCATACAAAATAATTTCCAAGTGAATTGAAGAGCTAAATAAACGCAAATCAATAAAAGAACAGAAGAAAATAGAATAATAATTTTATTATTTAGAAGTGGGAAAACCTCAAAAATGTGGAGTTGAAAATACTGACAGAGTAAATCACTTCAAAGAAAAATTTCAGTAAGACAGCACCATTGGCAAATTCACAAGATAAGCAAATAATTAGGAAAAAAATGCAAATAATGAGTTCTTACTAATTTAATTGGAAAAGTCAAGTAATTCAATAGGGAAACTAAAATAGACAATTTAAAGGAACACAAATGGCTAATAAACATGAAAAAAATCACCAACCCATCTCATTAGCAATCAGGAAAGCCCTAATCAACATGAGGTGTCTTTTCTTGCCCATCATTTGGCAAAATGTTTAAATACGTGTAATGTCCAATATTGAGGATGAGGGTCTGTCGATTCTGTGTAGTGTTGATGTGAGTGCCAATTGGTGCAGTTTTTACTTAGGAGAATTTGGCTATGTCTCATTAAAGTTTAAGATGCATATACATTTATCATAGAAAAGAACCCACTTCATGGAGATTCTAGCACTCTGTAGGCATATTGTTTTATTGGCTATGTTGCAGAAGAGATCCAAATCACTAGGAATAACCTGGGAAAACATGTTTCTGGATGGTATCCATAAACCACACTCGTAAATAGTTTTCAAGGTTTTATTTTATTGCATGGTTACAGTCATTTCACAGAGCACTTAAAACTAGTACTGTGGCCCAACTCACAGGCTAACTTCCAAAGGGGGGAAAAAAAAAAAAGTAAGGCATTGCCTAGATTGTCTTACATTTTGTGGTTACTATTTTGAGCTGCATAAGATCCTTTTGCCAAAGGAGGAAGTTGCAGGCTTTTAGAAAGCCTCATCTTCTAGCTAAACAGCACTTTGAGAAGTAACATGAAAACATTATAATTTCAGCCATATTTAATTAAGTTCTCTCCACACTCTGTAATCCAGCAATCCCATCTCCAAAACATTCACATTTAGAGAAATACAGAGACATGGATATTCACTGTTGCATTGTTTCAAGTAGTGAAAAAAACTGGAAACAACGTATTACTTAGGAAATGGTTAAATTAATTGTATGTCCACACTAAGGAGTACTATGTGGCAATCAAAAAGAATGAGGTATATATATTTACATTAGTATGGAACAATATCCAAGGTACAGGCTTAGTGGAAAAGGCAAGTTACAGAAAATATATCACATGCAATCTCATTTTCATGAAAACAAAATAAAATCTTTATAGAAATGTGTATAAATGCTGATTAAAAAAGGACTAGAAATTATACATCAAACAGCTAACAGAAGTTCTTCCAATGGCAGGGCAGGGGCCTTCCACTTTTTATTAGTTTCCTGTTTTTTTTTTAAAGTATTTTTACCAAGGAAATAGAGTCATGTATTACTTCTGCCAAAAAAGTTATGGTTATGTTTTGAAAAATATTAATGTTTACATTTACTGAATATATATCAGATGCTTCTTATTAATGCTTATAGCTTACACATACATTAGATATAGTCTCTGTACCTCAACTATGAGAAAATTATCGGAAGCGTTTGTTTACCTAAACAATGAAAATTCTAAGTATTGCAATGACTGAGTAAAAATATGGTTCAGTTGTCAACTGTATGTGCAGCAATGTAGAGACACAGTCTAAGAATACATTTTAGAAAAAGACTACTTCGATTAGCAAATTTACGGTTTCATCATGTAAATTCCTAGAGGCAAGCTCTGGCATTTCATTATTAGAAAAGTAACACAAAAAGTCCTGGCGTTAATTAGAAGAGGTATATTTTATAAAAGAACAGAAAAATGCTTTTTACAGTGTACAGAAAAGTGCTTCTGTACAGTGAAATGTTTTTTTAAACCGCCCAGTGTGAGAATATATGGTATAACAATGGTCATGAAGCAAATAGAAAAATACACTGAGAATTCCTTCAAGTCTCTTAAAAACCACTTGTGAATCACATTAAGATACGTAAACAATTTCACAACCTTTAGTAAGATCATTTCACTTGTCGTCCTCTGTGACCATCTACCAGGCTAATGCTATATTATACACTTGGAATTTGCTCAGAGAGTGGATCTTGGGTGTTCTCACCACACAACTACACACACACGCACACACACACAGAGGTAACTAACTATGTGAGGTGATGGATATCTTAACTTGATTGAGGAAATGAGTTCATCATGTATAGATATATCAAATCACATCGCACACCTTAAATATATACAATTTTATTTATCAATTATACCTCAATAAAACTGGAAAAAAGGGTCAAGCCAATGAACGGATGTCAGTCAAACCCAAGCATACTTCATTAAGTACATAAAACAATGGCTTCAGTGAATTGCCTGAGAATCCAGATGTCCACTGCAGCAGTGCCCAGGGCCAGTCGCTAACTTTTTACTGAGGTTTTCCTTTTGCTGGTATGCTAAGGAGAAAGGCCCATTAAGAGTCAGTGTAACCATAGCTTGAGCAGGACGGAATTCGCGCATGAGTGATATTAAGAACCACGCAAAGTTCACTGCAGCTAAGGACGTGGTTTGGATGCCACCGCCAGGGGAGTCTCTTCCTGCATTGCTCGCCGTTTGCTGTCTGTAGGAATGAGAAGGTCCACCACGGTTTTCTCTGGGGCTCCCTGGATACAGCTGCCGTGCTAGTAGTTCAGTGGGGAATAATGCGAGAACAAATGGACAAATAGACAATAGAGCAAACAGTACTGTTTTCTCAATGAAACTCCAGTACTCAGGAGTTTCGCAACATTCAAAGAGGTTCAAGTAGAAAAAAAGTTCAAACCAGTCACCAGATCCAAAATTAGCATTTTATTCAGAACGCTGGGGTGTTCATTTATATTCTGGTACACAATACAGAGGCAAAGCTGTTGTCAGAAGTCTCTCCAGTTTAAAAGCTTTTTTTTTTTTCATTTTTTTTAGAAACACACACTTAGTAGTGCCACCTGTCAGGCCACCCCTTTCCTTCCTTTTTTGTTTTGTTTTTTGGTACAAATTATGTAAAACATTTGTGCTAAGAACTTTTCTCCCTCCCCAAACAAAAACGAAAATAAAAAATAAAAAAAATTAAAAAAATTAAAAATTGAGTATTCTAACTACAGCTCAACAATTGAATCAAATGTCACTTTGTTTGTAAATACTTTATCCATAACGAAAGATATAAACATGCAAAAAACCTGAATCCGTTGTCCAAATAATACATACACATGTTCTGAAGTTTCTGCACTTCTCCATAGACTATGCCAATAAAACATTATGTACACATACCGTTTTTACAGTGACGTGAAAAAAAATACAGTAAATAAAAAAGTGTACGTGGATTAAGACCAAAATGTGTCTAACATTCTAGTTTATGAAAAAATTCAAATTTTGCTACAAATTGGTGATATGAAAACTCCCTTTATTTGCAACCAGCTGCGTAAGTTTTAAGATTTTAGTGAAAAAAAAATCTAAAGTCTAAAACTAGAAGTAATGTACATTTTCCAATCTCATGGTCTCATCCCCCAAGATACTAAAATCGCTCCATGAGTTTCTGTTTGTTTGTTTAATTCTGTATTTTAATAAAAGCAAATGCAATGTAACAAAAGCGTGTTGAAGCATACCATGGTTTAACTCACTGCTCCCACCACAAAATATTTTGTCTTTTACTTATCATTTCAGAAATCAGTACCATTAAAGCCTTAAACATAAAACTAATTCCAATCTGAAAAAGGTACAAAAAGGCACATAAAATCCCAGTGCTTCTGTACTGTAAAATTCAAGTGTAACTGAGCTCAGTGTTTTTCCAAACAGTGTTGGATCGCTGATATTCCCTCTGAGCCCAAATTGGTTTGCAGCCTATGCCCAAGCCTCCAGCAAGCACTGTGCTAGTAGACTACAAAGTTAAAGCCTAGCTTCTGAATGCTTTTTGGGAATATCAGTTGAAGTTGTTTGTACTTGTCCAAAAACCAAGTTCACCCTGAAGTTCAGTCATCACCTCCACCGTACATGTCAGCGAGTTT
Organism: Micronycteris hirsuta; assembly: GCA_004026765.1. Lineage (NCBI taxonomy): Eukaryota > Metazoa > Chordata > Mammalia > Chiroptera > Phyllostomidae > Micronycteris > Micronycteris hirsuta. Next base: position 127,298 of record PVJI01000124.1, on the reverse strand, counting down.
CTTGAAGCGTGGCCCCCAGTCGTTCAGGTAGTCATAGTCCTGCTCGCCGCCACTACTGGAGGAATTGAGGGAGCTCAAGGACCCAGCCGTGGAGCCGCTGCCCTCGTAGTCAAAGACTAGCAGGGAGTCATACGGTGGAGCTGTGGGGTCATTGTCAGCAGCTTTAAGGCCCTACAATTTGGAAAGACCAAGAAGGAATGAAGAGAGGGTTACAATTGGCAAATCCGCAAGCAGATCCCAATGGTCCCATGGGATCACATATGTGTTTGTAAGCTTCTACCTGCAGACCCCAAGATTTTCAACCCTTGGGAACTGGGGTTATAAGCATGTTTCCAAATTACACAGAAACTAACTCAAGGCTTTCCTCTGTAAAGACAAATCCCCTAAGGAGTCTGGCTCTGTGAAGCCAAGACATACAGTGGGAGGTGGTTAACTGGAGAATGTCTAGGCAAAAGTCATCAGGATGCTGAAAAAAACAAACAAACCCCAAAACACTCAGACTAGCACTGAGAACTAGGAGTTCAAGGAGGAAGTGGCATTATATTTGACCCAAATTTGGAAGGATATCAACGGAAGAGTGAAGACAAGGCCAGATGTGATTATTATATACAAGGAAAGTTAGTCATTAAATCATCTTATGATCTTAACAAAACATAAAGTGTGAAATTAATTGATAAACTGTGATCAGGTATTATTTAAGAATACAGGGACCCCCAGCTCCCACATGCTCTAAACATCATGCTCCAGTATCTATACATCGTGTGACTATTAGGTGGGGGGAGGGAATTCTCCTGACCTAGAATTCTGCTCCTACAAAGAATTTAAAAAAGAAAAACCAATGAAATGCTTATCTATAAATTTAACTCTTACAAAAATATTTTTAATACATAATTCATATACCTGTAGTCAATTCATAATTATGCACTATAAAACTTTTATGGATTTAATACTAGGTTCTTTTCGGTGTTTTCTCTAATTTTCTCCCAGTTCCATTCTGAACCCCAAGATGTACCAACATCAGTCTCCAAGCAATCATTCTGTTTCACACTCTGCTCTTTAAATGTTGGGGGGCTTACAGTGGTCGCACTTATCTAAGACCTTGTGGACTGTCCGACTTCAGATCAGCCCTTCCAACACGCACGCAATTCATGAGTGCATAGATATATGTTCGTCTCTTTATTCTTTCAAATTTACAGATGGGGAGAGGGGAAAAAAGCATAAAAATGAAGGTGAGAGACATTTATGCTTAATGCTGGAGAGATCAGACTCTGGGGTGACACCTCAGCTGAACATCGTGTTCGAGGGGAGCTTAGCTAAGTCCTGATAACTTCTTTTCCTCATCTGCAACTGGAATAAGAAAAATAAAATCATTCTGAAGACCAAATGGAATAATAGGACACAAGAGCTCACCATAGTTAGATGAATATTAGTTAAAAAAAAAACGTTTAAGTTTAGAGAAAAATTTCCTGCTCTGGAATTTGAAAAAAAAAAAACTGTGAAGACATAAATCCAGAAACAAAATGGCGGTCACCAGCCTTCAACGAGAACAAGAGAGAAAAGGACACAGGACCCGCTTCCCCATCCCCACGTTTGTCCTACCGGCAGCCCTGACAGTTTATCTCGACACCACTTTTCCTCACGTCGGGTTATACTATTTGTAACCCAGAACCTCCTGTGTAAAATAAAGCAAGTCTTCAACAAACTACTTCAATAGATAAAAAGTAATTTTAGGTAGAATTTTCTTAATCATATTTATAGAATAAACTACAGGGCAATTCTGTTAAGACTGAGAACCACAAACTACAAGTTCTCAAAATTCATCATCTCTCTCTGTGGTAGACTGTGCCACCGTCCTCAGTGATTCAAGATCCTTTCCCGTGGGCAGATCACATCCCACAGGACCACGGTTCCCTCTCTGGAGTCCGAGTTCACTTCCCCAGCCCACCATCAGGCCTGGCTGCAGGGCTGGCATTGGTCAATGCAATGTAAGCAGCAGTGTTGAGGATTCTAGCTAACATGTTCCCACTAACCCTTCTCCTTTCCTCCTCGACCAGGAGAATGGCCTGCTCAGGATGGGAGCAGGTCTTGAAATGCATAAGACATCAGGAACTGAGCCCCTGCAGGCTGACATGAATATGGAACTTGAGAAAGGAGTAAGCTTTTGTTATGTAAGTCAAGAATACTTTGGAGTTGTTAGTTATTGCTGTCTTAGCTAGTAATAGCCAAAGGCTGCACCTTCGTTCAGTTTTTGCACTTATTTATTCAATTCACAACATATTTCTTGAGTATCTATATTGTAATGTGTTCTTCTTAGTGTGGTGCACAGCTGTCAATAAGCAATTGGCACACCCAATGTGTGCTCTCCTGGAGTTTATATTTGTGTGCCAGCACGAGCCCCTCCCTCCTTTCCTCTGCAAGTTCTGGCCACTGCCAGTTTAACAAGAGGCATTCCTTCAGTTCAGCACTGCCTAACTCGGGTCCACACAAGAATAAGACCCATGAAAGATCTAAAAGAAAATCAAGAAAAATCTAGGAAGTTTCTGATAAGAACAATGGGCCTCTGAAGACAAACATTAAGTTTTCACTATGACTTTAATTAGGAAATTAGAACTGCTTTAGAATGCAGACAAGAGATAAAAGCCAATGTCACCGTGTTTAGGTCATCTGCTTGATCACAATTGAAATGTTAAGTGGAAATACATGCAGAGCCCTGCTCAGCCCTTAACATGTTAGCACCAAACTGGAAATATGGAAAGTTTGAGACCAAAATGAGCTCTAAAAAGGCAACAGCGGGGCATCCATGGTGTCTAGAATCGGTGCAGAGGAAAGGGATGGCCTGTGTTTAATGGAACCGAAGTATAAATACTGAGTGCTGTCTAGTCGTCACTGGTGTGCTCAAGGCCCGGAGAACCCTCATCGAGTGCTAAGCCTACTGATTCTTTAAACTAAATGTAAGACCTTTGATAATCTAGTTCCACACTCACTATTGACATTCTCAAAAATATTTGTTTAACATTTTCTTTAGTTCCTGCCTTGGCTTTCTGATCATCATGATAGTTATTGAATCTATGTTTTCTTTTCTTTTCTTTTCTTTTCTTTTCTTTTCTTTTTTCTTTTCTTTTCCTTTCCTTTCTTTTCTTTTCTTTTCTTTTGTTTTTAAGGGTACAGACATGACATCCATTAGAGATTATTGTGCTATGCTAAAGCGTCACACACTGTCTCAGGTTTTAATAATCACAAAAGGGCAGACACCACTGAACTTTTCAAGGACTCTTAAGCACGCCATCTTTCCACACCTTGAGGGTTAGTGCTTTAAGACCCTTCTACTTGGGTAACACTGGCTTTTACCCAATGATAAAACAGGACTCTTTAGATGAGGCATTATGTAAATTCTGGGTCCTACGCTGGCAATTCTAGAAAGGACTATCCGAGTCAAGTCCGGAGAAGCCGACAGTGACAGGCACGCAGCCAGAGTGAATGGATGTGCAGGAGAAACTGGGCGGCCCACAGACCTTCTAGCCCACCCTTACGGAGCCCTTTTTCTTAGGTGTGGACACCTTTTGACAAGCTGTGTAACACACTGTTGATAACATTACAAACTAAGTGCACGTGTTCTCTCTCCCCACCAAGTTTGACTAGAAGAGTACGTGCTTGCTTCACCTTTGCTGGACCTTGAACTCTAGATGAATCTGAACTATTTGCTGTAATTCGAGGTGCCTCTCTGTAAAATAAGCAGAGCTCTGGCTGAATTCTTGCTGAGCACGTATTTATGGGCTTCTGATCCTGTGCTTTATAGGTGCAGACATGACTTTATAGGCACTATAAAATCCACATTCTTCAGTGAAGGAACCCATGAGAGATGTGAGAGGAAAGAGGTCCTACTGATTTCCTTCCATTCTGTTCTCTATTGTCTCAATGCCACCGCCTTTGTTCAGGGCCTCATTATGTCCCCCTGGACCACAGCAAAAGTCTCTCTAACTGGCCTCCCATTCCCAGCACTATCCTTGTGTCTTTCCTATGAACTACTATTGATTTCTCTCTACGTGTTGTTGGATGTCACTCCCCTAAGTAAAACTCTCCGACTGCTCTCTATCATCTATAGCAGTTCTTCCCAGATAAAGGAGGGGTTTGCCTGGGGGTATGCAAGATGATTTTTAACTGGTACATGACACTTTAAAACAATTCTCTTCATTAAAAAATTAAGTCAAAATTGATTAATAGTATAAGTAAGTAACAGACAAAGTTTGCAGACATGGAAAAAACTGGAAGTCGTTACTCAAATGCTTGAGGTTTGGGTAACCTGCAGGATAAAGTTAAAACCATTCGTGAACCTAGGCTGCTCTCCCACAGTGTACGTTTCAGCTCTCCTCAACTCCAGCAACCGCAACGGACTCATTCACCAAGACCCCTTCAAACCTAAAAACGCCGCATGCCCATGTGCCTGCGTGTTAGGGTGTACTGATTTCCTGCTAGCTGAAGTGTGATTCCATTAGTTTGAAATGTCGCCTGTCATATTTTTTCATCTGATTATAGCTGTCCATCCATCCATCCTTTAAGGCCTGTTAAAAATGTCACTTCTGTGTGGATTCCCCCCCCCCCCCAGCTGTGACTGGACATCATTTCTGTGGTCTCTTTTGTCCCCTTTACTTTGCTTGCCATGTTTTGGTTATGCTAGAGTATGCCATCCTTCTTCAGCACAGGTTGCTCGTATTCATTCCATACCCTGCTTTCCAACACAGGGCAACACCCTGCAGGTGTTCTAGAAGGAAACTTGGTGCTGCTGGCCTGGGCCTAGGTTTTTACTGCAGCGTCTTGTTCTTGTGCATGTTTACTCATTTCAGAAGAAGCTAGGATCTAGGTTTAAAATATATATAAAAGTATACCAAAATATGCCCTACTACAGTATACATTACAGTGGAATTCTGTGTCTTATCTGTACCGACATTATTACTAAGTCCTTCCCTGGGAATTTCATTTTACTTAAAGCAATAAAAAAAAAAGACATTTTAGTTTGTTTTACTTACTATTAGAGGACAGTTTTTACTCCTAAAAGGTAACTTGTAATAATAACAATATGATACTGATAATAATTAAGAGATATTACTATGTGGCAGGCACTATATCAAGCACTTTTACATGGATTATCTCATTTAGCCCTCAATGCAATCTTAAAAAGGAAGTTCTAGTATTATCTTTATTTTATATGTAAGAAAACTGGAAATCTAAAGGTTAAACCAAGGATCTTGACCTTGTACGAGGCAGCTGGATTTGAACCCAAATGCCCAGCTCCCATAAGAGTGGACAGAGATATTTAAAACAGAACAAATTAAATTTAGTCAATAGGAGAAAAAGACAAATGTTTTAAACTTTAGTAGTTAAGCAAGTTATTCTAAGAGCACCTTCCATTAGCTTTTTAATGATATTAATCAAAAGTCAGTCTTTTTACAGAAGTATGCCCTTGGGTTTTATACTTCTGAGATAAAAAACATACAGGATTAGTGAAATTATTGAAGGTATGCTAATACCTACTGTTGGGCTGAGATTAAATAAATTTATTTCAACTCATCACCCTCTAAAGGTCATGTTTCAAAACCTCAAAATAGAATGAAATTCTGTAGCTGAAATTACAAATTGTGTGGTTTGTTTTACTCCACCTATCAGACTGGAAATGTTATCGTTTTTAAGATCCGAGGCAACATTCATTCATAATTTAAATAAACTAGAAATGTTCTCGTGAACTTACCCATTCCTTACATCTATAAAAACAGTCTAATTATAATCAGCACTATATTATTTTTCCTTTGGAACATTGGGTACTATGCTAAATCAAATAAGACCTGGAGATAACGAAAATCTGTTGGCATTTTAAATGTATTTCTAAAATGTGCTTGAGTTCTTTCTAGGTACCTTCAAGTATTTGAAAACTTTACATGTATTTTATCTCTATTGGTCCAGTTATAGAAACACACTGAAGAAGTCTTAATGAGCGTCTCAGATGGAAAATCTATGCAGTGCATTTCAATGTAATTTCTGACTTAGGCCTTCTGACAGTTTCAGCCCCCTGATCTCCCACGGAACTGACTACCACATCCCTGGACTCTTTTTAGTTGTTTTCTGTGACACCCTAACCTCCTTAGACACTCCTTCTGTGTTGAATGTAGAAATGTAGGGCATTTCTAGGCACAGATTTTTGGTTCCCCTTCTCTTGCATGTTTTTCTATCCTATAATCATATTCAATGTCATAGGTTCAGTTGTCACTTGGAGAATGATTCCCAAACACGATCTTTTCAACAATTCATGTGCTCAGCAATCCAAAGTGCCCCACCCTGCCCCCCAACCCCGGGATATGCACCTCTTCCCCTGAAACATGGGAGGGCTCCCCGGGGAGGCAGAAGGGAACCTCTTGACCAGAATTCTAAAGGGAGGCTGAGTCCTGGCTGGGACGGAAGCCAATAGATGGCCCATACCCAACACTGTGCATCTGACCTTTCTTGGGTTGGTAAAAACAAAGAAACTCACATCTAGAAAAAGGGGAAAGGGCACCCCCTGTGGAAAGAGCAGGCTGGGCCGACACTGGTATGGACCCGTGCAAGCCGGGCCTGGGCACTGCAAGGAGAGGTCTCTGCTGGGGCTTGTTAAGCTGCAGGCTGGGGAGGGGCCTGAGACAAAAGGCGAATGCCAGTAAGAGCGAGGCCCAGCTGGCCTCATGGCCTGGCCACGTAAGGCTCCAGGTATCAGAATGTCTGCCGGGCACAAAGGCCATGCTGACAGCAAAGTAGGCGGCACACACACACAAATCCTATGGGTCTAATTTATTTTCTTATCTAGGCATCATCGGCCCCGTTCTGTACACACAGTAGACATTCAACAATCATTTGCTGAATGAGTGATTCTAAACCAAGCCCAAAAGGATTTCAAAATAAAGCATTTTAACAAATGCAGACAATCTTCAAATTTTGAACTGATTGTATTCTAGAAGTTCATGTGCAAGTCAGTTGTTTGGCACAAAGTTTCTCATGTGAGTATTTACACATGTTCCTTATGGCCTCCAGACACATTTTAGGCTCTGGACTTGGGCACTGTTTTAGGAAAAGAAAACTCCAAATGGAAATCCTGACTGTACCTCCTTCTACTGTGGCATTAGAAGGGTTGGAAGACTGAAACTTATTATCCAGATCTGTTTTGTGACCTGCTGAAGAAAACCCAGTCCTTGTAAAAAGGATGAATGAACACATACACAAAGCACGCACTAAAACACAACTTAGAACCACCAATATACCATATTTTTTGGACTATAAGACACACCAGACCATAAGATGCACCTAGGTTTTAGAGGAGGAAAATAGGGAAAAAATTTTGAAGCAAAAAAATGTGGCAAAATATTTAATAACATAAATAATATTCCACCAATGCGAGATAGGTACGCTACATTCGGACTTTAAGACGCACCTCCATTTTCCTCCTAAATTTGGGGGCGAGGAAGTGCATCTTATAGTCCAAAAAATATGGTACTCATTTTCTGAATGGAATCAGCACCAGTAGAGTGAATAGCTCCAGGCATGGGCCTTGATGAATCCTAATCCACTGCTAATCGGGTGGTGCTCATAGCCTCATGCCCTGCACACCTGCCACAGTACCTGGACTTCTTAAACCAATAAAATCTAAGAGCTAGGCAACAGATTAGATGCTTAGGTTACACAAAGATGAACATGAAATAGCCCGCATCCTGGAGTTACATTAAAGTCAAAACTCAGATGCATTTGTGGGGCTGTAAATAGTTCAATGGGGCTGCAGCACAGGAAGGGAACGTGGTGGGGAAGAGGGCAGGACTCAGACCATATGCAGCCTTATAAGTGACGAGTGACACTTAGTGCTAGAACTTTAACACTGCGAGAGAAGCATGTCACGCGTTGGATGGAATCCCACAGAATATTTACACTTCAGGGACAGGCAGAAGCATCCAGTTAATTATTTGTTAAATCACACCAAAGCTGGAATTCTTGCTTTGAAAAATTTCAGCTCCTACACCTACATTCAAAAGATGCACTGGGTCTAGAAACCTGATGACTGTGGAAGTAACTAGACAATTCTTCATGATGGCAGGGGCTAAGTTAGAAGTAAAATCATCAAGCATCTTTACAGATTGAAACAATCTAGTCATATATAAAAATTCCTGCAAATTCCCCTAACCAGGCCCATATACAAATAAATTGGAAGAGTCATGGCATATTTTTCTAGATAAAGTAGTTGCGGTACTCTTTGCTTTTAGCTCCCATCTACTTTTCAATCATGTCTACTACAATGTTACTTCTTTGCAGAAACGAACACATTATGTTCAGAAAGCAGTATGCATTTTAGAAATAGACAGTAATGAATACTTGTAAAGATAAATGAATATACTTTGTTTCAAAAGTTTTTTACAAACTGTAAGCGCTTCTAAAAACCTAAGGTAGATTGAGTATGTATATACAATGTATGACTACTTCAAGGAAGCCCAGGAAATAAGACTCTTATCAGCCCGGGACTGAAGGGGATATGAATGACAAGTACATTCCACTCTGTGACACACTGAGACCAGTTCTGCTCCTGGAGATATGAGCGGAAGGGTATGGCTGGGGAACATGACACCAACTGTATACTCATAATCAATGTCAGTGTGTCTTACTCCTTTATACTTACAATAAAAATTGAAAAGGAGAATTGCAAAGTATAAACATGATCAAATGAAGCAGCATAAATCATTTTAATTCGAAACTTAAGTATTAAATGTAGCAGAACTCTTGGTCAGTAATGAACTAAAAGAATGCCATCATAATTTTGACAGTGAAAATCCTATCTGTTATATTCAACAGTGATTTAGCTGCCTCTTACAGAAGCTCTTAAAACTCATCAACTAGACAAGTATTTAAATCACTTACATAATATTTAATTTAGCTGCTCTTCCTACTAATCTCATTTGATGGAACTCTCTAGTCACTGGTAGGCACTGAAATCTCACCATTTGTGGATTTAAAGTGAGGAAAATAAAAGTGAACCTATTACACTCAGAAATGCTAATAAATAAAATTAGAACACACTATTTACTATTGTTATTTATTGTCTTTATACCTAGGAAAAATCCTTTAGAGTTGGTGTGACTAATACTGATAATATATATAAATGTCATTAAATACAGATATTGGTTGATCTCTTTTTGGCTGATCAAAGCAATTAAATCTATTTTCTGTTACTGAAGCCACATTTGCTTACACAAAGCTAAACATTAGCATAAAATAAACCACCTTTTAAAGAAAGTGAGCCTCTCTTCGTACCTCATTAATGAAATCTCCGATGTCCCCAGGGTGTGGGGCTGCAGATCGAACCGGGTACTGGGGCTCAGCGTGAATGGGTCTCTCATCCAGTCGTCGGATTCCTACAGGTTTGATGGCATCAGGTTCCACAGTATCAGGCTGCTGGAGCTGGCTCAAGTCATAGTCCTGCAAAAGACAAAATCAAAAACCCATGGTGGATGGGCATAAAGACGGAAAATTACAGCATTTGTGTTCAAACACATACCCCAAATGCATAGAAATGAGTGAAATTTAACATAATGGAAAAGTTGCCACTATGAGTTTTTCATGTTATGATTAAATATTTCTTTCACACAGCTCTTCTGTGTTTTTTTTTATTTCTACAGTCTGTGCTCCATCTGTTTTACTAGGTTCCTTATCAGTTTCCAATGGAAAACAGCAGTGGCATGCGGTCCCACTATAAACTGCCTACAAAGCTGCCTAGAAAATAGAGTCGTACAAAAGAAGCAAAGGTAACAATGAAATGTTGATGGGGTTCAGGACATACTGCCCCAAACTGTCACCTCAGCATATTAAATATCTTAAGTTGAAGGACTTTTTTAAAACGACAGAAACATGAAGGTTACTCTGACCTTCTGCTGCTGCTTCACCCTACTTCCTTAAAACAGGTCATAAGACTCCCGTTGGAAAGTCCCCTCCTCGTACCAGGAGGAGAGAAGACATTCTTATCGCCAGAAGAATTTGGGGCCAAGAAATCTGCACTAACAGACTTTGTCTAGCTAACCCTTATCTTGCTAGTTCTTCCTTCACCATTTATGCACCTAGCACCGACCCCTCTTCCTATCACAAAGCCTCCTGCTATAGCCACTTTTTTCATTCTTCATTCTCTTGTGAAGGCCCCATGTACATGCGGAATTTAAAAAAAAAAGTGTGTGCTCTTCGTTCATCTTTTTTTGTGACTTTAATTTTCAGGCCTAGCCAAGGACCCTAAGAGGCTGGAGAAAAACTTCTGCCTCTCTTATGATGTTTAATTTTTTTTTTAAACTGATGCAGGTATGTGTTCTTTTTCCTTAAAGATATCAGTTCATCGCAGTGACAAACCCACTGTTCATTTCTCCGGCCCTTCACCGTCTAGAGTTCACAAACTATGGTTTATGGGCCCCATCTGACTCACTTCCTATTTTTTGAAAAACTGGCTTTTGCATTTTTAAAGGGTCATTTAAAACCAACAAAGAATGTGCCAAAGGGACTATATGGTCCACAAAGCTGTTCGACCTTGTTCTCCACAGAAAAGGCCTGCGGACCTCTGATCCCCCTGCCCTCGGCCTGATGGACTGGTTCCCCTCCAGGGCAGCCTGGGGGGGAGTGTCTTAGAGGACAGCCTGTCCCCGTCAGACCGGCCTGTCCCCTTCAGATGGGCAGAGTGGAACTTGTGAGGATGCTCTGGGCAGAAACTGGGCCCTCCGCACGCTTTTCGGCGTTAACATCAGCCAGCAGGGCAGGAATGTATAGAGAAACTCACTATAATGTGAAAACACATCACAATGTTAGGTTTGGGCAAATACTTTGTCATTTCCAAATCCCTAAATTCTGGTGATATAAAGTGCTACATCCATAGCTTAACAAAAAGTCTCCAATGCAATGCTGATATTTACAGAAAGTACAGTTTCTGGTACTCTTTATAATTCAGGCCTCATCTCTTTGTCTAAAACCAGGTGAAAACCATGTGCAGTATCTTACAGTGGTTCTGATTTATTCTGTGCCTGACTGTTTACCATGTTCTGGCAGCCTTCTAGGTGCTTTACATATGTTTGCTCATTTAATGCTCTGAACAACACTGTGTGATATTAAGTTTTATTATCTCCATTTATGAGTTAAGGAAGCTGAGGGTCAAACAACTCAAGTAACTAGTCCATGGCCCCAGATCTACTAAGACACAGAGACAGACTGACTCCACATGTATTAGACTTCAAAGCCTAGCTCTTTGCCCAGTCATTTCGGAGAGTGAGTCAAGTCTGAGCTACAGGTTGGATTTAGAGAGTAACGAACTAGACAGATGAGTGTGTGTGGGGGGGGCGGGCAGGAATTTGAGGAATGATTAAAATAACAAAGGAGACAGAGAGGAGAAAGGTCACAGACATTCATACCCTCTATGTACCAGGTACTATACCAGCCTCTTGATAAGTGTCTTTTCACAAATACTTTCTAACAAACCTGTAAAGATGGTTTTATTTTCTTTGTAGATGAAGAAACAGATTCGGAGGGGTTGAGTAACTTGCCCAAGGTCACACAGTGAGTCTGCGATTAGGATGGAATCGAAACCAGATGTGTCTGACTTCACAACGCTGATGTAAAACTCAATGCTGTGCTCCTGACAACACTCCCCTGAACAACTCCTCACCCAGAGTCAGCTAATCTAAACGGTGAGGGCATGGAGAAAAAGCCCCTCCACTAGGGAGCGTCCAGGTGATGTGGGAGGTGAGGCCAGAGGGCAGAGGTGTGGGAGTGTGGGAGGGCAGAGTGGGCCACGCCAGCCTGGCATGAAACCTTGGTATATGGCCAAGTAAATGCTCAGAGTGGGAGAACAGGCATTAATTTTGCATCTTGAACAATATACGGAGTAGGGAACAAAAAGAATCATCAGAGTGAGCAAAGGCACGGGGGCACTGCTTTCTCTCGTCAGGACAGACCGTTTTGTATTACGCATACAGACCTTGAGTGAAACATCTCGATCTTACACAAATGTGCTCTACTTAAAATTTTGTAGAATTTATGAGTTATTTATAGAATATGTTAAAGTAAAGGCCTATAATGACATAGATGTGAAAGCCTTTGATATGTTAAAATATTATACAAAATGGAGAGATTTATTTAGAGAATCTGAAGGCTCAGACATTAAGAAGTTTGTTTTTTCCAGGCCATGTTTAATTGCATAACTACCAAGCATAACAGAGAAGGGGAAGTGTGTCTTCTGATAACTATGAAAGCTTTTTGTAAAAAGGGGAAAACGGATTGTAAATATAATGATGCAAGTTAATGTGCTTTTATGCTGAGGGTGTAAAATGCCTTATTAGAAGTCTGAATTGCATGTCATCAAGTAACTGAATCTTATGTTTAAGTACTGCCTTTTACCTGGTGAGATACTCCTTAAGAGTCTTCAGTATATTGTCTGATAATTCAGTATAAGAACACAGAGAAATTTATTTGGCAGGACTAGAGAGAAAAGAGGCATGTGGGCTTTCTTTTTGCTATTTCTTACCTGGAAAGAACCTGTCTACCCTGATTTCTTACATAGCTCCCAAGGTATCCAAAGGTTATGAACACAAATGATTTTGATTGGCTAGCAGTGTTTTTTTTTTTTTTTTTAAACAGCAATGTATGGTAGCCTCTCACATGGCCCTCACTGGGGACCTGGCCCGCAACCCAGGCATGTGCCCTGACTGGGAATTGAACCGGGACCCTCTGGTTCCCAGCCCGCGCTCAATCCACTGAGCTACACCAGCCAGGGCTGGCTAGCAGTGTTTTAAAAATTCTCTGGTAAGTTGCCAACAATTCACCTGGAAAAGAAAAAGATCTGACAAAACAGATCTTAACTCCTGACATAATGTATTATAGCTGATAGCAGCTGTCTCTACGGACAACCAGCTCCCCTGGCCTGCCTCACTTACTGGTGTGCACACAGAGCAGCATATTAATTTCCAGGTTTTTATCTTTCTTTTGATAGCCTTTTCCTACTACCTTACAAACCAAAGAGTAGAAGTAGTCTTAAAAAATGCCTGTAGTCCAGTTTGGTCTTTTCCGCCATCAATACGTCAGGCCCTAGGAAGTGCTCATTTAGAAAGGTGCTGCATAAAGTCTCAGGGACGGTCAGTGTTCGTGCCAGATGTTGAAAAGCGCAGTCTGTTCAAGAAACGTGCCTTGGGTCACATTATACACCACAGCAACAGTGCACAGTGGGGAGGGAGGGGAAGACCCTCGGTCCCGTTGCGATGGTGGTGAGTCCATCCTAATGACGGAAATGTGTCATCCTCGGTGACACTGATATCTAAAAAAAGAGGCAGAAAATCACTGATTTACAGGAAGCCAGAAACTGGGTTAAAACACGTGGCTTAGAGTTTCTCTGTGATGGTTTCTCCTTGCTTATTGCAAATACAGGATATAAAAACCCGACAGTGGTGGGAAGTGGGCGGGAGTGTGCTCAGGTTTCAGAAACGGGCTTTTCTGTCCGCATCTGTCTCTGTTATATGACAGAGGTCCTGACCCAAGGGTCCCATTTTAAGCCTTTTGATAAGGGGTCACTCTACGCAAACCTCCTAAATTATACATCTTTACAATCCTGTGATGCTTTACTGACACAAATTACAACATGTAGGATAAGAATTACAAAGAGAATTACAGAGATTGCAGACCATGCTCAAGGCTGTGGGGTTCATGGCCTTCTCTCGGAAGATCAGAAAGAAACAACCCAACAAGAACTCTTCATTTGGTTCCTAAAACACGCTGGAGAAAAAGTGGATCAGAAAATCCGTATTATTGTCAACCTCTACGATGTTAACTTCCCAAAGAAATTTGATTTTCAAACGAAGGAAATTCTCGCTTTAACTAACTGAGAACGTGTGTTATTCAGCAATGACTGTTAGAAGTAGGCATCGAATTAGGGTTTTTAAAATATTAACACTGCAAGTAGTGAAAAATACCTGCCCCCCATCTCTGATTGAAAATGTCCTAAAAGATAATATAATTCTGGGAGAGTTATTAGAAAGTTAGCAGCTAAAACTCCAGCTCTGGCTTTTCTTGCTCAGTTCCACTGACTTGCAATAATTTATAATTGGCTCAGAAAATGATACCACAAATCTATCTTAAGGCATTTGGTTATGTGGAGTAAAATAAAATGCTGTATTGGTATAAGTTGAAATTCTGGAATCCCAGGCAAAAATTTCAGAAAGCTGCATTGCTGGTAAAATCCATAGAATTGTGCAATTAAGTCTGTTTTAGAGAGGGATGAAAACATTCATTTAGTGTTCCACAAGTATTTCAGGAATGCCTGCTGGCGCCAGATGCCACTTTCAGCTCCGAGAGTGCGAGAAGGAAACCGAGCGCTCAGTGCTGCCGGTCCCCCGTCGGCAACCACATCAGGGGCTCTCTCACGTGAGTTTCCCATGCAGTGGCCCCTTGAAGAGCATGGGTGTGAACTGCACAGGTCCACTTACATGTGAATTTTTTGCAATAAATACTGTGAATGCACTTTCTCTTCCTTACAATATTCTTAGTGACATTTCTTTTCTCTAGCCTGCTTTATTGTAAGAACATAGTGTGTAAGATACATAACACACAAAATAAGCGTTAACTGATCTTTTACGTTATCCACAAGGCTTCTGGTCAACGGAAGGCTATTAGTGGTTATGTTTTCGTAGAGTAATAAAAAGTTATCATAGGTTTTCGACTGTGCAGGAGGATCAGCACCCCTAACCGCCTCCCTCCTGCCACCGTTTTGTTCAAGGGTCAACTGTACTCCAAGCAAAACTCCTTCCAAGTGGGTGTTGCACCATTTCATTGATTACAGCACCTCAGAGAGGTTAATGATTTGCCCAAGGTCACAGACTCAGGGAGGCAGTATGGAAAGATAAGGCAGAGATCACCGGGCAAGCAAAATGCGTCAACAGAAAAGCTGCCCCTTGTTGCCAAGACCACTGAGAAATGCACCACAGAGTTTGCTGGGGGAGAAGCATGAGGGGGTTCAAGTGCTAGAAGGAAGTTCATGGTGGTTATGCTCATTAGGCTCATTATGGTCTGTGCACAGTGGGTTGTTGGCTAAAACAAACCTCACTGATTTTTAGTCGGGAAGATCCAACGAGGGCCTGGCAGGGAGGGAGGGGGCACTGCAAGTTCCTGGCCGGTTATCAGCCTCCACCGGTGAGAACCAGGGATGCCGCGCGGAGGCCAGCTCCGCTGCCTCCTAGGCAAGGCTGGTGCAAGTGGAAGTTGTTCTTTTGAAGTAGCAAAGAAGTAACTTTAACCTTCTCATTTAGATAAGGTAAACATTTTTAACATCTGGAGACAGAGAGAAATAAAAACACTAATTTAAAAGTAAATGGACAAAATTCTGAAGGAAAGAAAGTTATCTGGAGAAAACCCGACGATAGCACAAGTGAGAAACTCTTCAGACAGACCCAGAAAGGAATGGAAGGTAGAACAGAACATTATTATTTCACCCTCCATCGCTGCTGGCATTAAAATAATTGAATAAAATAGTGGTAAGATGCCAATACATTACCACAGGACTGCTGACAAGCAGCTCACATACCCTTGGCAAGCTTTATGTAAATTATATTATGACCTGGTTTTCTTCCCAGAGAAATACAGTTACGATTGTGACTATCTACACAGGAGAAATGATGTGAAAAACTAACTAGATTCTATGGATCATTAAAGTAACCTCCCCCCCACCCCCCCACCCCAAAATGGAAGGTTTGCTAAAAACATTTCTGGTTTGAATAATAAACCTATTAGAGATAAAATAACTTGGGGGCTGAATAAGCAGACGAAGGTCCTCCAGTCTGTTTTGTAGGGACTGTTCCACTTCCCACGGGAATGGCAGCCGAGTCCCCACGAAGCACATCCGCTGTTTCTGCTCCCATGCTTTTCTGTTCCTGCTGCTGCCCCGTCACAGTGGCTTTTCAAATTTCGTGCCAGGATTAGGAATGAGCGAAGGTTCATGCTTTGGTGCAATATTATGGTTCTGCTTCAGAAACTAGCACCACTAAATTTTATCACGACTTGTTTCCCATTATAAAATTATAACAAGTATTTTTGGAAAAATGCATCAAATACCATTCGATTAAATTTCATTCAACAAGATCCTCTGAAGAGTCTCTTGGGTCACAGACCTCATGGTTACTGACCTCATAGAGCTTTTAGTGTAATGTCTTTTAAAAGGACACGTTTAAAAACAATGAAAACAATATAGTCGATAATCGATTACAAAAGACATGGAACGTGAAGGTGGATGCAGCTGGGAGATGTTGCTGGAAGAGGTGAGGCCAGGGCTGCACAGAGATTTCATGACCTAGCAGAGTAATGGGGCTCCAGAAAGATGTTTGTCCTGAAATCTGAAATGAATTATTTTTTTAATTTTTATTTATTTATTTAGCATTGATTTAGAGAGAGAGGAATGGAGGGGGAAAGCCAGGGAAAGAGACATCAATGTGAGAGAGAAATATCAATCGGTTGCCTCTTGTACACACCCCAACCGGGGACCGAACCCACAACCCAGCAATGTGCTCTGACGGGGAATCGAACTGGTAACCTTTTGCTTTGCGGGACGACGCACGGTCAATGGAGCCACACCTGTCAGGGCCTGAACTTTATTTTTATCCAATGTTTGTCATTTCCCATTCCTTCCACGTAATTTGGTTATAGCCCTATAAAGATAAGCACATTTTTTCACCCTTCCAAGGAGACAAAAAGTGTAGCCTTCACAATGTAATTTCGATTCCACATTCTTATCCCAAGTTCCAAGTTCTCCTTAACAAAAATTAAAATGTCATTATTCAGACAAGATTGAAGTCACTCTATCTAACCATGACCTATTATTCTACCTGGGAGGAAACCTAAAAATAAGTAATAAAGAAATGGCAATATTCAGTTAGGAACATGGTGACAGAGCATCAAAGTCCTTCAGCAGGTTATGCCACATCTTTTTTGGCACTTCCTAAAAAGACATTTCTTTTTCTTTAAGATAAATCCCCACATAAAATCAACACAGCAAAGAAAGCATAGTTTTATAATTTAAAATGACAGAATATGAAATTAGAGTGCCTTCCTTTGAATCCTGGCTCCACCACACCAAACGGGTGACCTTGGCCGATGACTTAAATTCCCTGTGCTAATCATCTTCAGAGGATTCAACCTTTGGACAAAAAAAGCTAATGACTCCATGAATGGAAGAAGTCTATGGCCAGGGTCAACCGACTTTTTCTGTAAGGACCAGAGAGTACATATTGTAGGCTTTAGGGACCGTGCAGTCTCTGTCACGGCACCTCGACCCAGCTGCTGCCGCAACATGAATGCAGCCATAAACCACGGAAACAAGGGGCACAGCTCCCGGCTGAGTCCCAGTACAGCTGCATTTATAAAGTCAAGCAGTGGGTGGTTCGGCCACATGGTAGAACTCTGATACCTGGTAACTTAGCACCCCCTCCCCCCCTACACACACATACTGCTAACACACATTTGGCCTCGAAACCTTTCTCATTTGATTACTGGGATATTGATAACTTTCCACTTTTTTAAAACTAAATGTAGAAAATGGGTGATTAGTCAAGAACAATAAATATTAAAATGGGTTATGTAAAATATTGCATTCATTCACATGAAGTGACAGGAATAGCCAATAAAGTCATGTGCAAATCATGGGCGTGCGAACTGCATTTAATGCCTAGAAACGTTCCTCTTGTGAAGTCAGTGCTGCTCTTCCAGTAACTAATATGAACTAGTGTTTGCAGGTGGGTGTGAAAAGATGAATAACTTGGGAATGTAATTAACAGTGTGCTTTAGCCAACAACAAAAATGTTGAAAGTGGTCTCCACAGTTACATCCAGATTTAGCCATCTGTTAGTTTGCTTATACAGTAGAATGATTTTGTAAAACAATTATTTCAAAGAATCAACTATACCGTGGTTAAATCGGACAGCTTCCCTCTCTGCTGGTCCAGAGACAGGTGGGCACGGTTGCTCACACCGGGGCAGGATGCTCACACAGTGTCCCCAGGCTCAGACAGCGATCCCAAGGCCCCAGCAGGTGGCTGGTTTGGTCTCAAGGGACTTTCCTGTATCTGCACCCCATCTCTCCGTCTAGACATCCAGCCTGGATTTTATGTTTTACCTCCAGCTGCTCAGATTATATTTCTGACTTAAAAAAAAAAATAACTTGTCTGCTCAGACTGCTTCTCAGAGTGTCAAACTGCCCAATTTTGCAAACTGTGTTTAACCAATTAATCGGGTCTTACCCTTTACCTGTTCTCAAGCTAGATTATTAGCGGTCATCTAACAAGCTAAGTGTCTAGCCTCACTGGTCCTAGCCTGTAATGTGTGCCTACCATAGACCAACAAGATGAAATAAAACATCCATCACATGATAGGCCAACAAGACGAAATGAAACATCTCTCATACGACTCCCAGCACAGTGCACCAGAGCTTGGCCTCTCAAGTCACATGAACCTGATTTTGAAAACTGAACTTACAGCAGCATCTGCTGCATGGGGTTGCTGGGAAGATTACAGGAGACATGCAAACTGAGAGTGTGGCACCATCCCTGACACAGAGCAAGCAAGTGATGGATGCTAACATAGGTGAGTGCAATTACCATTTCCTGAAGACATGAAAAATTTCAAAGAAGGAATGTGAAGTTGTTTGGGGTATACTGGTGTAATTAGCCTAGACAGACTTACAAACTAAGAGATTCAGGAAGAGGGCCCAATGCACAAACATTCTGTGAGTGTCTGCCGGGTGTGAGCTGTCGTATATACTGGAATACAAAGTGAATACGACAAGCCTTGTTTTCATAGAGTATAAGGTCGGGACCAGGGCTGGGCACAAAGCTCTAACTACAGGTAGATGCAGGTTCCTGTGGGAGCCCAGAAAAGAGACATGACTTAGCCTGGGACTGCAAGACAGGACGTCTTGAGATGAATCTTGGTGGCTGAATAGTTAGAGGCTTGTGAAAACCATGGACTAAGTGTGAGGTGACATGGAACAGGTAAGATGCACAGGCAGCTTAATCCTACTGCAGTTTTAAAATGCAAAGTGGAAGAGCAAAGAGAGGCAACTGTAAGCCCTCGCCACTCAGTCCTCCTTCCTCAAAGCCAAACCCTGGCTCTTAGAAACTGGGGGTTCTTACCCCACCTCAGGCACGTGATCATTGCTGAATGTGCTTTCCGTGTTATGGAGATTCGGGGATCTATCCACTAAAATGCTTAGACTAATTCCCACGAGTCACACAAGAAATATATCTCATTCAAAAAGCCAACTGAAACTCACACAGCAAATATATCCAGATCTTTTGGGGTTTGGAACCCTGGATCACTGAGAAGAGCTCCTATCGTGACTCCCTTGCCCTGAAATTCACTGCGGATTCCCTCCATGTGCAGCGCTAAGCTCCGCTCAAGAAGACTTTAGCAGACCAGGGAGTTCAGGCATACTCTCAAGGAAAGAAAAGGCGCCCTTCCTGGTTGCTGGTGATTCTTATATACTGTTTCTCATGGGACACACACTGTCCCATTTTCATGAGCTGCCGTGCACCCCATGTCTCCTCCATCAGAGGTCCCCAACCGCATGAGGGACCAGTTTTGTTTTGTGGAAGAGCAGGAGAGGGGTGTGGGCGGGGCTCAGAGCTAGAGCTCAGGTGAGCTTCAAACTTTGCTGGCTTTCCCACCCACTGCTTCCTCCTGCTGTGGAGCGGGGGAGGTGGGGCGGAGACAGGGGGTGGAGCTCAGGTGAGCTTTGCTGTGGCCTGGTTCCTAACAGGCCACAGACCAGTGCTGGCCCTGGACTCAGGGTTAGGGAGCCCTGTCCACATTCAGGGAACCACCTTCTCTGGCATACCCAATGGGTGAGAATGATGCACAGGAACTAGCAACCTACTGTGGAGGGGTAAAAAGCATTCTCATAGAACCTCAGGGAAGATTCTCTAAGCTCAAGTCCCTAACAGGGCAGGGTAGAGACTTCCAGCTGGTCGCTGAATAGCAGGCAGGAGTGGAAGTGATGTGCATGACACAAATGTGATCTCCAGCAAATCATTCTCCCCCCCCTTCTGTAATCTAGTGGTTAGCATGTCTGTATGTCTAGGGTGACCTTGGAAGCCTCAAGGGGAAGATAGAGGAGCCAGTGGCACTCTGTGTCCCTGAATGACTGTGTGGAGTAGAGCCAATCTCCCTGTCCCATCCCAAATTCCGGAGACCCGAAACCCAATTACTGCTAAACAAGCAAGAAATACATTTCAACTAGGCTTAGGTCATTGAAATTTTAGACTATTTTATTGTAACTAATATACCTGGCTAAATATACTTGTGGCTAATCCACTTTCTTTCTTTTTTAAACCAGTGCTACAGAAAATTATCCCACGGTTTCAGAGTATTACAGTACCTCTTCCTTGTAGAAATCTATTTTGTGAAGCCAAAGCCTAGTAATTACTATATAATTGAATTGGAGTCTGCATATTCAGGTATCTATACAGGATAGGCTGATAACATAAATCAATAAAGGCAGCCTGGTATAAAAATTAGGAAGCAAGAATTACTCCAATATGTTTGCCTTGCTGAGAGAAAAAGCCTCTACTTAGTTTGCTACAACCGTTGTCATATCAGAACGCACGCTATATTGCTAGATCTTTCCACTTTTTGAGAGAATTGGGAGATCCAAAATTTATGTAGATTTTTTCCCATTTTTACACTCTACAAGTTGAAATCAAACATGGCCACGGGCTTTGTACAAAGAGACCGGCAGCGGCCCCGGCGGCTGGCTCGGGTGGTTAGGGCACCATCCCTGGACGCCAAGGCTGAGGGTCGGATCCCTGGTCAAGGCACACACAAAAAGCAGACCATGAACCCAGCAAATCGATGTTTCTGTCTCTTTCTCTTTGTTCCTTTCTCTCTCTCTCGAAAATCACTAAAATAAATAAATAAATAGACCCGCAGTATGTGAACTGTGACTTTAAATGACACAAAATCCAGTTTTCAGACACGTCCCCCGAACCATCAGGGTTGGTAGTAGAAACAAGCCAAGAGCACGTCTCTGAAAACCAAACTGGGGAAGTCAGAGAGTCCTCGGTCCTGGAATATAAATCCAAGAGGTGCTGGGCCTGTCTGAAGAGATGAAAAATGCAGCCAGCTGCGATGCTGCACTCAGCAGCGGCGGTATGGGAAGACAGAGCTGGTACACATGGATAATAAGGGCTCCAGATCCAAGAGTGATCAAGAGAAGACTGATATGGAATCTTTAAGTAGCCACTCACACTTTCTGTCACAACCAGCTCCCACAGGCGTCGGCTTTAATCTCTAATGAGCTGACAGCCTGTCGAGACGACAAGCCAGCTCTTCGTGCCGCCACTGCTCTGCTGAACCACATGCTGTGGTCCGAAGGATTCCAGGGTCCGCTGACTGTCACTTGTGACACCTCCTAGCATGAACGGCGGAGCCTTCTCTCATAGGTCCTGCGTCCCCCCAATGGGCCCAGACACTGGGAATATTTCCTCAGTCAGATTTGAAGAGCAAAGGAAGCTGTCGGATGTCCCCGAGCCTGCTTCAAAGAAAAGAGAGCCTTCTTTGATGAATTCAAATGACATGCTGAAAGACGCTGTTTTAATTGCCTGGCTAAGACTAAGCAATGTTACAAGATATGGTACTACACCATCCTCTTTGGACTCAGGTGGGCTAGGGTTTAATTCCCTCTTTGCTACTGTCTAACAGTATGTGCTTACTTTGCTAGACTTGGGGGAGGGTCAAAAAGATACTGTACATAAAGCCTTAATACATAGAGTATCCTCAAACAATAGCTTTTGCTCCTATTACGGAGAACGAAGCTGCATCATGTCAAGGGGTTTAGGTACAGGATGTGTAAAGTGAACACCAGTTAGAGTTGTAAAAATAATACATACTCAATGTTTCTTTAATATAAGAGCAATCTTGCCCTGGCTGGTATAGCTCAGTGGATTGAGCATGGGCTGTGAACCAAAGGGTCCCGGTTCAATTCCCCATCAGGGCACATGCCTGGGTTGCAGGCCAGGTCCCCAGTGAGGGCCATGTGAGAGGCAACCATACATTGCTGTTTCTCTCCCTCTCTTTCTCCCTCCCTTCCCTTCTGTATAAAAAATAAATAAATAAAATATTTTAAAAAAAGAAAGAAATACTTAAAAAAAACATAAGAGCAATCTTAATGTAAGTCTTAAGCTTTAAAAAGGAGGATGCTAACAGTTTGTTTCCTATCCTGGGGCTGAAAGGGGACGGTTGCACATTCACCCTGATTTTATTAGAGAAGCCGATATGCAAGGAAGTAGATATAAAGATCATTAAAAGGGATACAGTATCTGCAGCCAGCCCCACTGGCCAAAAGGTTACTGAAGGACATTTACTAATGAGGGTAATTAAACAGGACTTGATAACCACCAAAAGCCCTGCTGATTATGGCCGTGAAGCAGATAAAGAAGGAACCTCACCCTTTTAAGAGACTGGACATTTTATACTAAAGCATCCGTCCAGCTGCCAACAGCACCGTGAGGAAATAAAACTCCTGTTCAGAAGAAGTCTGAGGCTAGTCTCAAATCTGGCCCCCCCTCATCTCCTGGCAGTCCAAGCCCAGTGCCCACAGAACTGATAAAGCCTACCACGCTCAAGGCAAGAAAGAAGACAGATAGGTGTGTTTGTTTATTTGTTTGTTTTTCTTTTCTTAGGTGCCTTTCAGCTATTTTGTTGAAGAAACTAGTAACCTGTGTTTTGGCACAAAATGCAAACAGATAGAGATGCTAATCAAGAGCAGGGAAGACAGGGAGGCCTATCCTAGTCAAGGATGCTTTACTTTGGTTTCTAATCAGCTAGTTCTTTAAGAAGGCTCCCTTCTCTGGGCAGGAAGATGGGAATCCTGGCTATGCCAGCTTTAGGTTCAGGGTTATAGCCTTCCCCAGACAGCTCTGCAGGCCTGCCTGTGCCTCCAACCACAGGCAGCCACCGAGTACCTAAACTAACCCCTGAGATCTACCCACCCTTTAAACCTGCTCATTCATTATGGCTGTTGGCTGAGACCTCAAACTCTGTTCACCTCCATTGGCACAGTCTCCGTCCACATCTTAAGGTAAGACATGCTCCATAAACTACTGGCTACGTGTAATAAAAATCACCTAAAACTCATCTGGAATGCAGCATGGCACCGATCTGTCTCCCAGGCCCACTGTGTAAGAGATGATGTCTTCAAAGAAACCAATTTAAAAAGTATGGCCTAGCTGGTGTGGCTCAGTGGATTGAGCGCGGGCTGGGAACCAGAGGGTCCCGGTTTGATTCCCAGTCGGGGCACATGCCTGGGTTGCGGGCCAGGTCCCCAGTGAGGGCCATGTGAGAGGCAACCACACATTGCTCTTTCTCCCTCCCTTCTCCTCTCTCTGAAAATAAATAAATAAAATCTTTAAAAAAAGAAGTATGAATGATATTCTGTTGCTAAAAAGGCCTAATGCACACTGCTACATAGAAAGGGAATTTCTAACAGCTGACCACTCGATTTGTAGAAAATGGAAAGTGTATTTCACAAAACTGAACTTCTCAGGAACTGACCACGACTTTAATATTTAAAGCAATTCTATCTTATTTAGAAAAGGGAGAAGCGTTTGGAATAAATTCACTTAGAAAGTAAGAGCATTAACTAAGTGTGTTTTTTTTTCTTTAGAAGAAAAGGTAAATGAAAAAATCCAAAAAACTTTGAAAAAAAGCTAGATGAACTGAGTTGGAGAATTTATTCTAATGTGTCTGAGGATATATTAGAAAGCTACAGTAATGAAAACACACAGAGACTCAGGAAGCTGGCCCGCAGACTCACACTTACACAACCATCTGCTGTGTGTCACATGACCCCTGAAATGCAATGGAAAATGGGGATCTTTTTAGTAAACGGTGCTGGGTATCCACAGAGGAAGAAAACAAAAAAGAACTCTGGTCCCTATCTGGTACCAAATGAATAATCCATTATAGATGAATCACATATATTTTGGGGGGAGGTGACTCATTACCCCGGGGTATACAAAGTTTTGTTAAACAGGATATAAATTTACAAACATAATGAAAAATTGATAAACTGAAATAGAGACTTCTGCTTATCATAAGACACCATTAGGAGACTAAAAAGCAAGCTGCAGAATGAGAGAAGATACCTACAATATATTTATCTGATAAAGAACTGTTATTCCTAATATATAAGGATATCCTACAAATCAGTAAGAAAAAGACAGACAACCCAACAGAAAAACAGACAAAAAGTTCACAAAGAAATCAAAGTGGTAAGTCAGTGGGAACACCCTAATTAAATCATAGTAAGACACACACACACACACACATACACAGAGTGGCAAAAATTTTAAACGATGGAAAAAACCAAGTACTAGTGAGGCTGTAGGGTGACTGGGACTCCCACACAGCAGCGGCGAGGGGACTGTGAACCGGTGCAGTCACTTTGGAAAAGTGGCAGGACTGTACTAAAGCTGCGTGTACGCATATCTGGGACCTAGAAATTCAATCTCTGTGCACATAACTACAGAAATGCACTGACACACATACACACACACACAAGAATGTTCATGGAGGTTTTACACAAGATAATTGGATCAATTCAAATGTCCAAGTGTAGGAGAATGGATAAATAAAATGTGGTTAATTCTCACAACAAAATAAATATTATTCAGAAGCAATAAAAATGAACTACATCTAAAAACAGCATGGATGAATCTCACAGATATAATGTTAAGTAAAGGAAGCCAGACAGGAAAAGTACCTACTATATGACATCCAGCTTCATAATAAAATCCAAGCAGATAATGTTAATGTATGGTGATAGAAATAAAAAAGAATACTGGTTACTTTTGGCAGAGAGCACACTACTTGGCAAGGGGTACAAGGGAAGCTTCTGGGTTGCTGGAAACGTTCCTTGTTGATATGAGTGAACCTGTGTTGATATGAGTTAAACCTGTGGGAAGCCTTCTGCTTCTGGTTGGAATACAGAAAATCATGAGATTATAATTCACACTCTGATGCCAAGAACAAGCCAGATAAGTTACTAAATCACAGACTTTTGAAACCATAAAATAGCTGAGGATATAATGAGATTTAACTGGGTGAGGGAGGGAGGAAAAAAAAACACCTGACAAGTCTTTTCTGGGAAAAAGAAGACCCATACTGTTTTTATCCCTGGACGGGTGCTAAGAGGAAGAAGAAAAAATAACATTAAATCATAAAAGGACGTATCTCCCTGGCTTTGAAAGAAACTCTAGTGGCCCTGATAGACAGCCTTGATGGATTCACATCCTGAGGGAGTCGGCGGCCACCACCAACTTTTCCTGTGGTGCATGGCAAGGTACACTAAAGTTTGGGTGCAGGGTCAGAGAGTCATGCTAAGGAGGAAGTTTGGATTGTATAATTTCCCAAGAGTGGATGGGAGTGTGAAAACACAAATAGGACACTCATTAAGATGCTGTTGTAGGGTGGTGATAATTCTGACCTAAGTTAAGGTAGTGGCCTTGGAAATGGAGGCAAGTGAATGGGTTTCATGATCCACTTTAGGGGTGGAGGAGACAGAACCCGTGATGTAGCATTACCACACTGCATATCTCATTCTGCTATTATGAGGCAAAGATTGGAATGCATAAAAAAAAACCATCATGCAATTTTGTCACCATTTTCTATAATGAGAACTATAAATGGAAATCATAACAGAGGATCAGAGATGGGCAGAGGCTCTTAAACCTGGACTAAAATGCCATAAAACACAAACAAACAAACAAGAGGCTACAAAATGGCATCACAAGAAGACTGGTACTAAATAAATTAGCCCCAGTGAACAATAGAAAGAAAGTTCCAGAAAAATCTTCAAATTATCAGGAAAGTCGGTAGGAAGCAACATATTCATGCCCAAGAGTTTTTCAGGTGGCAAAGAAAACTTCAGAGGTTGGGAAAAGAAAAGGATGAAAATTTATGATGATAATATTAATACATCTTTGCAATGGGTAGGTTTTACTATTTGATCTCAAACATCAAGCTAAGTGGATAAAGTCAATAAAGGAAGGAAGTCTTTCCTGAAATAACTACAACAATAAAATTTCATTTAACCATTTCTGAAAGGGAGGGGGTGGGGGAGAGAAAGAACCAGGTCAGGCGGCAACAAGTGCCCTGGTCCAGACCCTTGGATGCTGAGAAGTATCTTGGTTCTTGCCTCTAAGCCTCCACCAGTTGTGACTGGCGCCCTTTCAGTTATTGCTATTTTTACTGAAGCTTCATTGAGTGAGGTTTAAGTTTATGCCTACAAAATTATGCACAATGACAGGAAACAAAATACCAGGAAAAGATTTATGGGATAATGCGATCAACATGCATTTGCTAATCTTGAACACAGCTCGGGAAAGTGAAAAAGGATAGATTGATTAAGGATGAAGCCAAACATGAATTTTAATATCCAAAGACACTTATAAGCAAGAAACTCTGGGGTATATTTGTAGAACCATTTTAATTAGTCAGTATCCAAAGCAGCTTTATACACAAGTCAAGTTTTCAGCAGACTTTAAATACTCTTCTAAATGAGAGGTTTGGGGAATACGGCAAACCAAGTATGGGAGCTGAAAGCTGAGCTTAGTTCTGGCTTTGCCAGTCCGACTCTGAGAACAAATCTTGCATCTTGCTACAGATGTAAAATGGAGAACTCTAACAGCCTGCCACGAAGATTAAACACAATGAATGTGAATGTGCTTTGTAAAACAAAAAGCGAGATAGTATTTCTTCAAAAAAGTAAAGAAGGGAAAGAGAAGATATGTTCGTGAAAATTTGCTCTAAGTTCACAGTCCTATCACTAATGTCTACACAAATACCTAAGACAGGGTCCATCTGAATTAACTGAGGATGATCCAGGACCCAAGAGTTCTGGGTTCTTTTTTCTGAATGCCGCCCCTGACATCTGCATTAGTAAGTGAAAATAACGTAACTTCCACCTGTTGGTCATTCTCTTCCTTGAACAAGAATGCCGTTCCCCATGTCACAGGGATACAAAAGCTCACATTATTTTATAGTCTGACAGGAACTTCAACGTTTACTGACCCATGATAAGCTAGGTACCACGATAGACACTGTGGATACAAAGATGAACTACACATTGTCTCCGACTTCAAATATTTCTCAAGAATGTCAGACTCTCCAGGGCAGGTATTTGTTGGCTCTGCCCACTTTGTATCCACAAAGATTGTAACAATCACTGGAAAGTTGAGTTGGCTTGGTAACTATTCACAGAATGAATAGCCTAGTGTTTTTTCTTCTATACATATAAATATTTAAATCTCAATATAAAAACTACTTTTATTTATATTTTGGATATCCAATTAAGAAAAAACTGCAAAAATATTTTTTGTGGTACAAATAGAATTGAGTTACATCCTAGGTTCCTTAAAATAAGGTTAATGATTTTCTTACAAAATAAATATGACTTTGGACATTTTGACAAAAAGCTCAAGACATGTACAGCACATGTTGGAAAAAAAATCCCCAAGGGTTTAATAATATGATAAAAGAAAGGGAATTTGATACCATTATCTCACTGCACATATTGACATTTGTCCTATTCTTTAGATTATATGATCAGAACATTTTATTTTAAAGATTTAAAATATGGCCAACCTGGTCTTCTTCTCCTCCACCTTCTTCATCATATTTTAAAATATTATCTCTTACATCATCTTCTGGATCAATTAAAAGTTGCTTGGCCTGACGTTCTTTATCCCGGCGCTTCATCCATACCACAAACATCAGAACAAGAACTAAGGTAAAAAAATAAAACAGTAGAAGAGCATAACATTATAATTTTTTAAACTTGATCTATGTAACCATACTCTGCAACACTAATAACTTATACTTATGTGGGCTGAAAATCTGCAATGCATCTCTTACTGTATTATGTATATCTGGACTCACCCTAGGGGCACAAGGCAGAGCAAGACCCTGCCGCTGGGTTCAGAGAGTGAAGCCCTGGGGCGCAGACCCTGGGGCCCTGCGAACTCACCGTGCGAATGACTGACTGTCCTCAGCTTCATCGTCTACAAATGGGGACAATTAACTATTTCTATCTTCTACTTGGGCGTGCTAGCAAATCCTACCCTTAATAAAACGGTGTGTACATTCTAAAACAACAAATAATGGTCCGTTAAATTGTTACTTGCTATTTAGTTACTGTTTCTTTCAAGCTGGTCGGTCATTATTATACTGCCCAGCTCAGGGAGAACTGCCTTCTCAGGGAGAGGAGGTGCTTGCCACGATGGCTTGGGTGGTGAGTTGGAATCGGATCAGCGGTTGGACCTTGAGGATTTTTGATTTCCAAAGACTGATATTTTTCTGCTGCACGATTGTGCACTCCCTTTCATATTAAACTGCAGGTTTCAGGTAAGAAGGTGAGTGGATTAGCCTGAGCACTGAAATAACATTAGGCTTTCATGCTTTACACGTTTGTGCCAGGTTTAGAATCATAAATTTTCCGGAGGGTTGATGTTAAAATCAGCACCAATTCATCTTCCTTCAAATGCTATAGTCACTTCTTCATGACATAATCCATCATATCTAAGTCTTTCTTGATAAGGTTGGCATATATGCTGCATTTTAGTTGAAATTGAAACATATCCCTAAGTGCACACCTAGGAACGCTTTCTCTCTAAAATCTGGAGATATCAGTTTACATCCCGAAGCAAAAGATTTAATGACTCCTATTTGAGCACATTTTTTATTATTGGCCATAAAAGTAAATATCCTCCCTTTAAAGCCAGATACATGATCTCATTTGCCATTGTTCCAGGGCTAAATCTAGCAAGTGGATTATTAGTATAGCATGCAGGTTTCAATTTATAGTTAAAGTAGTCTCCACATGGGAAGTAAAAAATGCTCAAGCTTCTACAGTAATTGCTTAGGATAAAAGGACAGAATTCTAAATTACCAGAACACTTGTAAATGGCAAAAATATAAAATAAATGGGCAACAGTTTCAGGAAAGTGATTGGTGTATAGCATGATCGCACAATAAACTAAGTCCTGCTGCTATTCAACAATAAAACACAGAGCCCAGGCAATTTATCCTTTTAACCTGCAAGCTTAGAAGTGGCTCCTAAAGTACTTTCCGGTGGTTAATTTCTTGCATTCCATTGAACCAAAGTATCTTAAAAAGGAGCTATTCCTTAATGTAGACTTGCTCTAAAGACAGAGAATTTATTGAGCTGTGTAATCATTTCTATTATCAAATATGCTACACGAAGTACAATTTTTCACCATTTTACACAGTTCTTCAGAAACAAATACCTTGATCCTTGCATGACTGGAGCTGGTTGCTGACTGTGCTTTATATGAAGGAAAGGAAAGGAAAGCGATATACTTATTTTCCTAAATCATCAACTGCGTGCCATAAATTCATACTCAAATCATAAGACACGTGCTCAAAGTCAGGACTGTCTAACATTTTTCTATAAAACAAGTTTGCTACAGCTCCCCAAGCTATTGGCATCAGAAAACGGCCACGGAAAACTGGGCACAGAGGACGTCTGCTGGCTGGGTGTGCCGCAAGCATGTGAGTGTGTGACCAGCGCTCAGGGCTCTTCTTGTTTCAAAGTGGACTTGGCTGAACCATACATGATTGGCAGTACAATGCTTACTGCTTTTTGGCCAATCAGGTCAAAGAGAGTTGTTAAATTACTTTGAAAGGCAATGGTAATAAGCTACTTTGGTAAACATTCCAGAAGTGAAGAGTTAAAATCTAAGAGCCAAAGGAAGCACTCACTGAGCAGGATGATGATGCAGAGCAGGATGGCAATGATGGCCCCCGTGCCGAGCCCCGCGCCCACGATCCTGTCCACGTCCGTGCAATCCCCGTTGGAGTCGCACTGGCAGACCTTCACACGGAGGATGGAGCTGTTTGATTTGGGAGGGTTGCCCGAATCTGTGATTATGATCGGAACTTCATATATCCCAGCCTCGAGAAATTTTATCTTTAAATTAAGCTGAGCAAAATCACCTATGTAAAAAAAAAAAAAAAAAAAAAAAAAAAAAAAAAAAAAAAAAAAAAAAAAAAAAAAAAAAAAAAAAAAAAAAAAAAACACAGGTTGATAGTTAATACATGACATGGTGAAACACATAATATTTTCTAGAACGTATGTGCTACCTAATAGTACATATAAAGCAGACTATCACTATGCTGCATTGCGAGAAGGTTTTTGACTTCAAGGGCTTTGATATCTTATTTAAACTTTAAGTAGCTTTTAAAACATATTTAATGAGGAGATTATAAAGCACCTAAAATTAACTTTTCATTTCAGGCTTCAAAATCTCTCAACTGCATATATATTCAAACAATTAACCTGTTCTTACCATTAAGCCGAGTGATGGTCCAATTTCTCTTAATAGTCACTGGAGACAAAGGAAGATCGAAAGCAAATGGTCCAGCATTCGGATCAATGTCATAATCAAGTGCTGTGATGTTAATTGAACTGGGGTCTGGCGTTTCACAAGTCTCTGCCTCTTTAGGTAACACTTGAGGGGCATTGTCATTAATATCAAGCAAATAGATCTGCAGTGTCCCTGTTCCACTCATAGGAGGAATCCCTTAAAAGAAAGAAACACCACAAACCAGTGCTGAATAATTCTCTTCAATGAGCCTCGATAACTTTGCAATTTTCAAAGCTTCTAGCCTTTTTCCCCTTATCATTGCATAACCTTGGACAAACGTGGTTGCCACAGCACATGGGCGGAATGTTTCACACCAAGGTCGCTTCTTGCTTCCTGTCCAGGATGACCCTGGGCTGCCACTGCTGGTGAGCAGGAGCTGAGCGCGGTGACAGTGTGCCCCCCTGCCGACTGCTTTTCCGCACCGCCCCACCCTTGCTGTCCCCGGCCCTGGGCCCAGGGCCCACGACATCCCTCCAGGCACTGTGGGGAATGTGAGAGATGCTGACCACCAGGCTTGTGATCTTGTGGACCCTACTTTTGATGGAAAACCAAGACATGTGCATGAAAGAACACAAGAATGCTTTGAAAGCTCAAACACAGCTATGAGATATTGAAATAGTCTACAGATCCACAAACCTCATCTTGGGAAAAACACCTTGGAGGGGGAAATGATATTTATTGACGAAACAACTACTTCCTTGAGAAACTGTAATGTTGCTCTATATGGGGGGGGCAAAAAAGGAATTTATTTACAAAAAATTGTGTATTTATTCTTACATGTTTAAACTTTGGTCACCTTCAAAGTACTCTCTATTTGAAGCAATACACCTATAGAGACTTTTTTCCCCACTGCTCAAAACAGTTTTTGAACTCATCGATTTTGATGCCTTTTAATGTTCTGCTGTTTTTTGTTTCATCTCTTCCACATTGGCAAACATTTCCCTTTGAGGACTTTTTTCATCCGGGGAAACAAAAACAGTTGTTCCGGGTGAGATCTGGCGAATGGGAAGGGTGGGGCACAGGGGTCATGCTGTTTTCTGTTCAGAAACTGCTGACTACTCAGCATAGTTTGTCAGGTGTGCTTGTAAATCACCCATCACGAAATGGGCAAACATGGTTAAAGAGTCTCAAAAAAATTCACTGAAGCAGAACGCAGCCTCTCACAACACCACCACCTGGTTCAGATGGGGTCCTAGAACACCTACCTAGCGGGGGAAGCCTGTCCTATAAGGGGCCTGCTCTCCAGAAGATACTTTTGTTTTTTGGGATCCCGCCTCATATACCTTATTCCATTGTAAACTTACGAAGTAGGACAGACAGATGAGGAACCCAAGTCTCTCTGAACTACACATGGTCAAACACTCATAAGTGGCGGGGTTACTACTAAAGATTGTCATCACTGACCTCAGTTCCATCCTCATAAAAGCATATAATGCTGTCTCTGCCACTTCTTGTGAAACTCTAGTCTTGTGATTTGGCCTATGTTATATTAGAAATATTTACAAATGTATGTATAGCAATTCTTCAATTAACACCACCAGTAGGTTGTTTGGCTTTAAGAATATATAACAAAACCAATTTTACCACAAGCTAAGTGATATAAACATCCCATTAATGTTATAGTGAAAAGATGTTGAACAAAACAATATTATTTAAGAGCCTGCTGTACTGTAACAGAAATACTATGTTATTCATAAACATATTTAATTATATACTTTATAATATTATATAAATATAACAACAATGACCATCTTCAGAGTAAGGCTGCATGCAGAGACACAGAGGTTTAGGTGACCTGCCCAAGGACAGGCAACCAGGAAGCAGCACAACTGCGCAGCTGAGGAGGGACAAGCAGCCACCTGCAGGGGCCTCTCTGAGGAACACGGTGGCTCTGAGGGAGGAGAGAATTACTGTGAGGCGCACAGTGGTAAGATGGAGGCAGACTTCTCCTGCCCCCGTGACCACTAGGATATACACAGTTCGAGGAACTTTCACATTTATCATCACATTTAATACTATTTGACTCTCATAACGACTCTATACAATAAGCAAGCAGCAAAAACAATGGATCAATAGCGAAAGTAAGCCACAGCAAGTATCGGAGGTTTCCCAATCACTAGAGAGCAGAACGGGCCCCACGTCCAGCCTTGTGAGTGAAGTCAAGCGCATTTGCAAAGCATCACAGCGACAGAGATTTAACCGCTTGTATCAAACACCCTTTCATTGGAAAACAGTCCACCCCAGTGAATGAAAAAATTGTTTGTAATTCACAAACAACACACATACATCATTTTATAGCTCTTTAAATCACAACATAACGGAGCAAGATCTATTACTTTAAGTCCCACCGAGAAGGAAGCTGCCGCTCCCACGCGCCGAGAGGGTCTCAGACAGACACTAACAGTGGGCTCCGACGTGAGCTGGCGGAAGCTGTTCCTCCCGTTTCAACTCTCGGTATTTGAATATTAGCTCTCATATTGAGAAAGATAAGAAAAATATTGCTTTGGCTCTGTCACCACATAGATTTATGACAGACAATGATCTCACTGAATCTTATTATATAGGACTCGGAAAGGTTCATCGAAACTGCTCTTATTAAAAGTGTTTCATAGGCAACATTTTTCAATGTTGACCACCAGATTGACGCCTACTGTTTTTATTTGATGCTAGTGTGCAGAGCTGAACACTAAAAGGGTTTTAAAATATGATTGTGATTCAGTTTTGAAAGTATTAACATGTAATAAAAATATTTACTTGAGTGTTTAGTTTGTGCCAGGCACTGCTTGAAAAACTTTGTGTGTACAAGTCATTTTATCTTCCCCAATACACTATGAGTCAGGTGCTGCCACCATTATCCTTATTTAACAGAAAAGGGAAAGGGGCAGATTTAAAACCTTGCTGCCAATCCCATACTTCGGAAATGGTAGAGCTGGGCTCTGCACCCAGGAGGCCAGGTCTTCAAAGCTTACACTCTTAAACACATATCACACTAAAAGCTAACAAAGCAAACAAGTCCAACATCAGGTTTACAGAAGTCACTTTTATCTTCCACATTAAAAAATGTGCTACCTATTAATCTTAACCACTTAGAATCTAGCAAAGGCCCAGAAAAAAAATCTGCTAAACTAGATGTTCCCAAACCAATACACTAAGGCTCACGTACTCAATTATCTCAATTAATGCACGGAATTAAGAGTTTTCCTAGTGTATGGCAGACTAGAGGCAGAGAATTAGAAAGAAGAGAAATGTCGGAGACAGACAAAATTGATGGCAGCAGAAAAAGAAAAAGGCCACCTCAAAAAATACAGTGTCTGGGCCACTGAGGACAGACTCAACCTGCAGTAATGAGGCATCACCGTGTAGCAGGGCAGAAAACCACACAGGCTTCTGATCACAACAGTAGGCTACCATGGAGGGTGCACGAACACTATAAAACATACAGAATATGCCATAGAAACCCCAGCGAAAATGGAAAATAGAAGTCAGGGCCTTAGAGGAACAAAGGTCAGTTTTCTAGACAACTGGGTTTCCTAGAAAACCTCATTCCTGATGAAGCATTCAGGAGGAGGCTCTCCTCTCTTTAACAACACACAGGATGATACAGTGACTGCATTTCATTACGTACCATTGTCAGAAGCAAGGAAAGTCGCGTTATATATATTGTTTTTCACATTTGGTGATTCTCTGTCCAAAACAGCAATTGTAGTTACTTGCCCATTCACAGGATCTATTTTTAGCCAATTGGCAGGATCAGATAATTTTGTGTATCTACAAAATGAAAGCAGTAAGTTTAATTGTTTTTACATGAAACTTAAAAAATAAAGCATAATTCACTGGTTTAGTTCCAACTGCAACCAGCCCATTAACGTACAGTTTTGCAGATGATGGCTGGAAACACGCCTTTAACGTGGACAGCATGTCTGTGGCAGTGGGTCTGAGAGGCACATGAAGGTTGTATACGGGCAGCGATGCAGGAAACACTAGACAGGTGCTTGAGGGGGAAGGCGAGGAGCTCAGCCTCTCTACCGTGGGCTCTGCTGGATTTGACAGATCTCGTTTTAACCTGCTGTCTAGCTCAATGCACGGCCATGGTGCCAATGCTACCGCTCAGCTATCCCTTCCAGGTAAGCAGTAGCCCTCGTGTAGAGGACTGCAGAAAACTGTAATTGAATTTTCTATCAGAGAATGCTCCTAAGGTGTTTAACACCTTATGATGGTGGAGATGAGGTCCTAGCGGGGAGACCCCATCATCTTATTCCCAGTAGGCTCTCCCACAACGGGTCAAGCTTCAGAACTATTCCCTTCAAAGGAAATCCCATTGGCTGAGTCTGTATGAAGCTGATTCTCTATATCACTAGTTTATCACCTTTTACCTTTTTCTTTAAATGGGGGGGGGTGAGTTTTTAAAGTTTAGATAACCAATATACAAATTAGAAAACATATCCTATCTTTTAAGACGTAAACATTGTAGGAATTCAATATATCAATTAATTAGCTATTTATCTTTGTTGATTTTAATGTATAGAGAAATGGAGAAGATATGCAGTTATCTGTTAGCAGCAGTTCCAGAAGAAGCTAAATAAAATATGAGTTCATTTAAAAAATGATCATCAGCAGCAATGAAGAGCTGTGTGGGTGTGCTCTCCCAAACGCCTGTCCCCCAGGAAGGATAGGCTTGGTTTTGCTGAAGCTGGAAATCTTCACAGATATATTTTATAAGTCCTATAACTACTGTACAGGTAAAAATGAAAAAAAATAGCTTTTCTATCTTGGTTTTGGTATGAATTTTCTTTCTGATGTATGGACAGGAGATAAATGTTATAAGCTTCTGAAAGTCACCTATTTACTTACAATAGACACTTTTCGTGAGTTTGGTATGATAGCATAGGCTAACTTCTTATAAAATATTTAAATAAAAAGGGGGGCAGAAACAAAGAGGCAGAGAACATTTTTTTCTTCCAATTAAGACCTGAGTAGATCCATTCTTGTATTTCCAAGGTACTATATTCATTGATCTATTGAGAAAACGTCATCAAAGAATTAAAAATAATCGTATAACAAGTAGTTTTGGGTCCAGTGGGAATTTGTTACTTAAAAGATGACTTTTATGCACAGTATAGAACACAATGTAAGTTGTAAAATCCGTAGAGATGGCATCTGATACCTGATGTTTTGCTGCATGTATCGATCTGGGTCCTGAGCAGTAAATGTCGTCAGCATGGTGCCCGCGTGGAGGCCTTCTTCTTGGCGAATGACCTTGGGATTCGGGGTGAAATAAGGGTTTTCGTTCACATCGATGACAGTGACGGACACAGTTGCAGTTGACTGGGGTGGGTGCTGGATGCCCTTGGCTAACGGCACTTGATTTTCTGCGGCAACAGTGAGGACAAACATCCTGTTTGTTTCAAAGTCGATTGGCTGGGGGAAAAAAAAAAGGAAACTGGATTTTTGCAGGAAATAGTAATTTCATTCTGCAGTTTATTCTTCTACCAACTCCTTTTCCAAAACATTAGCTTTTCATTCACTGTGCCATAGCTTCTTTTCAAATTTCTGGAAAACATGCATTAGTAGCGTCAGTGATTGAAGTGTTTATTCCAATTTATATAGGATATTTATACGTCTATGATATTTCAAAGACTTATGTTACAAAGTTTACAATATTATTATTGTAAGATTAAAATTATTTAGCTACATCCAAAAAACTTGATTATTCTAAAACATACTAAATAAACTGAGATCAAGTCACAGGGCTGTCCAACCTGAGGCCCAGGATGGCTATGAATGAGGCCCACCACAAAATTGTAAATTTACTTAAAACATTATGAGATTTTTTTGTGATTATGTGTTACAATGTATTTAACATGTGGCCCAAGACAACTCTTCTTCTAGTGTGGCTCAGAGATGCCAAAGGGACACGCGTCTCAAATGTACTCACAAACTCTGGTACTAAGACTACTCCTACCTCAAAAAGCTTTTACCAGTTTGTGATGAAATGGAAAAAGTCAAAAAGACTAGAAAATATAATTTTCATGATGCTAAACAATTTAAAAGTTCATTCATAATTTGATATATACATTTTAAAGTATACATATATGAATGCTTAAAAATGAGAGTGTTTGTAAGTAGAAGGGATTTTTTTCTTTCTTACTTAGCAAATAAGAAGTCTGGTTATTTTCCCAAATAATTTTGGGTATTTTACTACTCTGTAAAACCCCCAAATCTGAGAATAGCACTCTAGATAAAGGCAACGAACAAGTAACACTTAATATAAATACTAATTTCCAAAGTTCCATGGGACCCTACTGTCAACAGAAAAGTTACCAGGAATCAAGTGACCAGACTGGACGTTCACTCTTAACTTCCACTGACCACCTCCTCATGGAGGGCACATAAGTGGCCCTGTGCACAACACCGTGAGAGAGGAGCCTGGGGAGCTGTCATGCCGTCACAGGGTGTCTAAGAACGAGCAGACTCCTCTCCAAGCTGAGGAGAAAGCCACCTCATTAGCACCAGCCGCACCAGTTCCTTAACCTAGACCACCTCCAAATCTTCAAACACATAGTTTTTTTCTTTTACTCTAAAATCACTGATTCAACTTCCCTTTCTCAATTATTTTAAACAAGACAGTAGAGACGTCAGAAAGTAAGACAGAACTCTTTTAAGTGACCGCATTAGCCAGATGCAACATCCCGGACATAGCATTTATTGGTGCTAAGTGGTATGCATGCACGGCTGGAAGAGCTTTAACACATGTTACCTTCGTTTCCCCCTCAGAACGGCGCTACAGCTTGGTGCTGTTATCGCCCTCACTTTCTGCAGGAAGAAACTGAGGCTTGCTGAGGGTTAACACTTGCTGTGGCCATGTGGCCACCAAGGGCCACCAAGGGAGGAGCTGGGTTAGAACACAGGGGTCAGGTCCTGGGGCTGGACTCGTGATCACTCTGCTCTGTTCAGAGATTTCCAGCCCCCACGTCATGAAAGAAAAGGCTGTTTCATTCACACACGCTTAACATTCTCGGCAAATGGCACCTTAGCACACCTTTCTCTGTAAGGCCAACGTATGGGTTTTCTCACAAATTGAGAGTGTTGGGATAGGAGGCAAGGAAGCCCATGTCTTCACTGGGTGGATAAACAGGAGAGATGTTTACTTTAAAGAGCTTTTACATTAGCACTGTGCATTTATTACACTTGAAGTTAACATCCTCTTTATTTCCAGCACCTGGACATGGTTTTTTTTTTTGTTTGTTTTTTTGTTTTTTTTTTTGCAATTAAAGACCAGAGGACTCAATTTCTTAATGCCTTGAAAATAACACTTAAAAACAGCAATGCAAATTCAAAACCTTTTAAAAGTGTGGGCCCTCTTCTTGCCTACTCATCCCCTTTTACCTTTGGGACATTTTCTGGTTTGTTCCCCGAGCCAGCATTCTAACAGAAACCTGCAAATGCGAGAACAGCAGGCGTGGGGCGGCGCTGCTCGTCGCTGCCCACGGGTGACCCACACGTCAGGGTGCGGTGGATCCCTAACACAACCGCACCACGGCGAGCACTGGAGGGCTGTCCTCCTCCAGCCTGTCGACACTGTCCGAACGAACTGAAAAACAGTGACATTCCAGGGCTCATGTGAGAGTATCTACGTTGGCCTCAACAGAAACTACAAAATAACAAATGTGACGCCTCGAAATACATCAATTCCAGATTTAGAGATGCTTGACAGAAAAACAAATGTCCTAAGGCTGAACAACAAACAAAGAGGGTAGCAGGCACATACTGGTCACCGCAGAGTGGCCGTCAGATTCCTGGCCCGAGTCCCACTTACTTTGACCACGGTCACTAAGCCATCATTGCTGTTCGGGTCGGTCTGAATGGCGAAGCGCCCCGTCGGGTCCCCGCCGCTGATGCGGTACGCTGCGTTCCAGGATGGCGTGTGGGGCTGATCCTTGTCGGTCACAGTTAGATTAGCTACTATGACATCCACCCGGTTTTCAGGGACTTCACCATAGAACTACAAGAAAGAAGAACCTCAGTCAGAGGAGTAACATGGGCCAGAGAAGGATGGCGTGTCTCGATGACCACGCTGGCCCGACTTTACTAGCCCGTTAAATCTTTATCATCCTCACTAAGTGTGTGGAGACCAGTAATGCAGGTAACCGCAGCATTCACGGTCAACCTTAAGAACAATATAGCATTTTCCAGCAATCAATTTTTTTCCAAATTGTGTCACAGTTTCATTACTGTTATAATTAGCATCCATGTGTGAGTATCAAGGTGATTAATGGGAGGTGGGAGGAAGGGGCTTGTCTGAGGGAAATAATTTTCCACAAGAGATAATAATTATTTGCTGATGAAGTAGGAAAAATCAGTCATGCAATTCATGTACCTGAAAATATAAGTATTTTGTTATAACAGCACAAAGCTTTGGGGGAGAATTTCTTCCAGGCAGCATATTTTAACGGCTTTATCAGTAGACTTGGCAACTAAGAGGAAAAATATTACTTTGGTAATATTTTGAAACCCTGGTTTCAGTGACAGAAAATGTCTGAGTCAGTAGCCAGTCTACAATTAGGTTAAGCAAGTTCCATCTCTGCTTCACACATCTGTTATTCACGACCAAACTTCCCGGTCATGGACCGCGGGCCTGAAGTTCAGTGAGTGACAGTCTGTACTTACTGTCATGGCAGTGAACTCCGGCGGATTGTCATTGACATCTGTCACGGTGATGACAGCCGTTGCTGTGTTTGAAAGGCCGTATGTGGGACTGCCTTCCGTGTCTGTAGCTTGAATTATTAACGTATACTGTTGCACTTTCTAAAAAGACATAAAGATAACCCCAATGAAACTAATTCCTCAGGAAGGCATAACAGTGGTTCTGTAAATGGCCCTTCATTACACACGAAGAGCACAGCATCATTCACTCTGATTAACATCACTTGAAATTGCCCAAGTGGAGTTTACCTTAACTTGCAAAGCACAGGTCTGGTCTTTGTCTAGAGAGATTTAACTATGTATTTTCACCTCTACTGCTAAAAACAAACTGAGCAGATGTGAGAATGTCACAGCTAGGCTGAAGCTTCTCTCTGGTTTCAACCTTGCCTTTTCTCCTGACCTTCTCAACAGTCAAGTGCATTGTGATCAAGCATTCAAGTCCACCGGTTTTATTTACTGTATCACATACTAATTTCTACCCATATTAAGATACTAAAGACAGCAGAGAATCTTGAGAGGGAGAAGAAAGCATATATATTTTACAAAGAACATACATTTCCTCTTATATATTATTTTTTAAGGTAGGATTGTTAAATCAAAAAGTAGGCACACTTGCAAATTTGACATATATTTAAAAATTACCCTCCCTCACTAACAGTGCTGAAAGCTTACTCCTGAATCCCCTTGCCAAAAAGGGGTATTATCCAACCTTCATTTTTGCCTATCTGATAAGTAAAAAATAGTATCTCATTTTATTTAGCAAGTTGATTCTATGTAAATTCACAATCATTACGTATGTTTACACGTGCTTGTTGGTGTATATTCTTATATATGTTCTTTCTATTAACAGGATTGATACAATATTTTCTTCTAGCTCTAATTTGTACATGATATTCACAACTATATAGAGGAAATATATTTTTAAATGAAGTCAAAGTCTAATTAAAGGGTTTGTGGTTATATTTTCAGTTCTGGAACATAGTAGGTATTTAATATTTGTATACTCAACGTATTGCTCCTTGGACATAACTTTGTGTCCAGAGGCCTATCATGGGCATGGATACATTTAATGCAGATGCTTATTATCAAGTAGGCATTTCTGCTTTCAAATTCTAGGGGAGATTTTTTAGAGGGGAGCCAAATTAAGCTGTAATTTTTCTAAGTGAAAATCTTGAGATTGTTTGAGAGGTCTACAGTACTACCTGACACACTTTTATATTAGGAAATAACCAAAACAAGTATCTAAAATCATTGGAAATCTCCGTGGAAATTGGTGCAGATAAAAAAACATATATATACATACGTGCATGTGTGTGTGTGTGTATAGAGAGAGAAAGAGAGAGAGAGAGAGATGGGTTCACAAATGTTAAAACATTCTGAACAACAAAACTCACTTCTTCAAACAAAGTAACACTGTCATGGCAGAGGGCAGTTTTCCCTGATTCTAAATATAACTGACATTATGAATGGCCACACTTAGGGGACTTCTGGAGCTTGGACAGAACAGACACAAATTGTAGCTTCTGATTTAGTTGTTAGTGGGAGGCACAAGGACAAAGAAGGAGTAGGAGGAAAAGCCAAACCTCACACATGCGACTTTAAGTCTCTGTCTACCCAAATGCCAGTCTCTAGCAGTTATTCATTTTAGTTTAAAAAAAAAACACACTTTTTTTAATTTAAAAAAAAAAAGAAAGAAAGGAATAGTGCTGGTTGAGCCATTTTACGTTTTTTTAACCCATAATGCTTATGTAAGCTAAAATATTTCTCAATGATTTTCTCTCCTAATCCAGAGTGTCATTTTAGCCTAATGCTCTCATGGTTAGGGAGATAATTTTGTAGGGTACATAGTTCAGCTTTCCAGTTGAAAATAATGAAAATAAAGATATGTTATTGAAATAACATTTGTTAGCTGCTGTTTACAGAAACAGATGAACATTCTCAAACCAGTTTTAAAAATGGAGCCTTAAAAAGGAAGATAAAAAACCAACACAGATATTATATGGAGACACAGTTCTTTTTAATGTCTACTCTATAAAGATCTCTAAAATTATATATGCATATTATATGCAATTATCCATTTAGCTGACATATTGGGATCAGTAACTAACACTTGAAATTTCCTATTGCTTTAAGCTAGTCTTAAAATCTTTAAGTTACAAAAGAGCATTGTTATTTCTAAAATACAGTATCTGTTCAAATAAAGAAATCACTTAGAATATAATATAATCTCCATTTTCAAATGCCTGGTTGGTAAACTGCTCTTACATTCAGTAAGGAAGATGTTTTAGACAACCAAACTGTTTACAGCTTCTTGCCTAATTTAGTCACTGGGCATCTGGTTTTAAATGACTGACATTTAGAATTTATAAGGATTTGACTTCCTTCATAGTCCCACATCCTACATCTGATCCAGGGGACTTGGCTTAAAACAGTCCCTCACTTCCTGCTCTAGCAGGGATAGAATCATGTGCTGGCTGACAATCCTCCCTTC
The DNA here is from genome assembly GCA_004026765.1 of Micronycteris hirsuta. Taxonomy (NCBI): domain Eukaryota; kingdom Metazoa; phylum Chordata; class Mammalia; order Chiroptera; family Phyllostomidae; genus Micronycteris; species Micronycteris hirsuta. Next base: position 85,605 of record PVJI01000124.1, on the reverse strand, counting down.
TCTTTCTTACCTATTGTACCATGGCTGTCCCTTTTATCCACTTACCCCACACCTTGCGCTTTCTGTATTTATTTTCAAATGCTTATCATAACTCTACGCCATTGTACCTGGCATTTCCCTCTGCCTAAATTGGTGGTTCTCAAGCAGGACAATATTTTCCCCTGCCCCACCAAAGAGATACCCTGGGACATGTTTTGTTGTCAAAACTAAGGAGTTCTACTGACATCTAATGGGTAGAAAGGCTAGAGATGCTGCTAGACATCCCATGATGCATAGGACAGGTCCCTAACAAAGATTTATCTGATCTAAATTTCAACAGTGTCAAGGATTTTTGAAACTCTGGCCTAGAATACCCTTCCCTCCGTTCTGAACTTGACAAAAAGCAAGCTTAAAAGTCACCACAGAGATGACTTCTGGAAGTCCTTGAGGGACAGCTGTTGTCAACTCAGGACACACCTCCGTCACTATTTTTAGTTTCTGTGGCCCTCAGCAGTCCATATGTCTGCCTGTCTCTACAATATGCACACACACACAGCCCCCTCCCAGGGCCCTTGCTTTGCCAGTGTTGTATTGCTGGCATGCACACACTGCCTCACAGGGCAAGCCAAGTGGTAAATGCTTAATGCATTTTTTCAAGTTATAGTTGATGCACAATATTGCATGGTTCAGGTGTACCATATAATGGTTTGGCATTTTTGTACTTCATGAAGTGATCACCATGGTAAGTCTAGCAAGTTATTACAACACTGACTGTATTACCTACACGTGCACTGCAGCCCTGTGATGTATTTATTTTATAACTGGAAGTTATACCTCTTATTCCCCTTCACTTTTTTTGCCCATCTTCCTAGTCCCCTCCCCTCTGGCAACCATCAATTTGTTCTCTATATCTATGAGTCTGTTTCTCTTTTGTTTGTTCATTTTTTTTTTTAAGATTCCATATGTAAGTGAAATCATACAGTATTTATCTTTCTATGTCTGACTTAGGATAATAGTCTCAAGGTCCATTCCTGTTATTACAAATAGCAAGATTTAATTCTTTTTCATGAGTGTGTATTTCCACAAGGTGAAATATGAACTTTAGTTTACAGATGTTTGCATGGAAAATAATAGTTAATAAATAATAACACGATAAATTCTGTGTCTTGTGTACTCACAACTATAAACCTACTTTTGCCCTGCCCTGTATTTAACTCATCTTCATTATCCAATCATCTGTTGATGGAAACTTAGGTTGCTTCCATATTTTGGTTTATTGTGAATAATGCTGTAATGAACTTAGAGATGCATACATCTTTTCTAATTAGTGTTTTGGATTTCTTCAGATAAATACTCAAAAGTGGGATTTCCAGGTCCTATGGGAATTCTGGTTTCAATTTTTCTGTTTTCTACAGTGGCTGTACCAGTTTACGTTCCCACCAGAAGTGCGTAAGGTTCCCTTTTCTTTACGTCCTTACCAACACTTGTTACTTGTTGACTTTTTGCTTTTGAATTTGTGGTTGGATGGATGACTGGATGAGAAACCTTGGGCCCTGCATTACATTGTAAAAATCATTTCGGGTCTGGAAAATCTTTTAAAAAAAAGTTTTTGTTTATTTATTTTAGAGAGCGGGGAAGGGAGGGAGAAAGAAAGGGAGGAGAGAAACACTGATTGGCTGCCTCTCATACACACGCTGACCAGGGACTGAACGTGCAAACCGGGCATGTGCCCTGAATGGTGCCATTTAGCTTTGAGGGATGACACCCAGCAGAGCCACCCTGGCCAGGGCAGGAAAAACCCGCTTCTTATTTACATGGCTAGCTATCATTTATTCACTAAAACATATCCTGGCAAGATACACTAGTTTACTGTTTCCCAGACTATAGAGATTCATACACCATTTTCCCAATTCTGCCACTGTTCATATTTCTATATCATGAGTCACTTAATACTTACCTTGATGTTAATTCTCTTTAAAAAACCTTAATATATTGTAAGAATACCATCGATGGAAAACTAGCATCCCTTGCCATATACATAACTGTAAAAATAAACACAGTACAATCCTTGTACTCTGGCAGTCTCTACTTGGTGGGATAGCATCTGTTGTCTATAAACATCCTATTTGTGGTCTCTGGTTTTCTCTAGACGTTTCCCTATGTGTATTAATTAAAATTATTATACCTGTGTAACAGACTATTGAAACACTGAACTAGGGGAATATATGTGAATGAAGAGGTGAGAATACTTAGTCATTCATTTAGCAAACACTTAATGACTATCTACAAGATATGAGGTAATGTAGTATTTACTTGAATAAAATCATGAACAAAACCAGAGGTGGCCTTGCTGACATTAGTGAGGGAGACATTTATTGCATCATGGAACCAAAGACACAATGCAACTACAGAAAGAATGGGAAGAAGTGATTTGAGAAACCTTTAATGGGGCATCTGAACCAGTTCCTCAGAGCCTGAGGGGGGAATGAATGCAAGAGGCATACTGGAGGTAAACCGAGAGGAACCTGATGACTAAATATCAAGGTGAATTAATGGCAGTGCATGTTAAAGGCAAGAAGACCTTTGTGTTTGAGGCAGAGGAGAAGGTGGCAGTGTTCACAGGAAACTGGAAATTTTCCAGGAATCAGAGATTTAGGGAGACAAGAGGCCTGCTTTTGAATGCATTTGGCTTAGGGATTGAACATTTATGGAATCGTGCCATAAGAACTTACAAGTAAAGTATGGGTCTGTAAACTTGTTCCAATCTAAGTGCTAGGCCCCAGTTCCCCCACGTGTGAAACGGGGCCGACAGTACTACCTCCCTATAAGTCTGCAGTCTAAAATGGTTTTGAACGCTAAATATATGTCAATATTCTTCTAAGTGTCTTAATAAAAATGAAAAAAATACTTACCATTTGAGATTGAGCACTAACTATGTGCCAGGTACAGAGCGAAGCACTACATCTTATCTCATTTAGTCCTGACAACAAGGCGGGCAGATTTTTTAAATCTTCATTTTACAGATGAGAAAAGCGAGGCTTGGGGAGGCAAGGAGGCTTGCGCACTGACACCTGGCCATAAGTAGCAGGGACGAGATCTGAACCCAGGTATCTCTGAGCTCCGAGTCTGTACCATTAATCACCTACTCTGTCAGTGCCTTCCAAGAAAGTCATACTATGTGTGGTATGCGTGCACCCTGGAGGGGTAAACAGGCAGAAAGCCAAATTTTAAGGAGATGGGGAAGGAGTGGGAGTTGTGCGGTGAGTGTGCACTGCCCTTTGAGGAGTCTGGTGTTGAAAAGAAGGAGAAAATCTAATAACATGAATATTTCTTCAGGGCTCCTGCTCAGGGTGAACAGACGAGAGACATATTGGCTTCCCTGCATACTGGAGGAAGAATGCAGACAACATGTCTCTGTAACGGCATCTCTGTATTTCTAGAGAAATGCACAGGCCACTGTGGGTGCTCAGGAGCAGGGGTGAGGACTGGCTGCCAGCGTGAGGAATAGCCTGACAGAGAGGTAAGAAAGGGGTCTTCAGGCAGAGGGAACAACAGAAACAGCAGAATATAAACTGCAGATTTGTAGAAGAAATTGCATGTGGTTGTATGAGTGGTTGGGTATCATTTTCTCAAGAGTAGGAGGCAAGAAATTCTAGGAGGGCAGGTAGGCTAAAGGAGGCTTTGGGGCCAAGGTCACAGAGGGTCTGGCATGCGCATTAAAGAGTGGCATTCCTGACTTCACGCTGTGGGCTGTGGAGAGTCATTTTACCAGAAGGAAAAATCAGCGTGTCTGTAGGTTATGAAGGAACCTGCAGGGCTTGTAGGAAGAAGCCTGTTGAGAAGGGACAACTAAGCCAACAGAACACAGAACATCCTTCAGGGTAGAACTCAGTGTTGAGGGCACATGTAAAAAGATTATTAGGCTTGGAAAACAGGGAGTATAATTCTTTCTTTGCCATGAGAAAAATTCTGGTAGGGAGTCAAAGTAATAGTGCGCACGCTATAGACGCTGAAGCAGGATTTATGATGGCAATGGCGGAAAACAATATCTAATATTTATTGGACACTACACTGATGCTTTCTGCTTTGTGTTACATAATCCTTACAACCACTCATGAGGTAGGTCAGATTATTATCCCTGCTTACCGATGCGGGAGCTGAGGTTGCCGGTTAAGACACTGAAGGTCAAACAGTCCAGAACAGGCAGAGCCCGAATTCAAACCAGGGAAGCAGAGGGGGATTCTTTATGGTCAGGCATAGGCACTAAGAGAAAAGGGTGGAGAAAAGAAGAAAATGGCAGAACCAGGCACGTGATCCGACAAGAAGTGAGGTGGAGAGGAGGAAGAAAGAGAGAGAGAGAGAAAGAAAGGAAGAACGAACACTGGGATATGTTGTAGGTACATCTTAAGTCTGGGAAACCTTAAGAAATAATCTTTTTTTTTTTTTTAAATCTGGAGATTAAAAGAAAATAAAAAGCTGAATCTTAGTATTTCAATCATTAGAAGTTCAATCACTTAAACATGTCATATATCCTGGGAGAATGATAACTGAAATTATTTTTAACAAAAAGAAAACTGTAAATTCTAATAGAAATAAAAGAATCTGCAGCCTGTACGAGGCCTAAAGAAGAGTAATTTATTCCTGGCTTCAGGCAGAATTACCATAAACCATCTGAGAGAGACACATTTTTTTCCTTGTTAAATGACTTTTGGAAAAATGAAGGTTTTCCATAATTTTCCCTCCTAACTCATTGTTGTGTTTAATAATTTTGCTGTCAAGAAGTTATTTCTCATGCTGTATCTAATCCCTGATGCTACAGTTTCATACCATTTCCACATTCATTTCATCAAGGGGAGTGAACAGCTGCCTCTCCCTACTGAAAGACTTCCTGACCTGTGACTAGGATCTGACTTCAGACTTTCATTCTTTAAACGAAAAAGTCTCTTTGATTTTTAAATGCGGTTGGTCTGCTTTAGTAAAACTAACACTCTACTCTTCTTTCTTGTCATGAAACAGCCAGGCCAGATGTGATACGAGTATTACTGTATGGAAACAAGATGAAGCCACATTTCTGTAGGTCACCGTGCACGTGTGAATGAAAGAGAAATACTATTACTGGGAGGTGAGTTACACATATCTAGTATGCGAACAACCTGGCCATCAAGAAAGAATATTAAAAAATACACTGTATTCTCATATAAATATGGCATTCAGGCTCAGTTTATTAGCATTTGAGCATAGTATTTCATATAGTAATGGATGTTTTGAATAGCACTAAACTAAAAGTACTATTGCAAAAACTAACTTTTGACAATCTCTAACACAAAACATTCCTAGGGAAAAAATCATTGACACCTGGAAGTTAATAGGTACAATGAAATAAAAACAGACATCTAACTCCTAAGTAAGGCTCTGAGCTCAGTAAAGTTATCTTAATTGGGTTATGTTATTTTATTAAAGTGCTTCTAGCACTATCTAGCAAAAATAATTAATTGTAACAGTAATGTTTTCTTCAATCCACTTCAAGTGAACACTACTAGGATAATAAAGTATCATAAAAACCAACCTCTAAAATTCTTGTCAACAGTATGTATTACAGTAGGTATATTGTTTCATTTGGATGTACACAGCTTGAGGTCTCATTATTAAATAAAAGGCTGGCTTGGCCAGAAACCTACAAAATAGGAATCCTTATCAGTTGGCACTTTGGCAATTCACTCATACAATGATTCCTGAGGGTCAATCATGACCTTGAGAATTTCTTAAGAAAATGGTAAGAACAGAACAGAGAAAAGCTGTAAAGGATTCATTAGGGATAGAGATTTCAGAAAAGAATTAAGTAGGGCTTGAATTGGAACATAAAGAAATAGAAGGTTCAGGATCAAGAAAAAGGTGCAAGATGTTTCTGGTGGAAGGAACCCTGAGAGAAAACACGGAGGGGTGCGGGAGCAGGGGGAGCTGCGGGCCGTCACCGAGAGAACACCGCCTGGAACCCACCGAGACAGCCGGGTGCTCTCAGACTGTGGCACCGCACCGTGTTTCAATACCATCCAATTTTATGCCTTTTCAACAAACTACTATGCCAGAAGAGTGTTTATCTCCATTTATAACTCGAAAGACTAGTCAGTGGAATTCACGCAGTTATTAGCGTTCAAACCCGTTAAATAAATTAATCTTAGAGTTAAGAGGAAAGTTCTAATAAGAAGATAATTTCCTTTGTACTAAACCAGTCTCACCACAGAGGCTACAAAAATCTAATCACACACACATTACTTGTAGCCTCTTAAAAATATGAATGTTAATATTTATCTTAAATTTATATACGCATTGTTTGGGCATGGTTTTTAGTTCAATTCCTCACAAAAACCAATTATAAGGCCAAACCAAGAAAATGCCAACAATTTTTTAAAAATTAGATACCACACATATCTAATTAACTTAGTCAATTATCACACTAAATATTATGTAGGCTAACAATGTCAGACTAGCAATAAATTACCTTGCATACATATATTATTTAACCAATTCAAAGTTGTGTAGAAAACAGTGCACGAGATTTCTCAGTGGACATTAACATTAAATAATATTGTGGATATATTATTACCTGGAGATCAACTGTATGCGATACCATGCACCTTCAAGATTAAAAAGAAATTCAAAAACAGTGTTTGGTTGGCTTACTTCTCTATCAAGTCCAGCTGCCACTGTGATAATATCACCAGTCTCATTGTTGATGGTGAACATGTTGGGCGAAGGGGTGCTTGGAGCCTGGGACAGGATCCTGTACCTCAGCATCCCATTTTGGGTATTTGGATCATCATCATCAATAGCAGTGACCGTCATCACATATGTTCCTAGACACAGTATACATGGAAAGTGAATGGTCACCCTTCATTTCAGGGTCTCCTCCATAGAAGGTATAGGTACCTCTTCATTAAATCTTAATTTCACTTTTTCAAAACAAGCATTTAACCACTTAAGACTTGATTAAAAACACTACTGATAGGCGTAGTATTCACTTTAGAAAATATAAAACATGACTTAGTTACTGGAAAGGAAAACTGTAAAACATTTATACATTTAAAAAAGACTCAATTTTTCCATAACTGAGAAGACAAATTCACTATATGACTCAAGGAAAGGATCATTTCAGACTTTCATTTATAGAGAATGCAAATTAATAATACAGATGCCCTTAGGAACATATACCGTGGCCACTGATACTTTCCCTCTGCTGCATTTTCTGTATTTTCTTCTGTTATGCAGTAACATCTGAAATCACATGCTGAGCGTGACTCTCCCCAGTGCCTAAGTCACTTTCTGAAAGTAAGCTGTGTGCATAATGATGAACACTCCATTTCCTCAGGTCATAAGGAATCATTCCATGCATTACTGTTTTGGTACATTGCATAGGGGTTTGGCACTGTGGTTCATTATTTCGTAGGAGATTAAAAGAACACTGCGACAAATGCAAGGCACTTCAATTTATTAGATATTTTGAAAGGAAATCTACAAAGCATTAGGATCAAAACTAAGTTCAAATTACCTAGACAAACTATAATTTACAAGTGGAGAGAAAAGTAATTATTATTTAACATGGTTTGTTCTGTGGGATATTTATAAGACATGGATTATAAAAAAGTTCTACTTCAGAGCCTTTATAGTTGCTGTTTCTTTTCTATGGTACCTTTTTTGCCCCAGAATTAACTAAGGTGTGGTTACATTATTCAAATCACTTTGCAGAGCTCGACCCTAGAAAGAAGACACCCTTTGGGTTATGTATCATTCCTACACACCTTTTTATTCAACGTTGTGTATTTGCCTGCTTGTGTGTTTCTTCCCTACTAGAACTTAAGCTCCCGCGGGGCAGGGACTAGCCTGTCACTGCTGTATCCACGGTGCCAAAACTGTGCTAACACAAAGCACATGCTCTATAAACATCTGCTGAATGAATGAATTATTAAAGCAAAATAGTATGTTTCAGAATCTTGAATCAAAATACTGATTGCAATGCGATTAAACTCAAGATTCATCGTATTATGAAATCTTGCCTAGAAGGATGTTTTCAAAGTTACAAAACAACCACAGGAAGTATACTCATAAAATGTCTCTACTTTACATGATCATTTAAAGTCTTTTACTTACAGTAGATGTTATGGAAATTCATGGTCAAATGCATAATAAGTATATCTTTAACTTTTTTTTGACAATTTTTGTCAAGAAGTCTTTTTAATAATGTTAGAAATAATAGAGGAAAAAATAAAATAACTTAAAAAAAGCAAAAAACATTCTCAGGCAAAAAAAACCCCAGTTTATTATCTTTAGAATATGTGTAAGAGATTTGTGTTTGTGTAAGGATATGTTTAACATGCTTAGGTTTCACAGTATTTTAAAATCATGAAAAAGAATAGTCTGAAATTGAAAATGTGACTCAGAAGGAGCCACAGAAGGTTGAACTTCCTGTATGGCCCACCCTCCCACTCTAGCTGCCCCCTCCCTGGGCTTCTTTTATGAGGTTACAGACAAGTGTATTTGGGCCAAGAAAAAAATACCAGTTTAAGGCATATTTGGTTATATCTATAACTTGGCTTCTGTGCAAGGGAGCTGCATAACTGGTACAGATGGCAAAGGTAATATGAGCACAGTTATAAATATTGAGTTTTTTTATTTAAAAAATTAATAGAGCAATTAAATGTCTCCGAACACCCCATTATCTCAGGAAGTCTGGCAAAACATTTCCTTTTACCATCTCGACACTGGCGTGTTTTCTTGTCTCCTGGTTTTTCATATTAATTAGGCCTTTCTAAGTGTGCTATTCTCCTGCGGCTGAAGCCCACAGTATTTTCAGCACTTGAATCTAAAACCTTCGTCAAACGTCACTTCACAGTGGTGAACTTTCGGCAACTGCCGTTTCTAGGCTGGGTCACTCCATGGTACTGCTTTAAAAGCGAGGGCTGCAGGAGACTTAAGTCACTCTGAAAGTAACCAGCTGGTATGGCCAGAGGGCAGCGACCACAGATGTCACGGAGGCCCTCCCTGCTCAGGGCTCAACCTCGCCCTCTGTCCCAGGAACACCAAATATCATTTAGACTCTCCAAATGTATTTTAGTTGCTGCTACGACTAACACGACACAATCTACTTTATGAAGACACCCCTGGTCTTCTGGTTCTCACTTTCTAGCTAGAAATTCACTTTATCAACTGACAGAATCAAGGGTCCTCCCACAGATTCTATAGTACAGAGAAAGATACTGTAGTCTATTTTTTGAAAGGTGGACAAATTCATAGAGGGCAGTGGAATGATATTTTTCGGTTTTCTTTCTTCAATCAGTGTTTCCCTAAGTTACCTCCCTTTCTCCCTAAAAGCACTAGGAATGAAAGAAAGTGACACTGATAGGCTCACACCATGTCCCCCTTTCCTGATTGCACAGCAGTGCTGCCTACACTACGTTTCCTGAAGTAACCTCCAAACTGTTACCTTCAACTTACCAGGCTTTGACCCCTCAGGAACTGTCCCATTCCAAACCTGGTGCAAGAACTCAGGCCTGTTATCATTCATGTCAATGACGTTGATGACGATGTCAATGGGGTTCTCCACTTGATTTCCATTAATATCCACTGCATGTGCCCTCAACTGTAAAAATAATTAGATCACAGAACTTTTTAACAGACTTAGATCTAGAGTGAGCACATAAAATGTACAATCACTATGCAATCAAAATAGCATAGATGGACTGAGAAGCAGAAAAACAAAAGCGACTCTTCCCATTGAAATTTAAGCTAGCCAAACTCCATACGGAGTAGGTACTGTAGCAAAGAGCCCACAATGACTATCTGCTAGGGATTGTGCTGGGAGTTTTATGGATTTTAACTTATTTAATCCAAATAAAAAAGATTCAGGCCGAAATGACCACCATTTGAAAGTGAAAAAACATCAAGCTTCAAAAAGGTGAAGTAACTTTGCTCTGTCTATTGACAGAACCTATACTCAAAGTCAGTTCTGTTTGGCTGCCAAATCCTTTTGCTAAGTCAGTACATATGATTCAGGGTAATTAAAAATGTGGTACTGACACAGAGTAGTTACATAGTTCAAAGGAACAGAAGAGAACTGAGGAGGAATTAAGTGTATATAGGGAATTTTGACTTTTTTTTACTGTAAATGGTATTCATAAAGTTTTAAGATAAACATTAAAAGTACATGAAAACAGCTATTCTTTTCTCAAACACAAATTCTCAGTTTTGTAGGTATTCTATAAATTTTATCTTTTTCTTTTTAAACAAATATGATCACTCTGCTACACTTGGCAGAATATCTTCAAAATCTTTTCATTGGCACATAGAGATCTGTTTCATTCTTTTCAGTAGCTGCGTAAGGTTCTATTGAATTGTTTCTTTTTAGTGGGAATGCTTCTGTGATTTCCCTGTTAAGTGTGATGCTGGCAGCTGGTTTCTGTTGGGTATGCTTTATCAAGTTAAAGAAGCATGGACATATTCTTTCTTACTCAGAGGTATTGACTACATGAAGCAATGTAAGTTTTATTACCGCCTTTTCAACACCTATAGAAATAATCCCTTATTCCCCTTGAGTTATTTAATATATTACATTAATAGATTCTTAATACTGAACCATCCTTATAATTCTGTAATTAATTAATTCTATTTTGTTATGAATGTCACTCTTTTATGTGCAAAGAGTGAGAATCTGGAGGTCAAGAATTTACCCTCAAATTGTCCAAAAACTATTTCCTGAGTCTTAGCTGCATCATCAGATAGTGAGAATTCATACAGGAATAGAAATTCATAATTTTTTGTATGATCTTATTTATATTCATAAATTAGAGACCAGTCTAATTAGAAACTGGTCTATTCTGTGCTGTCTTTATCAAGTTTCCCTATTAATGTGATGTTGTTTTAGTGAAAGGTCTGAAAGTTTTACTTCTTTCTTTACATTTTAGAATATAAAAAACATCATAATTACATGCTCCTTGGGGAGTCTTACCCTACCATGTATCAATATTTTAATTATGACTAAAATCTCAAAAAAATTTAAAAGTTTCTACAAGTACACAAATCTAACAAATATATTAATGGGCAAAATTATAATCTAAAAACAAATGCATAAAAATATGGAATAAAAATTTCAATTACCATGTGCAGATGATGAGTCAGCGGGAATACTAACTCAGCACAATGGACAGCTGTCTAGCCACAAAGGAAAAACAAAGTGGACCCTATCCCACTTCCTTTTTACTTTAACAAACTCCACAGAAATTTGGGTGCAAAAAGAAACCGCCACATTAAATTGGAGAGATTAGCATCTTGGAGTTGGGAAGGCTTGTAGTGCCTTCTCTAAATCCAGAATGCATGGTGACATTTAAAAAATGAACTTAACTCTTTGTAAAAACTGTAAGTTATAGCAGCATAGGAATTATTAACACAGATTAAAACAAACAATAAAAGGGGAACACTATATAAAAATCACGCATTGATGTCCCTAATAGGTAAAAGGCTCTTAGTTAACGGTAAAAGAAAAAGATACACAATCTAAAAGAAAATTCCATGTAAGATAAAAAGAGGGAATTCACTTTGATTGGACAGTCAGCTTATGCAACTTAAAACATCAAGATAAATATTTTACAAAAATATTGGCAATAAATAATGCCTGAAATTGATCATGGAGTAGAGAAAATAGATCTCCTATATCAAGGGTGTCAAAATCATTTTCACCGGGGGCCACATCAGCCTCGCGGTTGCCTTCAAAGGGCTGAAATAATTTTAGGACTGTATACATGTAACTACCCCTTAAGTGTTAAGGAGCTGAAATTACATCTGGCCCTGTTTAGTGGGCAGGTGGTGAAATACAACACAACAATTTGGAGAAAAATTTTACTATATATATAAAAATAATATCAATTTAAATAATTTATTCCAAGTATATAATGAAAACATGTACAGACAAATGTTCATTGTTATACATACTTGCAAAATAAATTTGAAAACTGAATTACCCAAATATCCACCAACAGACAGTTAAAATTATGTTATATTCATTCAACAAAATAATTTGGACCAATCAAAAATAATGATTTAAATAAATAATTTCTACTGACATGGAAAGATGTTAAATCTTATGTTGTGAAGTGGCAAAAGCTGGTTTCAGAGAATGGTCCCAATTTCAAAAGAATACATTTATGAATCTATGCATAGCAAAACATTTTACAGTATATTGCCAAAGTGTTTTTTAAAAAGCTTAGTTTTATATACTAGAATTACAAGTCACTTTTACTGAATTATTCATACTGTGTAATTTGAAGTTTTGTTTTTATATTATTTGAAAAGTTTCTACGGTGTACATATATTCTTCTAAAAGAAAATGGTACTTTCATCAAAAGTTTTAGTTATTCACGTTGAAATTAAAGTAGTAATAACAAGCAATTTAGGTGTCTATATTGAACTCATGGAAAAATTGTTGAAATCTTATTCCAGGAAAATATGCAAGTTACTATAAAAAATGAAAAAAGAAACAAGCTTCTTGGAATTGATTATTTTAATGTTAGGTAATTCTTGCATTCTAAAAGACTCAAAACAATACTATTTTTAAGTTGGAAGAGTCAGGTTCAAATATATTCAGGGTGGGGCCAAAGTAGGTTTACAGTTGTGAGTATGTGAAACAGAATTTATTCTTGTATTATTTATTAATTATTATGTTATTTTCCATATAAACAACTGTAAACTTACTTTTGCCTCACCTTGTATATATTTAAAAATATACACATATAACTATATAAGTGGTTATAACTCAGTAAGAAAATAATATATAGAAAAGTAAAGAACAAAAATTAACATAAGAAATATGGCTAGTTAACATATCCAAGAAAAGCTTGCTCGTATTGGCTGACTGCTGAAATGGAGCGTCAGCAGGGTGATGAAGAAAAGAGAGACCCCCGTCTCTGGTAGGAGTGTCAGACTGGTAGTCTTTCCAGGTTGGCAGGGAATACTGCCCATAAACAATGAAACAAAAATGTGCTCTCCACGTTCGAGGTCTCTGCTGCACGGTAATGATAAGGGACAGGTAAAATGGCAAATGGCAAATATAGACATCTATGAACAAGAAACTGTTTTAAAATTATAGATTATACATTCAGTGGAATACTATACAGCTATTAAAAACATGATCTCTCCATAATTTACAAGCAACAGTTTTGACCCCCTACATGTAAATTTATTCTTATATGCTCTGAGCCTCATATCTGAAAGCAAGTGTCAACAAGTAAAAGGTAATGTGATTTTAGGCAATCCCACTTTCTTCTACAGTACCATTTTTTTCCCATGAACATTCATCAATTCTATAAAAGCAGTACAATTATTAAAATAAATCAAAAAGCTACAAGTACATTTCACATGTTAAAACTCTCAGAAGCAAAGCTTTAAGACTGAAATGAGAGGCAAATGTTAAACTCCACATGCATTCAGAAGACTATGAATAAATACACGGGATACCAGCAGTTGAAGTCTTACATGAAATCGGGCTATCTGCTCTCGATCCAGAGGCTTGGTCACTGACAGCTGACCTGAGATGGGGTTGATAATGAAGATACCAGTTGGAGGCTGGTCAGCTCCTGGCCCAGTCACGCTGTACCGCAGTGAGAGGTTTTTATCTCTATCGGACCTGATCTGAGGGTCAAGAAGACAATCACATTAAGTGAGAGACTAAATGAGCTCATTATCTGAGACACAGCATGCCACACCTCGTGCCCTTTTTCAGCTACGGACTTACACCATCTCCTCCCAGAAAACCACTGAAATGTTCCCAGTCCTGTTCCTTGTCCTTGTTTCTTGGTGATAGGCTGCAAAAAGAGATGTTCCCTATCACCAGAAAGACTGGGGGCAAGGTTAACATCAGAAAGAACATGCACTAGAGGCAGTGCAAAGTCAAAATTAAGGAGTCAGTTTTTAAACAGTAACGGATTCTATCCTGGAAATTTGCAGAATATTAATCAAATAGCAGGTGTTCAATTTAATGAGAAAACATCGTTTACTTTTTTGCATCAGTTAGGGTAAGAAATAGTTGTTTGACTACAGTGTGAAATAGCCTCAATAGGGAACTCTAAGGTCATGGTGGGGCCTGGAAATCAGATTTCTGCACTTACAGTGTATGTACTGACATTATTCACTGCAACCAAAACTTCCTGTATCATTTTCAGGTGGCACTTATCACCACAAATTCCTTATCAATAACAAATCATACAAGACATGATTTAAAAATATGTATCTACACTCTCAAACATGATACCCACGGGCTCACTTCCTTCTCCTTCAAACACCACAGTTCCTAGGAAAAATAAGTTTGTAGATGAGTAACCACAGGATCAGGCAATAGAAAGGGAGGGGGAAAGAGAAAGGGCCAGTAGAGCAATACTGCTGGGTGTGAGAATGAGATATTTATTAGGTAAAACATGTAATAGGTAAATAGACTTAATCCAGTAATAGAATGCTGTTATTATTTTTAAAGTTAAAGCAAAATTATTTTTTCTCATTCTCCATTAAAGTAGAAAAATAAGAAACAGCTTTCTTTGGGGTTATACTATTCATTGTTAAAGTGAATTATAATGTGCAATAGAACAGCATATATGACACAAAAATGAGTTATTAAAAAATACAGCTTTCGGTAAGTGTGTACTGGAATGCCAAGTTAATCATCCACAGAAACATTTATTTTCTAATAGATGGCAATACAATGATTTTTTTCTTATTTTACTTTTGTAATAAGTAATGGGTTTCTCATTTTGCTAAACACATGGAAATATCTGTAATTTTTTTCTCTGCATTTGGTGATATGCATTTAGAGTAACTAAAAAAACTGACTTTTCAGATTCGAAAGCCTACATTTTCGCACAGCCCCGGGGATTCTGTTAATGGTATCAGAGGTCATTTTTTTTTTTTTTTTTTTTTTTTTTTTTTTTTTTTTTTTTTTTTTTTTTTTGGTTAAAAACTCTCAAATGCACTTAGTGCTGGCATTTTTAGCAATGATTGCTCCTTTATTTTTTCTTTGGCCGAAAAGCCATCTCTAGAGGACAAAGACCATCATGGACAGTGCAGGATTCAGACAGGGAAGCCAGGGTGCGTGCATTTTATGGCTAAAGGTATGGCATGGGTGTGAACGCATGTTGGCATTAGGGCTTCTGTCTTCACAAACTGAACAAACTTTACCATCCGTGGTGTAGAGCAGGGAGCTACAGGGAGCTCTGCCTATAAATAATCTGAGATAATAAAAAAATGAGAGGAGGCTCTTTACAACATATTTCACCCATGCAAAAATATATTTCTTAGTATGTACATGTCGTAAACTCTACCCTGTGGGAAAAAAATCGACAAAGACACCTCTAACATACACTTGACACAGGCCACACAGACAGCAAAAATTGCCACCGTACCCTGACAAGCTCTTGAGGGAAAGGTCCTCTGGAGTTTTCTGGCAAGTTGATGGGAGGGATAACCCAGTCTCTCTTCTGCCTTTGTAGGTGTCCATTGTGCTTAGTCAATTGTCTCGGGAACACTATTTCTTCAATTTCTTGCAATCCCTTTCCATTAAAATACAAGAAGACATTCCTGAGTACTAGGAGAAACATTTTCTGAAAGCATATCCTTACCAGTGGATACCTGAGAGCGGAGGAATCACAGTTTATCATGAATAGGAAAGTAAGTCAGGAGGCCCTTGCCTTGTCCTCCTACTAGAATAATAGAAAACATCATATAAATTTTGGGTCATACTGTTCATTGAAAAACTGAATTCCAAACCATTTATTATGTGGCACAGCTGTGTAAACTATTTTCCGTTTCTATA
Source organism: Micronycteris hirsuta (assembly GCA_004026765.1). Classification (NCBI taxonomy): domain Eukaryota; kingdom Metazoa; phylum Chordata; class Mammalia; order Chiroptera; family Phyllostomidae; genus Micronycteris; species Micronycteris hirsuta. Next base: position 69,782 of record PVJI01000124.1, on the reverse strand, counting down.
AACCATGTTAGATAGCAGTTAATACTGAGCAAAATTTAATCAGACCCTTTTATATATTTCTCATTAGTTTAAACCACAGTTCAGGTAATGTGCTACTGTACATTAAATTTAGATCTTGATGTGCTAAAATATAATTTGAATTCCAAGAGAAGTTTAATACATACTGCTAAGGAATGTCTCAAATATTTATGACCCTATTAAATCCCACAGAATTAATGCTGTAATTATTCTAAACCTATGTCAGCCATGATGGATGCTGTAGATGACCCACTTTGCACACGGGGTATTAATCTCTGCTGGGTGTCAACATTTTCTTCTGTTTCTTCTTGTATCTGTAGACATTTTAGCCATTAGCCTTTGCTGCTTCGGTGAAAATATCCAAGCTAGTTTGCTGGAACACACTGAATTATCAACAACAAAAGCAACTTTCACTCAATTTGGTTGCCAGTCTCTCCCTTTACGTTACACAAATGACAGGATTCCCCTGAACAGTTAATAGCTAACACTACGTCTCACATAATGAAGGTCTGACAATGGCATAAAAGAAAAATGATAGGTTTATTAATATTTAATTACCAGTGTATATACTGCACTTACAATTAATACCACAAATGAATATGTGTATTCTCATCTCTCACAATACAATAAACATACAAAATGCAATAGTCATAGTTCATAAAATCAAAAACTTCAGAACATGCATGTGGTGTTCCCTCATAATGGTTTCAAATTAACTCAAACAAATGGAATATTCAAATGAGTAATGCTGTAATAACTTTACTGAAGAAGTTACTGCATCTTATTTAAAATTCTTAATATGGCGACTTACACAAAATAAGTGCTCAATAAATTTTTGTTGAATTGCATCGAGCTGTACTCTGTTGGAAATGTATCTTATTTATTTTATCGTGGCTTATAGCAGCTTCCACCAAGGAAGTATATTATTCCCAAAACTAATGTGGGTAGTTTAACTAATTTATACTCTCCATTTGATTATTAAGGGATGAGACAAAAACCCAACACTCCTTGCCAGAAATGGTTTCCTATTACTAATGTAAATGTGAACCTCCCATCTAATAATGAATTTGGTGAAATCTTGCAAAGGAGTATTTATTTATTCTGTGGTTATATGTGACAGCTTGTAAAGTTTCTAAGAAATTTCAAACAAACAACTACTTCTAATTTAAGTTATAAATCTCAAAATGTAAACAAAGCTTTCAAATACAATTTTGGATTGATTAAAGTACATTTGGTCCAAGTGCCTCATAAGATTAAAAACACAACAAAATACTACTCAAGTGACTGAAGTTAATGAAACTGCAAATATTGGGCATCCATTAATATGATGTGAAGCAAAGTATATATTTAGTTCAAACTGCACAAATGTAATTCTCAAACATGCGGACACTCTACCTTCATTGAGTCCTCGGGTAAGGTCGGCTTGAGGCTCAGTCTCACTGCTACTTGCCACTTTTCCTGAGTCTCTTTGTCTTGGGCATAGACCAGGAACTTCGCGTGCTCAGCGGAGAGGGGAAAGCTTCTCACGGCGTACACCATGCCATCTTCATCTACCTTGAAGTCGGCTGGCTCGCTGCTTGCATACTGTACTTTTCTTTTTCCATTGCAGTTGCTAAACTTCACTGTAAAAGATAATAAATATAGAAGTCTAATTCTACTCCAAAAGCAGAAACAACTAATACCTAAATCTATAGCCTGCTTAGATTAAAGGATAAAATGTAGTAACATGAAAAACAGAAACTTTATTTTTACATCATTAAAGGAGTTTTCATAGTAGACAATATCCAACTGTGGTTCTGAGATGTTACACAGCTTCTCCTTGCTCCAAAGCCTTCCCCGTCCTACCCCCACCCCCCGGGTCCTGGGCCCGCAGACATACCTCCATTTCCCCCTCTGCCTCTCACAAATGCTGCCCACCCCGCCCCGGACAAACTCCTACTCATTCTCAGGTCCTGGCTCTAAGGGGAGAGCAGATCCCCTGCTCTCGGTCTGCAGGCAGCAATCCGGAAGCTACCACCAGTGTCGCAGCCATGCCTGACCCTCGCGTGGAGAGGCGCTCCTGAGCAAGCGGTCTTAGCTGTCTTGTATACACTGTTTACACTATCTTGTATATCGTTTGTTTCCTGAAACAGAGTCTTACTACATAAGTTTTGAATGAATAATTAAAGGAAGATAGCAGCAGCATTTATTAATGTTGAATACCCACTATGCTCTAGAATTACAAAACCTATGGCAATTAAAAGCAAGTAATTTGCAATTTCTAGTCTTCATGGTGCTTATAATGGCTCTATGAAGTATTAACAATGTTATACATTTTCCAACAAATAAAAATAAAGATATATATCAAAATAAATTTTAACTGAAAATACCTATCTCTTAAGAGTAGCAAAATCAATCATCTTATGTGTCATCAGATAACAAGTTGTACCACATGCTTACGAACATGGAACTAGCAATACTGAAGCCCAAACAATTACAAAGTAATAAAAGTATTCTTTACAGATTATTTCCTTTGAAATCCTTCATCATCCTCTTGAAGAAAAATTCTATGTGAATAGCAAAAAGGGATTTTTTTTTAGTTCTGCAAACATGTGATGTGGTGTCTGGACAGCATCTGTAGGATATACTTTGGGGTGCATTATAGGTACACATTACAAAGTGGAGTCATATACACCTTTTGCCTGTTAAGAATCTAAGTCAGTGTAGTAATACTCCCACACCATATACAAATTCACACAGTTCTTTTGTTTTCATGAACAGAAATGCACTGAGTTGCGCACGAGACCACAGACAAATAACAGGCACGTTTATCGTCCTCTCTAACCATAGAACCCTTCACGACAGTAATAAAATACTTTATTGGATATAGTATGTTCACACAATCATATATATATATATATATATATATATATATATATCAGTTTTTATCTTTCAAACATTTAAAAATAAAAACACAAATAAAAGTTGTATCTCACAGTAAATTGTATCTCACACTAAAATACATTTTAAACCAACATATTCGTCTTTGGAATAGAAGTCTCTAAAAAGATATTCAATTACCCCATCTTACATGACATGTGATTTAAAAGTGAAAAATGGGAATCCTTTCTATAGAACAATGCCATCTACTGTTTATCTTTTATTAAGGACAACAAAATGAAAAGAAAAATCATTTGGGAAAACCCTGCTGAGAAATCAAAATAAAAAAGTTTTATCGTCTTTTTGTATAAAAGGTACCTTTTATATCACAAAAGGTATTCACGAAACTTAAGAACATATAATCTGGATGAGAAATATTACATTCCCTTCTGCATTTTATGTTCACTTTTCCCACTCCAGCATTAGTCCTCATCGATTCACACCTGGATTACCGGGTCCGCCTCCTAGGGGGTCTTCTCTCTGCTCCAGGTCATTGCCCTCCACTCCTCGACCAAAGCTCTGCAGTGATTTTTTCCTGCCTGCTTAAAATCTGAATTATTTTAAGTAAACTCTCTTACCTAGTATACATGCTCTCTTAATTCCTGTTCACTCGGTCTCTTTGACTTAACTTACATCATATTCTAACACATATTCTGCCCAGTTGGACAGAGTTCTTGGTCATTTCCCACCTCCCTGTGGTCCACACCCCACACACATCACCCCTTCTGGATGCTCCCCACCCCGATTCTCCATGCCAGGCCACTGAGCATGGGAGAGTCAACTGGGATGTCCTGATTCAGAAGACAGCAGCCTATGCCCTCATCTGGAAAGGTTCTACATGTTTCATTTTAATTTTTATTTGTTTATACATGTCTTGTCCATGGAAACACATGTTAGCACTTTATTTTTATTATGACTGTAACAAATCATGTCTACCTATCAACGGCTTCCCATGACCAGATCTCTCTGTAAGCAGACTGTACCCGCACGTTGGCTTCCTGGTGGTGAGTCTTGGTTGGTTCTTTTGTTTCCTATGACACCCAGCAGTGACAGATACAGTAAAAGTGTTCAATAAATACCCAGGGGCCAACCATATATATTAATATCATACCTCTTTTCAAAAAACTGGAAAACAGACGGGACACTTAGAAGTATGCCCAGCCTTCCATGGCAACACACAGCAACCACACCAATCACGACATGCCAGGGACTTGAAGTAAGTCGGCTTTGTATGGGGTTGCTGGTCGTGAAAGTAAATGAACTAGTACTTGTTGGATGCCAGGCACTGAACAAGATACGTAAGATTAGGTTACCTACTTTAACCTCAGCAATAACCTTCTGAAGTAGGTATGCTTATTTCTATTCTACATAGCAAGGGAAAGCTCAGAGAATATCTATGACCTGGCTGTCTGACTTCCGGTCTTATTTCCCCTACAAAGCATAAGGGAGTCTAAACTCGCGACTCTTAAGTTAGTGTGAGACCTAAACTTTTAAAAAACAATAAAGGTAAAGAAATGACAAAGAGGCTTGATAAATGCATGTGAAGAGAACAATGCCACGTTAGATCTTTGAAAGTACCAAAGTAAATAGCATTTTCAAAAGGAATTCTTAAATTGGAGATACCTTAAACATCCTACAGAGGTAAGCAGATGGAGGCCCTTAGGTTGGCATGAATAGTCTGCAAGCAGAAGAGGAAAGTTTACTCTCGCTGTTACTGGGACTGACTATTCTGTTAATTTGGTACCAAACTACCTACTTGGACCCAGGTGTCAGAATGAAGCTGGGAGAAAAAGAAGGAGACCTTTGAAAAAAATGCATTAGCAAAGAAGAAAAATAGGTGTCTTTTCCTACAAAGGGTCATTACAAATCCCAGGAATGAGAAGTGGTTGACCTTAAAGAGTCCAACACTGGACAGAACAGTTTGGCAGAAACCGCATAAAGGTCAGTTACTTAAAGTCAATTAGTTTTTCTATCACCCTTGTGCGACCTAACCTACAACCAGTATGAATTAGTTTAATACATATGCTGTTAAATTGCTGTGGGTTTTTAAAACAAATGCTAATTCTCATTTGCTCTAATGTGAAAATAAAATAGGCAACATTTTTGGCATTATTCAGGTTTGTTTTATATTATATAATTCCCTTCGTACACATAAGCAGTGGAAACAGCACCATAAATGAAAATAGCCCATTGCCAACTGGCAAAGTCTTGCTCGGTGAAATATTAGTCCTAACTTCATCCTGTGATTGTGAACTAATGCAAGTACAGTGCCTGGCTCACAGCGACATGCTTAATCAATGATAGCCATCTTTTACTGCTTTCAAGTCACACAAATTAAAATACTCATTTCAATGTGTGTTATGAACAGAACTGTGTTCCCCAAAATGCCTATGTTGAAGTACTAACTCTTCGCACCTTAGAATATGACTGTAATTGCGATATATTCTTTAAAGTGATAATTAAGGTTAAATGCGTTCACATGAGTGGCGTTTTATCCCAAATGACTGGAGTCCTCATAAAAAGAGGAAATGTGGACATAGATATGCATGTGCATGGAGGAAATAGCAGGTGAGGACACAGCAGAATCATGGCCCTCTGTGAGCCACGGAGAAAGGTCATTAGAGAGAACAACCTGCCGAACCTTGTTGGACTTCCAGCCCCTAGAACCGTGAGAAAATAAGTTTCTGTTGTTCCAGCCTCCCTGTCTCCAGTATTTTGTTAAGGCAAGCTTAGCAAACTTAACACAATGGTTAATACATGAATTCCATTTTTTAACTGTGGGCCAACATTTATCGCCTGTTGTCTTGTTCATTATGACTAAGATACAGCTAGGAATCCTTTCTCCAATCTGTTAAGATTCACCTGCTCCCTTGGAACAGGTGCTAGAATTTAATCAAGAAGAATTTCCTTTTTACGGAAACTTAGAAGTTCACGGAAAAATATAGAAAACTGCTATGCTACAAAATCCTACTTACAGAGCTAATATATATTCATGACTTATAATTACACTTATTTATAATCAGTAAGCTTTCAAAAAGGTTCCCAGGGTGATGAGAAAATACGTATACAAAAATCTGGTTATAAACAAGAAAAGAGAGGACAGAAGCTCCTTGGAAGACAGAAAAAGATATCTAAGGGACATGTTTCACTTATTTAAATGACTAAAATTAGATTTAAAATTTAACTTTGAAGATGAAGGAAATAAGGCAAACATCATAGACATGTGACTCTTATAAAAAGAAATATGATTTAGTAGAACCAAGCTGTTCTTGTTAGTGAAACATTTTCTTAATGGATGGTAGGTAAATAAGTATGAATAACATAATGAAAAAAGACTTTTAACTTTTGTTACAGAACATAAAGCAGTTGTATCATTTTTAATATGTTTTTTATTCTTGTTTATTCTATTTGGCCCAATTTTTCCTCCTTTGCCCTCCTCCTCCCAGCTCAAACACCAATCCCATAGTCATCCCCCGCACCGTTGTCCATGTCCATGGGTCATTCACACATGTTCTTTTCCTAACCCCTCCCCTTCTTTCCACTGTTCCCCCTGCCCCTCCCCTCTGGCAGCTGGCAGTCTGCTCCTCATTTCTATGTCGCTGGTTCTGTTTTGCTCATTCATTTATTTTGTTCATTAGATTCCTCTTATAAGTGAGATCATATGGTATTTGTCTTTCATTGACTGGCTTATTTCACTTAGCATCATAGTCTCCAGTTCAAACCATGCTGTCACCAAAGGTAGGAATTCCTTCTTTCTTTCTGCTGCATAGTATTCTATTGTGTAAATGTACCACAGTTTTTTAATACATTCATCTACTGATGGGTACTTAGGTTGTTTCTAACGCTTGACTATTATAAATAGCACTGCTATGAACATAGGGGTGTCTAAGTTCTTTTGAATTGGTATTTCAGGATTCTTAGAGTATATTCCAAGTAATGGAATCACTAGGTCAAAGGGCAGTTCCATTTTAAATTTTTTGGTGAAATTCCATATTGTTCTCCACAGTGGCTGCATCAGTCTACATTCCCACCAACAGTGCACTAGGGTTCCCTTTTCTCCACATCCTCTCCAACACTTGTTTGTTGATTTGTTTATGACGGCCATTCTGACTGGCGTGAAGTGATAACTCAATGTGGTTTTAATTTGCATCTCTCTGATGGCTACTGATAAGTATTTTTTCACATGTCTATGGGCCATCTGTATGTTCTTGGAGAAGTGTTTATTCAGGTCCTTTGCCTATTTTTTAATTGGGTTGTTTGTCTTCCTGGTGTTGAGTTGTATTAGTTCTTTATATATTTTGGAGATTAAACCCTTGTCTGATGTAGGACTAGCAAATATGTTCTCCCATACAGTTGGTTCCCTTTCAATTTTAATGATGGTTTCTCTAGCTGTGCAGAAGCCACTGGTGCCCTTCCAGCTGCTGCTCCCATGCTGAAGCCCAGAGGGAGTGAGTCTGTATAAGTCCTACAACTGTTCTGAGCCCTGTAAGAGGAGACCCCTGAGAATCCTGCAGTTTCTTCCTCTGCCCCAACCCCAACTGGTTTTTACAGCCAGAAGTTATGGGGACATATCTTCCTGGCACTGAAACCCTGGGTTGGGTGGTGTGGGGCTGGGATACCTCGCTCCCAAGGTATCCCTCCTGATTTTTATCCACCACATGTAGGTGTGTTACTGCCCGTTCTGTGTCTCTGGGTCTCTGCCCCATCTACCTATCTGGATGAATGTGACCTCTTTAATTCCTTGGGTGTCGGCCTTCCATAAAGCTCAATTTTCTGATGGTTCTTGGTGATAGTTATTTTGTATTTTAGTTGTAATTTTTGCTATGGTCGTGCTAGGAGGTGAGCCCTGCTTACCTATGCCTCCATCCTGACCTGAAGTCCCCCTCTGTCGAATAGTAATTGACCGCAGAGACATGGGCTTATTTCTGGGCTCTCTATTCTGTTCCACTGATCTATGTGTCTGTTCTTATGCTAGTTCCAGACTGCTTTGATTACAGTGGCCTTGTAGTATATTTTGATATCTTTAATATGCTTTTTAAAGAAAAGGTGATTATACATTTAAAATAAGGATGAAATAGGATTCTCAGCAGTGAAACTACTCTGTACATATTCAGTGGATACATGACATTATACATTTGTCAAAACTCATGAAACTGCACAACACAAAGAGTGAAGCCTAGTGTAAACCATGGACTTTACTTAATAATGTATCAATATTGGATGTAACAAATGTGCCACACTAATGCAAGATGTTCATACAGGTATTCCCACTTTTTGAAAGTTTGGGTTATCCCACTTTGCCTTTATGCAAGACCCACATTAACCCCTATGTTTGCTAACCAAAAGAAACCTGAAATGAATGTTCCCTTAACAAGAAAGGCAAAAAGTGAAAGTAATGTTCAGTGTTTTTGTTTTATTTTTGCAGTGATCAGTCACAGGGGCAGCGCACACTCTGAGCAGTGGGAGTGGACTTGCCAAGCTCCCTCCCCGGGAACCGTACTCAGCATCTCAGCATCAAGCGCCACAGATTTGAATTGTTATTTGGGAACAAATGTGCTTTGTGTGGATTTATTCTGTGCACCTGTTAGCAAGATGTGTCATCCTGGGGTTAATCAGGAAAGCCTAAGAGAACTTGTAGGGTGTTACACTTAGCATAGAACTGGACATAATTGTTTCAATTGCGGTGAATAAAACAAAGACATCATGCCAGCAGCACTGAACTTGCCTGCACCCACCATTCATACTATTTACACGCACAGAGTCTTGAAAGCTGCCCAAAGATACTACTGATTCTGCAAGTAGCAGAGTGGTCTCACGTAGGTGGCATCCACTAATGGCTAAAATGGGAAGAGTGCATTACTTGAGTGGACTGGTGGGTGTACAAAACTTTGTTATTATATCATTCCTGTTTTTAGTATACATTAGCATTATTTTAGATTTTATGTGTTATTTGGTATCATTCGGTAGGTTATTTCTTGGGTCTGGGGATACTCAAATTTTCTTTTTTAAGATTTTATTTTTATTTATTTTTAGAGAGAGAGGGGAAGGAAGGGATACAGAGAGGGAGAGAAACAGCAATGTATGGTTGTCTCTCACATGACCCTCACTGGGGACCCGGCCTGTAACCTAGTCATGTGCCCTGACTGGGAATCGAACCGGGACTGTTTGGTTCCCAGCCCGCGCTCAATCCACTGAGCTACACCAGCCAGGGCGAATACTCAAATTTTTTTTATAGAAATTAATGGTAACTGCTTTTTTGTTTTACACCATTTGGCTTAAGAAAAGTGTCATAGGAATGATCTACTTTCAGAGAGTGGGGGAAACTGCAATAGAAAAAAACTTTTGGGGGTACGGGATAGGCATCTCCCTGTACTCTGTCCTAATTTTTTCACTAAACCTAAGACTAGTATAAAAATACTTTCTTACAGTTGGTAGTCTGACCTACCACATTTTCAGATATTTGAAAGGACTGGGTAGTTGTCAATATCCTCAGTCTCTCGCAAATAAGAGGTCCATCATCTCAAGATGGTATTAGTTAGAGCTGGACAGTATAACGGATCGATAAGTTTACATAAATCCCCTGGGTGTGGAGATATTGAGTTGGTGTTTCATGAAAGTCGTAATATTTTATCACACACATATAATAAAGTTGAAATTTTATCGTTTAAAAAATAATGACAAACTTAATTTGAAATATTCTCCCGACAGAACAATTTTCCTTACATTAACAATTTAGTTTTGCCTAAGTGCTCAGGTAACTCAAAGTACAAGTTCTAGATTTCATAACACAAAAGAATATAAAATTCCTTAGACAACTAATAAAACAGGCTTGATCCACTGGATAATTCAAATTGAAAACTACATTTGATTAAATGTTTTTAGCTAAAAACATCATAATGTTAAACAAGAAATTTATTATTAGAGCCATTGCATACTTTACATAATATGTAGGCAGTATGTTAACATAATTAATACAAATTAAACATCAAGAAAATAATTATTTTAAAGTACTTTTTACTGTTAAGGCAATACATCAAATTGATGTTAACCATAAAACCATAATATCCTTATAAAATATTAACAGGAAACCACAGATCTTACATATTAAGTGTATTAGCAGTTTATAGCACTCCATAAACCATATGAATAAAAAGGTGCAAATATTAACACAGGGTTTATAATTTTTGCTCAAGTAAAACATCATATCGTATTTAGAAACAAGGATAAGGAACACTGTGAGATATGTTTTGTGCCTTTGACTTTTTAAATTGTTTTCCCACATTAACTGATATTTACAAAGTATGTTGAGAAAACAGTTTTACAGTATTAACAGTAGTTTTCTTAATTATTAATGAATTAGATATGTTAATGAAAAAATGGGAGGGAGGAAGATAGGGAGGTGTCTCAACAGGAGTATTTCAAAGCGTTTTTACTGAGAGACTCTAACAAAGAAGGGTCACTAAGTGGCAAGTTTGCTCATAAATCTGAAAAATCTGCTTAGACATTCTTTCGTCACCCCAGGCCCATTCTGAGCTTAAATTCAAGAAATAATTTGTCTTGGAAAACTCTGGCTGCCATTCCACAGTCTGTGGGCCCTGCCACACATGCCCCACGTGATACACTGGAGACAGAGTGGCCTGTGTACATGGACATTAATGAAAAAAGTCACTGCATTTTCTTATAGCATGTAACTATGATAAAAGAGGAAATATGAAGTTTTAGGAAACAGGCTATTAAAATGTCCATAAAAATGCTTTTCATTGCAGCATTATTTACAACAGTCAAAACATGGAAATAACCCTGGCTGGTGTAGCTCAGTGGATTGAGCACAGGCTAGGAACCAAAGGGTCGCTGGTTCAATTCCCAGTCAGGGCACATGCCTGGGTTGCAGGCCAGGTCCCCAGTGAGGGACATGTGAGAGGCAACAATACATTGCTGTTTCTCTCCCTCTGTTTCTCCCCCCCTTCTCCTCTCTCTAAAAATAAATAAATAAAATCTTTAAAAAATAAAATTAATTATTAAAAAAAAAACATGGAAAGAGCCTAAGACCTCACCCATGGATAAACAGATAAAGAGAAGAGAATATTACTTAGCCATAAAAGAGCATGAAATCTGACCATCTGCGACAGCATGAATGAATCTTGAGGGCATTATGCTAGTGAATCAAGTCAGAGAAAGACTAATACCATATGATCTCATTTATATGTGGAATGAAAACAAACAAAAAGCAAACCCTGAGTTCAGACACACAGAGAACGGCCTAGTGGTTGCCAGAGGTGGGGGTGAGAGGTGGTAGACATGGATGAAGGGAGTCAAAAGGTATACATTTCCAGTTACAAAACAATTAGGTCATGGGGATATAATGTACAACGTGGTGATTATAGTTAATGATACTATATTGTACATTTGAAAGTCGATAATAGATCTTAAAAGTTCTCATCACAAGAAAAAAATTGTAGCTATGTGTGGTGAAGGCTATTAACTAGACTTACTTTGGTGATCATTTCACAGCAAAGCTGACCATTGAACACATGGTTTTGAATTGTGCGGGTCCACTTATACGAGGAATTTTTCAATAAATACGCAGTCAATCCTCCCTAACCGTTGGTTTTACAGCTGCAGATTTGATCAGCTACAGATATGGAGGGATGACCGTGTGCACGGTTCTACGTTACTCCTGTAAAGGCTGTGAGCACTGGGGGTTTGGGATCGGTGAGAGGTCCTGGGACCGACCCCTCCCAGATACAGAGGGGTGAATAGTTAAGTTTCTGTGGAATCAAAAGTTACGCCCATATTTTCTACTGCATGGTGAGGGCTGTGCCGGCACCGCTAACATCCACTTTGTTCAAGCATCAGTTGTGTATACAAACATTGAGCCATTACATCGCACACCTGAAATTAATACAATGTTATAGATCAATTAAATGCCAGTTTAAAAATGAATATAACGTTATAAAGCTTGTTTTCATTAAATTTTTTATAACAAGTTTACTGACTGAGATATCAAATTCTTGATAATTGCCCTCAATGAAAACTTTAATTCACAAAAGTTGGTGGTTGAAATTCATCACTTTTCCTCCAACTGACAAAGTTCTTTTCTGTTGTGAACCATGCGGTAAACATTTATTAGATTTCATGATCCTTTTCTTACATTGGCAAATATTGTTAGAATTCCTAGTTGAAATGCAAATGCTTTAAGTTTTTTTCTAATCAAATATTTTAAAATATTAAAACTTTATTTCAAGCATACACAGGTATTGCTTTAATAGTCACGGTTTTCTGTAAGTTAAAAATATAATATTAACTAATTATCACAAGTGAATCATTTTTTCCTTTTTCCAAAGTTAAATTTTTGCTTCAAATCCATAAATCGTGTGAATATGTATGGTATTTTTTACAGGGTGTTGGTGATTTTCAATTAAGTTCATTTGGGTGCTCCAAATTTTCAGTTAAGTAAGCTAATTTTTTTTTCAAGCTAACAACTCTCCTTCAACAATTCTACAATGAACAACATTTGAACACATGCACTTTGGTATGTATCGGCAAATATGGTTGCCTAATTCCTTACCGTAGCATAAAGCTGTAGCCATTTATTTTCATAATATCAATTTAGGTGGAATTACATTTTATGATCACATTTGAATATACAAGAGCTTCCATTTGAATAAAACGCACACACAATCTGGGCTCTCGGATTAATCTCTTGATGTTTTTATCTTCATAACATTTACAGCTTTTATACCTGCATGCCAGTAGGACCAGAGCAAACAGTTTCATGTTATGTTTGCCAACATTCTATTTTAAAGTATTTATTTTTCTCTTTGTATATGTACTTTACAAAAGTTAATTATGTGGCTATTTTTTTTTTCACAGAAAAAGAGAAGCCCTTCAAGGATTCTAACCACTGATACTAACTAACCTATTAATTCCTTAAAGTCATCGACATGTGATGCTAACCTTTTGATTTAATACTGTTTCTGATCAGTGCCGTCACTATGATGTGTGACGTGCCATCATTCCCACTCCTGAGCGTTCAGTTCCAAAGTGGCTCCTTTTCTATTTCTTCTCCTTCGCCGGCTCCCTGTATACTGTTAATGTGCTATATATAGGCTGGTAAGATGAGGAATTCTGCATTGATGTGAGGCATTTTGGCTTAAAGCATTAAATGTGTAATCTTGTAAGTGGCTTTTAGAGCTTGATCATATAATGCTCTACTGAATCGCATAAAGCAATTTTCTCACTTTCTGCTTAAGAGAGAGTCAAAAATTTCTCCTGCCTTGAATGGTCGTTTTGGGTATGGCACCCACAAAACCTGTCCTGCAGGTAGCTTCATTTGATCACATATGAAATTAAGTAAAACCTTTAAACCAAGGATAACAATAATTATAAGGACACATATTCCAATTTGAGGGAGTCATTATTACATTATCTAATTAGGATCTTAAACATTTGAGGAGGTTCCTGTGACTTTCAAGTCTTTCCAACTTTCATCCAAACTCTCCACTGTGTTAGAAAAGTAAACAAAAGTAAAAATGAAATCTAAAGGCAAAACGGACTACAGGCACATAGCTTCAGACAACCTATTAGCAAATAATATTTGTATTATTTTGTAATATTCTGTATTATTATATACAAATAATAATATATGTGTTTATAATTATACAATATATAAATATGCATATATAAAAGATATATAAAAGTCATTTGCATTTAATTAAAAATGCTTCAAAGCATATAAAAAGCTTAGTTATTCACATAAGTACAAATTAGAATATTGAATATTCATGTTCATTGAATGTAATAATTAAATGTTGAAAATAGATAAAAAATATAGTCACTTCTATAATCAAAAACCATTTTGAAAACAGTCAATATCTAGGACCTAAGTCCCTTTTAATAACTTAGTAAATTTTATGTCTAGAAAACCAATTAATTTAATTCTAAGGAATTTGTTTTTAAAAACCTATATAAATTTAATATAATATAGACACCTTAATTCTAAAACACACAAAAATTATTGACTTCCATAAAGAATAACTGATCCAATAGGAAAGAAGAAAAAAAGCAAAAGAAGAGTGGAAGAAAAGGAAATGATGGAGGAAAGAAGAAATTCTTTAGTACCTGACAAAAACATAAAACAATTTATACATATCTTATACTTCAGAATTAAAGAGTGAAAACTATGAGCAAAAAAATGAAACAATTAAATTAAAATAATAAATAAATGAATGTTGCATAAAACGCTCACGTAGGATCAACACATTGATACAAAAGTAATGGTCAGATAATGGGGGGGAGGAGCATTCAGTAGGAAAGGGGACTTTTTTGGTACTTGCTCCGAGGGTGAGTTCTTAGTCAAGGAGTTCTGGGGAGATGCTGTATGGAGACTTGGGTCTAGACAAGTCTTACTGGCAAATTAAAAAATAATAAGGAGTTTCAGGAAGATTTTAGAGAAAGCCACAAAAAGCATGCAAATAGTTTTAAGTGTCATGAGTTAATTGTTAAACTGCTTCATTATAAGGCCTTCACCTTTTCAGCATTGTAAAATAGACGAGCCAAGCCTATCTGCAGCACACGTGTGCTCCGTGCTTGGAGTTCCGGGTGGGAAACACTGATCTGTTTTGCCATGCTGCTGAAATATGAAGGTGCAGGGAGGCATTACTAATAGTCACCAATATTTGCCGTTTTCCTCTCTTTCCTAGACATTCAGAAAGATGACACTTCTCATCTCCCTTGACCTTGGGCATGATCATGTGCTTTGCTTTGGCCAATAAAATCTGGGCACAAAAATGACCCATATCATTTACTAGCAGAAGCATTTAAAAGCTCACACCCTCTTTCTCTGCAATGGCGATTATAAAAGAACATGTATTGGAGGAAATATAAGATGGAAAACCCGTGGGAGGAGTGAGCCACCCCACTGAGAGTTTCACCAGAGAGTCACCTGTTTCCACAATGGACTCTGCAGGAAGGAGAAATGGGCGTTTCTGTGTTATGCACAGAAGGAGGCCCGTGGCTGTCAAGTGCAGCACATCCCAGCCCATCGCTCCTGGAAGGCCTGAACCTGAGTGACCTACAACCCTTCCAGGGCAATAGAATTATGGTAAAGTATCTATAAAATAAAATGAATCAGAAATAAACTTACTGTAGATTAAACTGGTAAAACAAAAATATTTCTTATTCTTAAAAATCTTGGTATTGCTGCACCAAAATAAAAAGGTTTTATCACAATGTTCTCTGAAATGTTATGAAATCTATTACAGAATCTGTTATTTCATTTCCTTTCCAGGGAAAGTCACATAGTATTTAACTAACATCTGTATACAAGTTGCCACAAATAAAAGAAAGGAATAAAGATCTATGATATTTGTCTTTGACATGAAATTAAAAAAAAAACAAGCAGTAGAAATAATATAAAAGAATGACAATGACATCAGAGATATGAAATTCAGATTTTCAATAGTCCAATAATGTGATGCATATAGTTTTATACATTATACTATTGAAAAAGCAGTAAGATTATTGCATTCTCTCTTGTATGCATTTTAATAACTCAAAATATTTTAAGTTGTTCTTCACTTCATTGATATTCTTCCTCCAGGCATCTCTATGCCATAAAAGTCAATGAAAACCCTTTCTTTTCACAGAATTCAGCTAATAACATACAAAATTACCAGTGCTCAGTAAGAATTCTTCTTCTCTCTCTTTTCAGAATGTGCTCATTAACAAATTACACTGAAACATCACTACCTCTAATTAAATTACTCTGACAGAGCACAGGTTGTACAGAAATGCCTTTTCCCAAAAGTATGGTTATTACTCTCTGGAAGTGGATGCCGTGTTTACTTAGCCTTATATTTCAGACCACTTATCTCAATAAAGAAATAATCCTAAATCACAATTTTTGTCAACTGTTGATTTTTAGAGTTTTGGTTATAAACTACTGAAAACAGAAATTCTTGCTAATTGTTTTAAAGAACAACACTAGAAAAGATACCTAATCTCTATCTAAATCAATTCAACAATATAGCCTAAAAATGTGCCACTGAGACCAGAAAAACGAATGTTTCCCCGGGATTCTCAGCGTACTGAGACACTGGCACACCAGGGTTGAAAAGAATGTTCTACATTGTATAAAACTTGAATAAAAGAGGTACATAGAATATAATGCTCATTAAGCATATTAGCTCTACTGGTATGACATGTTATCACATTAGCTAAAATTAAAGTCCATAGAACTATTAAATTATTACATCCAAAAGCCATTTGCTGATAATAAAGGTATAAAACAAACAGCATAAGATTTTATTCTAAACACTTAAAACAACTTAAGAAATATTTATTCCTTTGTGCACTATTAGGAGGAAAAAAATCATGGTCATATACGAAGAAATAATGTATTATAAAACAGCTCTTGAAAATTTGCCATAGTAATATATAATTCATAGTTTAAAAGCTGAATTTCCAATTATTACTCCTTATTCCCCCAAAAGATATAACAGCTCACTAGCCACTGGAAAGTGCTTCATAAATAGCAAAGCTGGACTTTCTACAGAAAGCAAATTATAAGAATTTAGCAAAAGCAATACCAAACCCCACAATATTACACACATTATTTCTAAAGGCTGTCTATATTTTCTGAACATAGCAATATGATGTGTATTAAGCATTCAATATATGCAGAATTCCATAAACATTTCATCAGTTATTATTTATTTCATAAAGCCAATGAAGTTACTCTAAGCAATTACATAAATTCCCCAAGTTACCAATGAATTTAAGTAATAAAAGCAATTAACAAATTCTAATATAAGTTCAATTTTAATGCATTATTATTTGGGAAATATCACTATATAACCTGGGAAAAAACATGGTCTCCCAGTCCATCTTTTTATTATTGTCTCGGTAGACCACTTTCCAACTTTTTAAAGAATGACTGGATAAACCCTACAAAACTGTTCAAGCAGCATGAGCATGTTCTCTGAACAACCGGTGCAGAAAGCATGTCTGGGATCTGGCTCAGCTCACTCTCGTTTGCCCCATGGAGTCACAAGGAAAACGGGGCCATGAACCTGTGCCATCTAATTTAAGTGGCCTATGGTTTTTAATCCATTAACCTAATAGTAATAAAGAGCTATTTAAAGATCATAGTATTTGATTTTATACAAATATATAAATACTTAAGTTGAATAATAATATTCTTTCTAGGTTCCACTTATATTTAGAAATATATTATGCTTACTAAATTATTGTAGTGTCCAAACAAACAAAAAATAAACAAAAAGCCTCCTCCCAAGCGTCCCCTCCCTCTACGCCAGCCCGGGAAGGTCTACCTCTGTGAGCACACCGACTCAGCAATCTGAAGAGCTGGGAAGAAGCCTGCTGCTTCAGTGGACAATAATAAGCTTTACGTTCATTAATGGGTTGACATTTCCTCTTGGAGAAATGATTGCACTTCTATTTCACCATTCTCATTAATTATATCAAAGTGAGTGGGATTAATTGTAACATTTGGCCATCTTGTGCACGCTGCTCACCATGTGATTTAACTGAAAATATCTCAGGCACATGAGTGCTCTGCCTGGGAGCGCGGCCCTCATCCCTCCCTGCCCTGAGAACCATTAAGCACTCACAGTCCAGCTCTTCAGGTATACTCTGGAAGGCTCAAGGTATCTTTACATTTTACAGAGATAAAGATTCTGCATTTAATTTACCCAACGTAAATGTACGAGCCTGTATTAAAGGATTTTTATCACACCAACCAACATGATGTTAAGGCAAATAACCCTGTGCACAAAGTTTTGCTTTCAACTTAGCTTTTACTTATTAGCTGCAATAAATTGATTTAGATAAGTAGTATATCCCTTTGCCTAAAAGCACCCACAAATATTACTGTTTTAGAATAATATATTAAAAACCCTATTAAAAAATTAACTTAGTGTGGACATTTGACTTCCAGAGGCATAAAAATAAAATAAAACAATATATGCAGATGAATGGAACAATGATAGAAAAACATACCTAAATGGGAAAGATAAAAGACCTAGTAAATGTGAATTTTTCACCTAAAAACATTTTTTAAAAAAGAGGAATGTAAAAACCAAAACCAGATGGAAACCGCAGGACTGCAGGTATGAAGGGACTCCCAGACAGCATGGCATGGCACATGGGCCCACGTTTTTCACGTATTACACTGCTCCAAATGCACAGCAATGATAATAAAGTAGAGCGAGTTACAACAAAACAAGACAAAATCTAGGCAGGCTCAGAAATAAGATGAATAGCCAGAAACGGGCTTAATGTAAGGTGCCACCTGGACAGGAAGCAAGCAGGGGCAACTGCACGTTCAGTTTGCAAAGTTAAGGGGCTGGAAGGTGAGAGGAGCAGGGCACGGCAACCAGGACGCCACCTGATACCACGGAGGGGGTGGGGCTCCGGCACTTTGTGCAAGGGCAGGATGAGAGATGAAAACCAAAATCCCGCTCACAGGCATTCTGAAATCCCCAAATCATTACACATCAAAAAATCCAATCCTAAGGAGAGCTGACAAAATCAACAATCAGAACCGAACAGACTCCAGATGAAATTAATTTCATGGAACATTCTTCTGGGACCCCTGATCCCACCGGCCATCCTTCTCCATCTCTGTAAGAAGCTTCGAGTTCCAGTCCAGGACTTTCGCTTCCCTACATTCTCACCCTAGGTGATTTCAACCAGAACAAAGGTTTTTAAAACTATAGGTATAAAGAGGAATGTTGAATACATACGTACTAATCTTGACCGTCCCCCTGAGATCTAGATTCCTACATCCACCGCCTGGTTGCTACCTCCACTTGGATATCTAGCAGGCAACTCACACTGAACAGGCGCCAAAGCCAATGCTTGATTCACTCCCGCCTCCAGGCAACGCACTCCATGGTAAACAGTTTCAGCCTAAATGCCCAGTCTACAAGTCTACGAGTTGATCTTGACTCCTGTCTTACGCCAAATGTAATCAATTTGAAAGTGTTGTCAGCTCTACTTACAAAATATGGCCATTTCTCATCACTTCTACTGCTGCCATCTAATCACTAGCCATTATGTGTACTAAATCACGTCTAGAGCCTCTAAGTGGCCTATCATTTCCACTCTTCATGACACCTATAGTGGCCTTTTAAAAACATAAATTAGATCCTGCTGAACAAAATCCTCAACAGAGAACCAAATCCTGAACAAAAGCCTCTGGCCCTGCAACCTCCTCTCCTTGCTTTTTCCCCTGGCCCACTGGGCTGCTGCAGTCACACAGGCTGGCTGTCCTGTGACTCTTCCAACCAGCCAAATTCATTCCTGCCGCAGGTCCTTTTTGGTGTATTTAAAATATCACACAATGCAGAAGCAAAAAAAAAAAAAAAAAAAAAAAAAAAAAAAAAAAAAAAAAAAAAAAAAAAAGAAAGAAAGAAAGAAAGAAAAGAAAAAACTTGGAAAACCAGCAAGAGATTCAATCTACTGCCCAGATAGAAGATTACTAGGGTCATTTTGGTCTTTTACGGGTTTTATCCCTAGTTCAGGTTACCTTTCTTTAATTTTTTCAATTTTCTTCCTTTATTTTCTTCACTGGTCACTGGTATTCCAGGAGTGATTGGAGTTGACTTTTTTCAGCCAAATAAGATAATGAATAAAATGAACATGAGACCCTCTTTTTAGTCATTAGCTAGTTTGATAGAGATGAGTGATATAAATCATAAAATGCTTGGGGGAGGGGTAGAGCATGCTGTGCTTCTTAAGAAGAGCTAAGCCAATAGAGAGGCAGCAAACAAAAGTGTTTTGATGTTTGCAATATAATTGGTGTAACAACCATAATGTGAAGCCATGGCTGAGATACCGCTGAATAACCAGAGTCTGCACCCTGCTACCCCACAAAGCTTCCCAAACATCGCTAGGACCTAAAAACCTGCAGGAGGAATGAACGAATGCCACGCAGGCCCTCAGCTGTAACGGGCGAGTCCAACAGTAGTGCCGTGTCGAGCCTGTGTGCATTCATGGACACAACCTGGGGGCTCAATTGCCAGCTATAACCCAGCTTCCGTGAGACGTGTATAGGATCACTCTTAAAATAAGAAAACAAAGGACAAAGGTGGATATTGCACCCACTTTCTCAGACTCAACAGCACAAGTGTCACTAACTTGTTTTCTACGTATTGTGTGTATCTATCTATCTATCTATCTATAAAAGTTCAGAGCTTAGTACTATGCTCTTAGAACAGAGTACGTAATCAAATATTCCTCTGATTACTGCCATTTTCAAGCCAAGAGTTCAGAGTTCAAGGTACCTGTAATATAACACCTCCTTTGGATATCACCTACAATGATCCAAATACTTTCCTGTACTTTTCTGTTGTTCACACATCAGTTATTCACTTTTACACATAGAAAAACTAAAGACCACATACTTTAAATCACCTTGTCACATTGAGAGTGGTGGCATTGACGACGGAAGTCCTTGGGGTCATCGAGGAGCACACAGCTACATTTTAGGATCAAGGGAAATTGCCATTTCTGGTCACAATGAAAACTAACCAAATGATTCCTAGTCTACCATTTAAGGTGCACACAGAAATGAAGATGGCAAGGTCCCTGGTCTTTAGGAGTTTTGATTTGGGAGGGAAGGCTTTCAATAATTAAAAGTAAAACAAAACAATATGTAACAATAGGAGCAAAACCAAAGCTCTCGACATTTATGTTTGAAGGGTGGAAAGGAATGACTGAAAATGGAATGGCAAGGGCAGCTGGCTTCTGACCGGAGCACAGAAGGGTAAGCAGGACTCCGACAGGCTGTGTGTGGAGGTGAAAGCCAGGGGCTTCAGCAATGACGCCGAAGCCTGGCGGCGACGGTGCCTTCACGGCAGAGTGCGGAGCAGCGCCTGGATCGGCACAACCGGCCCCACTCAGCGCCTGTGTTAAGGATGAGTATCTGGGAAGGATTTTCTTCCTAGGGCAGATTTGTTTGGCTAGGTGTTTTTAGGACATCTTATCTTTGTTGAGAGAGGAATGTTTATGGACTAAAGTATCTTACCGAGAAATGCAGTCTTCAGTCAGACTGGGATCCATGAGGTTGAAAGAAGAAATGTCAACATCGGCACAAACTAAAGATCTAATTACTGATGCCCAGGAATCGGCTCACAGAACTCAGGGGCGGTGTGTGTGTGACATGCATGTCTGACCATGGGATTAAGTGCTAAAATGTAAATGTCACTGTAGGTTTTAGAAAAAGCCTTAGCATTCCCCCTTTCCTGAACCCACGGGCTAGGCCTGTTAATGCGAGAAAGACCATTAGTAGCACTTTTTAAACAAAGGAATTATTCAAAAATAGACAATCTAATATGCAAGATGTGATTATAAAGAAACAAGATTGATTTCACAAATCACACAAAAAAATCAGACTCATTATATAACAAGCACACCTTGTACAAATTACAGTCCAGCCAACAGGAGCACTAAATACGCACTTTAATTTGGAGTACAGTACAGGAGTAACTTCATCATCTAATGAGATGAATTATTAATAAAGCTAAAGGACACTAAATAAAAATCCTGCTTTGTACAAAGGCCAACTCTAATCTCATGTATTTTATAAGTAATCTTCCATAAAACACTATAATTTTATATGCAATTGAACTGTACTCTCAACTAGTCTGACACGGTGTCCTTTTCTTTAAACAGGAAGAAATGGCATTGATAATGAGATTTTTATCATTTTTTAATTTGGTAAAAAATTAAGATAAAATTTAAAAAGCAGTGGGCTATAACCAGCCAGTAGAGTCAGTTTTGCTCGTGGGTGCACTGCAGGGAATCCTTCCCTCCACAGGTCTGCGTCTTCCCGCCTTCCGCGGGAGTGGGAGGGGCCCCCCTGGATGACCCTTGACAACTCTGAAAGCACTAACAACGCGCACAGGTCGTCTAAAACTCAACATCAAAACAGGCCCCTGAGTGAGTATCCTACTGTCACTGGTACTCAGGTAATTTTGCTTTGTTTTTGTTTTTCTTGTTGTTGAGCTGGTTGTAAGTAAAATACAATGGGTTCTCTGAGACATAAAGCAAAGGAGAACTCCTATAGGAATAAAACTGTTTGCAATGTTTTTTTTTTTCTAGTTTTTAAAAAGCAATAAATCCCTGGCCAAGTTAAAATCCAAACAACACATTCCAGGTATAATATATAAAAGGGCAGCAATAGCTACAGTGAGAAAAATCACTGCAATTATTCAGTGGTCACTCTTCACTAGATTAACAAATTTCATTGGCACTAATAAGTTTATAACGCATAACCTAGGTAACGTATAACCTAGATGTCTCTATTTGTCATCACTAAAAGCAAAGAAGCTCAAGTTATTCTGTTTGAAAATAACTTTTCCTACAATGGACCAGTCACCATCTTTCCCGAAAACAGATTTTAGTCAGTCATGTCATCGCTCGGTGTCACAATGAGTATGCATCCTTGAAGATCAAACGACACTATCAGTATTTTAAGTTTCAAATTCTGTGTGTTGTCCCCTTTGAAAATAATGAATGTCAATGAGAAAAGGTAAAACTCAAAATTCTTTAGAACACACTTCTTTACATAGTTCTTTACAACTATGTAGTAAGGAATACAAAATAGGTGTAACTTTGGAAAATAAAAATATGCATTCAAGACAACTAAAGATACAATCCATGATTTCCACTAATTTACAATTTTGATAGGATAAATACTCTTCAGCAAAGAAAAACTGAAGACCTACAAAATCCTTTGGAAGATATGTGATAAGAAAACCAATAGGACTCTACCTTGGGTTTAACTGACGACGGGTGTAAGTTAACATTTACATGACATATTTTATTTTTAAAGTTTCTAATAAACTCAGCATTTTCTATAAAACAGAAATTCTCCACTCAATCCTTATTCTAATAGCCATACATAAGCATTCTACTGCAAGTTTTGGTTTTGAATACATAGTATTCTTTTTCTCAGGCGCAAAGTCACTTTTCTGAACAGTCTATTTTATATATACAAACTACCTTTTGATAATTCTTTCATGGATTACAGTTCAGACTTTAAAATAAACAACTTTGCTGATTATCTTATTGTTTTCCTAGGCGGTTTCAAATCCCTTGAAGTGTGGCAAATGTTTACAATATAAATGATGTTAACCTTCATTTTTTAGACGTGCAGTGTTATTTTATGTTAACATAGACCCCTTAATTAAAGAGGACTCATAGTCAAGGACTTTTAAATTTGACTTCACTTTTGGGAGTCTATCAAGTTCAAGGTAGAGCACACTGCCCACCCCGCCCAGGCCCCAAAAGAGATGTATGTATGTGACACTTTCTTAACCTTAAACACTTCAGGACAGCTAAAGAACTAAAGACACATTAATCGTGTTTAAAGTAAATCAGACATAAAACTATAGACATCTGAACTAAAATTTAAAGGGACTTTAATAATGTTTTTCATTTGAACATCTGCCTTTTTCTTTTCTCCATGAATAGCTGCATGATATTCTTTCTGCCTTTTCCTTTTCCCCATGTCTGAACATATATGACTTAGTACAAGACAGGAACCGTGAGAGGAACTGAAAATATAAAAAAGAACCAAGCAAGTATTCCACCATCAAGGAAGTCACAGTCTTGTCTAAATTTCTCCAGCAAATAAAGTGAAAATGAGGTAAAGATCTACACAGTGGGAATTAGGGAAATTAGGCCAAGAAATTAAAAAAGTGAAGTTGACATTTAAAAACATAATTAGAGTATTACAAAAAGTATAAAGTGGGCTACAAAACACATTTTCTTTACAAAATGTTACTTTACCTGCAGTTTGTAGGGGAAACGTCTACCCTATAGAGAAAGGGCCAAATACAACTTGTTGCTATCTGTCCACAGCTGGATTTGAAAATGTGTACCTGGTTTTGAAGTACAAATGTTCAATTCTCCAAATCTGTACCTTTAATGAAGGCAAAGGAGAAGTACAGCTTTACAGCATTACTTCCCTAAACCGCAACCTCTCCCCCTATAGAATAGTTTTGCATAGTTTTGTGATTGATTTTACAATAAAAGAAGGTCAGGGAATCACTGAATTCTTTGGTTAATGTATAAAAATATTCTTTGTACATAAGCCTTCTCATTTTTTGCTACTTTGTTTTCCAATTTAACTAAATCACTGTCAGAGGGAATGAGGAGGCAATTTCTGTGACCTGAAAGGAAAACATATGATTCTGTTTGGTTCTTCGATTTCTTGGTAAAGATATACACATAGCTCTTTAATAAAAATACACCATCGAGATTCCATTTCCCAACATTCCTTCTGCTTAGTGAACAAAGTCTAATAGGTATGTCAGAATAAAAACAGGGATAAAGTTCTTTCAGGCTGACAGAATGCCTATGCAGCTTTTTATAACTGGAATACTGACCGTCAGCAAAACAGAGATCGGGTGACTCAAACAGAATCCGTATTACATCTGATTCACTGATCCCTTTCAAATCCTTGCCCCCAACCTCGGAGCAACACAAAACCTTCCTGAGCTCTGCCGGTCCCTTTGTCTGTTAGAAAAACAAAATACAACGTGAGAATAAACTTTTGGGGGATGAAACAGCATTTCTTTTTGAACAAGTGTCTCCCTTTTGGTTATTTTAAGATGCAAGGCCGATCCTGCTTTCTCAGCTAATAACTATCCATCACCTGTTATTTAGCGATCTCTTAAGGTAAAACACCTGTAGCTCTCCTAGCGTTCTCTAAAGAACTTGGTTGAAAAGTCAATAATACATTTGCCTTGTGCACTCAAAGTCCTTGTAAGATAAGTAAGATTGGTAAGGAGTCATTGGTTTTATATCCTAAATCGGGTATGAATCTGAGATTAAATCTCAAAAGGAATATGTCTGACAATACTTGTTAAAAGACACAATTTCATAATTAATGGAATGCACTCTTTGTGAAAGGAGAGATGCTAAGCATAAAACATGCCTGAAAATAATTTTGCTAATGGGTAGACACAAGATTCTTGAAGAGCGCTTTTTCTCTCAGATGTTCATACATGTTAAACCCACCAAGAAACTTCATAAGGTTTCAGACAGGTTTTCTACACAAAGTGAGAACTAAGTAATTTTAACAATGGCTTCAGATACGGTGTCTTGTTCTTGAACACCCTCTTTTCAACAATTAACTTTCCAGTTTATACCACATGCTAAAAAGTTCAGTACCACCTAAGGGCATCGTGGGAACCAGTGAGAAAGTCACAGAAATACTCTAGGGCAATGCTGAAACTTGTAGGATTTTGAGGTGAAAACGGAAATAAAGTGAATGTTCCAGAAGCAGTAGGATTAACAGATCAGAAGAAGTTTGGCAGATGATATGACAAAAAAAGAAAAAGAAAAAAGCTAAAGCCAGCCATTGCTTAAAGTACAATTTATATGAGATATAGTGGAAAATACATCCATAAATTTAGTATGGACACATTGCAGAGGATTTGCAAAATCCTGGGAGACATATGCTGAAGGTTTTGGGGCAGGGGAAGTGAAGGTAGTGTTTTGGGACAAGTGACCTAACAAATGTACAAGCTGAATTATAAATGAAAACCCAAAGACTGGCAAAGTACTGAGGACATCAGTGTGTGAGACTAAACTACACTAAGAATCTGAGCCAGAGTAGTGGCATCAGGGATCCGAAAAGAAGAAATACCGTATTTTTCGGACCATAAGACGTACTTAGGTTTTAGAGGAGGAAAATAGGAAAAAATATTTTTGAAGCAAAAAATGTGGTAAAACTATTTAATAACATAAGCAGCATTCAGACTATAATTCAGCTACATTCAGACTATAAGATGCACCTCTATTTTCCTCCCAAATTTTGGGGGGGAAATTGTGTCTTATAGTCCAAAAAATACGGTACATATCCCACAGGGTGGTGAACAAAGAATGCAGAGGAACTGATAACTCATCAGATGTGAGGATGAGGAATGGCTACAAAAGGAAAGGAAGGAGGCAAAAGAAATTCCAATGCTCTGAGTCTAACTGACGGGTAGAAAGATGAATGGAAATGGGTTAAATGTGAAGGAGGACATAGTTTTATGACAGACCACTTTTTGAGAGCTGCGGATTTAATTTGTCATTACAAAGATATGTGAGTTGCACATCTTCTGATTGCCTGACATTGGGCGAGGTATAGAAGATTCATAAATTACCGAGCAGACCTTACCTGGAAGAATTCCTGGTCTGATTATAGAGATAGACACACAAATCATTTGCCTAATTGAAGTCACAGGAATGAGGTGAAATCTTTCAGGGGGAATGTCATGTCTAATCGAAAACTTTCCTGCTCAGATTATCTTGTTTAGTCGACTTATTGACAAAAACCATCTGACAGCCATCTTGTACAGACATCTTTTCCAAAAGATCTAGAAGATACACTGATGTCAGCCCTTGTCTTTCTTTCTTTCCTCCATTTTAATTTATCAGTCTCTTTATTCAAGGTTCTTTGGTAATTTTTTTTTTCTTTGCACCATATTCTAACTTGCTAGCACCTTTTTCGAATGTAAAACTTAGAGAACAAACATCCTTCAGCTGAAACACTGGTGCAGATTATTGCCAAGAAAACATTTGGGTAGCTACAGAATGCAAAATAGTTTTCAGCTTTTGTAACTCCTATGCAGACTTGGCAATTTCTTGTGAGCTGAGAAATCTTTGGAAGTATTAATAATCATCGAACAAAGAACATCCCATCTCCGGTATTACACACAGGGCAGGGGCCTCTATGAGTCATCCTTCAGGCCTCTGGTCCCCTGCTTAATGCTCTACCAGATTTAGGCATTGGGTGTCACGTCATTATGGGTCCCTTCATTTCTCTCCTTACCATAGCCACTTAGAATTGTCTCTGGTAAGCACATAACCTGTACCACTTGGCATCTGCATAAATCCACACTTCTGGCACATGATGCATAGGATGTCAGGTGTTTGAGGCCAGGGCGCACCGGCACATTGGTACCCTCTGCTTGGCTGCATTCTTCCAGTGCTCCTTCCGATCTGCCCTTGGATTTAGGAAACTGGTATATCACTGATATATCAGTGATTTCACAGACATGATCATACTCAATCCTTATAATTCATCCCAGTCTCAGTAGGCTGCAACTCATATTTCCTTTACACAAATGAATTAATTACGGCTCAGGGAGATTAAGCAACCTGCCCGAGGTCCCACAATTGTCAAAGAGAACAAACTGCCATTATTAGGGACCAAATGAATTACAAATAATGATAGGTCTCTAGCTTACATTTAGTTTATGGCTTGTTATAATTACCTATTTTCTGCTCTACTAGTGCTAAATCAGGATTTCAATCTGTATCATGTTTTTTTTTTGTCAAGTTCTCCTCATTACTAATTTGTAAGGATAATTTTTCTCCAATTCTATTGGTTATAGGCATAAGCAATTCCACAAAATTTAGTCTTGTGTGACTATGAAATAGATATTACAGTGAAAACTATAAACACAAAGAAAGCAAAGTTAAGGTCAGTCAACATTTATGGTTCAAAGGCAGTAGAGTATGATGCAACCAACAATGAACCAATGTCTTCTAAACTATACCTGGTGATCATGCATGTTTTAATATTGGCAACAGCTGGTGGACAATGCAAACAACAGAAGGGAATCTCTTTTTGACTAACTGAACCCAAGTAAAAGTTGAAAATAGTTTTTATCATGCTAATATCTTAAAATGTTGCCACTCAGGAATAAATAACTGTTTTCTCCGTTGGAACGGATGAGGCTTACTGAAGGTTGACTGAGGATTGCGCACAGGGCCTGGGAGTTAAGTATCCAGGCAAGTGTGTGGCATGCTGTGGCCCTTTCCACTTGCTTAGTTTTATAGCTGAGCTACTGCTCTGTAGCAAAGGAATGACCCCAGCTTTAGTGCCTGATCAAGATAACAATAGGACCACCGTGTCTTATAGCTCTGTAGCACTTCCCCACTTATAAAACTGCCTTCACATAAGCAGAAGGCAAAGCATGATCTGTGATACGGCAGTACTCCAAAGACCCAATGCAGTGGGGCACAGTCCGCCACATCAGCAAAAGAATTAACTCACATTCAAGTAGCTAAAATGCGGTAATGAACGGATCAAGTTAATTTTCTTAGCTCTGCATGCTAATATAAACGGTGCTCCTACAATCTACATTAACACAAAAGCTCTCAGGTTTACCACCTGTTAACAAGGGCCATGAACAAAATTATCCACAAACAGCAAAACTGGCAATGACTTGAAAAATATCAGATGCAAAAAGCAAAGAAAAACAGTAAAAAGTGGAAGCTGAACCAACAAGAGTCGAGCTGAGCTTTGACGCAGAATTCTGCAAACGCTGACTATGGTAAATATTGCCCTACTCTGTGTAACCACAATAAATACAGAAAACCAAGATGGGTAACTCCAGTCCTGACCCTCCAGAAGCTCACAGTATAGTGAAAGAGCAACAAATGCCAAGAATTCCAAGTTCATTGTTCTCATATCAAAAGATCTTTGGTCCATTGATTCAGCGATTATGCCAGACACACAACATACACCATGGCATTTAATCCTAAGAGCGACTCTACAAGGTAGATGTTATTTTTGAGATAAAAAAAGAGTCACGCGGAGACAAAGTACCAGGGCCAAGGTCACACAGTGGTGGAACCAGTATTTGAACATGACTGTGTGATTCCCAAGCCTTTCAGTTACTGGAAAGAAGTCCATAGTGAGCACAAGTTGAGAGTAAATACATGAGCTGCCAGATAATATCTTTATGAATAAAAGTATCTTTCTTTTAGGAACTGCACTAGATTATACATATATAAAATAATAAAAATCTAATTTTTTTCCATTCTTGAAACTCTCTCTTTTAATTGACATGCTTATAAAATGGTTTTCTGAAGTGAAAAAAATCTGTCCATTCTACTTAAAATAAGATATCCACAGACACTGGGGAGTCATAAGTATTTTTCAATTTTCTGAAAAACAAATCAGAATTCATTTAATTTCTCACTGGAATCGTATATTGAGTTTCTTATGAAATAAGAAAAACGGATTTCTAATGAATACTTTCTACTTTAATCAAAGCCTAAATCAGACCCCAGACTCACCAGGCAATGTGAAAAAATGGACAGTCAGCAGGAGTCTGTGTTTTCAGTGGATAAGTGTCCATGACAACAGGAAAAAATGCCACAGCCCGAGCAACACTGTCAGCAGGCTCAAAGAAACTAAGAAGAGAATGAGCCTAGAGTTCAACCTACCTCCTTCCTTTACTGATTACAGATGCACACTCTGAACAGAAGCAAGAAGCATTACAAAAGCACGGACCTGCCTCCACATCGCTTTTCTGCCTGTTCTGGAACTGACAGAGCACTTGGGGGCTACGTGCCACCGGACTGGCGCTTTACTACAATCCTACACGTTATTTCCTCGTAATTCATAACCAACCTATAAAGTCCCCAACAACAGTACGTATGAATGAAAGAAAAATATAAATTTATTTTCTAAAATAAACACAGAAGTATACCATTCCATACAAATGTTGCTAATGACCTTAATAATTTTACCTTGATTTCATTTAAATATAATTTTCAGCTTCATTGAGGTCCACTGTGATGATCTGGTATGTGTATACATTGTGAAAAGATTCCCCCATTAGTTAATTAACACATCTATCACCTTACATATAAATGTAATTTCTGTGAGAACATTTAAGCTCTACTGTCTTTGTAAATTTCAATTATACAATACAAAGATACCAACTGTAGTCACCGTGTTATACACGAAATTCTCAGACCTTATTCATCTTATAGCTGAAAGTGTCTTTAAATGTAATTTATTGATGAAAGAAATTAATTAACACCAAGAAATGATTTTCTTTGTCAGTAGTTTTCCTTAATTTGTATTATGCCCTTTGCAGATAGAGATGAGAAATAGTTGTATACTAGAAGGACAATCACCATCCTAAAAAGAAAAAATGTAAAAGCTGTGGCTGGTATATTTCAAATACTAAACTGCTAATAAGCACTTTTATTAACAGTATATGTGCTTTCACATTTTATTAATTAGATTTTAAGTTTGTCTCACTGTATGTATGAAGGAAACTTAATATTTTGGACATTAGAACAACTGATTTCTCTTTATTAATAGGTAAGCTTTTCTGCTATTAAAATACCCAACAATATAGCACTAGAATTACTGAAATAATGCTTTATTATTTTAACCTAAGAGTATGCTGAGTTAGAGGTTCTTTGGTGGTAATTCCATCAGTAACCTGCCTTAGATGATACCTAAGGTAATTTGTTTGATACTTAAAACTGCTCTTTACAAAATGGTATGATAGCGAGGGTATCTGCATTGATGGCCTGACATTACACTCCTAAAGCACTTAAAAATCTTAAAGTTTGACAAAGTCTATTGTTTTTCATGTTGAAAACGAGGAGGCAACCACCTCACTTTAACATGTCTAATAAAATCATTCATTCTTTCAACAATTATCTATTGAGCACTGCCTTGTGTCAGGCACTGCTATGAGCCCCAGGGATGCAGAAGTAATAAACACACACACAATGTTTAGACAATTAAGGAAACACTTGCACTGAATAACCAAATTATTACAGAAAATTAAGGTTTTAAAAGTACAGTTTCCTTCTTTATGAAGTCTATGAAATGAAGGGATTTTTTTTTATCATTTTCTAAACAAAAAATAATAATACACAGAACAACTAGAACTAGTCATTTCTGGCAGGAACCCAGAATTGACACGCAATGGAAGGATGGACAGAGCTCCTCCCTATTGAAGAGATAAATGTGGAGGGATCGAGCAAAAAGGAAAAAAGACTCATGGACATAGACAACAGAGTGACTGGAGGTGGGAGGAGAAGTGTGAGGGGACTAAATGGTAATGGAACAAATACAGTAAAATTAAAATAAAATACAATGTGGATGTATACTTGAAAAACAGCTTTGATTTGAAGAAATGGATGGAGACTTGTGACTTCTGAGGGCATTTAAACAAGTGGTTGATGGCATTGAGTTTTCACTACATTTCATCTTCACACTTTATGGCTAATCTTCCTGAAATACATATCCCATCAATGCTATTCTTATAGTTATCTTTTTTGAAAAAAAAAAGATTTTATTTATTTATTTTTAGAGAGGGGAAGGGAGGGAGAAAAGAGAGGGAGAGAAACATCAATGTGTGGTTCCCTCTCACGCGCCCCCTACTGGGGACCTAACCTGCAACCCAGGCATGTGCCTTGACTGGGAATCAAACCTGTGACCCTTTGGTTCGCGGCTGGCACTCAATCCCCTGAGCCACACCAGCCAGGGCTCTTATAATTATCTTTAAAAATACTATTTTCGTATCAAGTTAACAAATAACTATAAAAGAAATGATTGGACAAGTGACCAGAAGGAGCTAGAGAAGCTGTGTTTACAGTGATCTCAACCAACAGGATTAGCACTGAAGACCCGCCCCTGGCTGAGCCACTCATCTCTTTCTCAGTCTCTCGGACTTTTGAACACATATGAAAAATACAGCGGCCTGCTGATAGTGTGTTAATTTTCGGTTGTGCCCTGCAAGGAAACTTCCACAAACTGGTCCTGGTTGTTGACCTCTGAGAGTTTTCTGGCATTCTTCTAACAAACCAGCCCTTTGCTTAAGTTTATTTCTGTTACTTGCATCCAAAAGAACATTAAATCACATCTCCTCCCACTGGTCCATTTTGTGTGCTTCATTTGAAGTCATTTCCTTTTTTGTAATCATCCTGTTAAAACGGTTAATGTTTCCTTCTGCCAATAAGATAAAAATCAAATCTACTAACATTCCGATCTTCACTTTATGACATTCCAGATCTCGTGCACACACAGAGCCTGTCACCACTTCTGCGCCTTGCTTCCCATTCATCCTAAATCACTACTGAAAATGATAATGGAAAAGTCGGCGAACATTATTTTAATGACATGTTTAACTTCGAATGCTAGACCTGCCAATTATGAGATGTGGAAGCTTGTACAAGTTTACTTGCCTCTCTAAGCCTTAGTTACTCTTTAGTAAAGTGAAGAAAATAATATCTTGTTACTAGAGTTATACTAAAGATTTAAAAACATTATATGTATAAAATCACTGGGTACAGGCCCTAGCATATACTTAGAATGTATTCAATAAATTAGATGCATTTTTATTTCATCATGACTTAAATCTGTAGCTCTAACCCAACATTTTTTCTTTAGATGCAGAGCCACAGATTTCAGCGCCTATAGGACCTTTCAATGTGGAAAGACCTCAAATTCAAATTCAATCTTTCCAAAAGGAAAATTAGCCCTGGCTGGTATGGCTCAGTGGATTGAGTGCCAGTCTGCGAACCAAAGGGTTGCTGGTTTGATTCCCAGTCATGGCACATGCCTGGGTTGTGGGCCAGGTCACCAGTAGGGGGCATTCAAGAGGCAACCACACATTGATGTTCCTCTCCCTCCCTTCCCCTCTGTTGCCCTCCCTTCCCCTCTCTTTCTCCCTCCCTTTCCCTCTCTCTAAAAATAAATAAATAAATTCTTTAAAAAAAAAGGCAAATTAACACCTATATTCCACCCCAACCTGGGTTGTCCTACACCCCTTATACCTTGAAGAATGGCACCCACCAGTCACCTAGCCACAAGCATGATGATCTCAGACTCTTTTCCTCACCTGACTTCCTCCTTGCCCTTCATACTTTACCTTCGTAACTTCTCTGGGACCCATCCCCTTGTTTCGCCCTGGTACCTTGACCCTCTGCACCTCTCACCAGGCCCCCAGCAGTAGCTTCCTAACGGATATATTATGCCTTCCTTATGCTCACCAATTTACCCTCCCAACAGCTAATGAATGAGTCTTTCTAAAACTCAAAGCTGATCAAGTTCAAATCCATGAATAACTCCCCATTGATCAGAGAATAAAGATGTACTCTTTAGGTTGTTATACACATCCTTGACAATGTGGCCATGGCCTAAAGTCAATTCTGTCATTGTGCCTTGTTAGTGAACTCCACTCTATTTATATTCACTTACAGATTCTGCAACACATCAGCCTGCTTCAGATTTCCTTTACCTTGTTCACGTTGGTGCATCTGGGTGGGATGCCTTAATTCAGCACCAAGCCAAGTGACTGTGCATGTTTTGAGGGTTACTTCCTTTATGAAACCCTGGCAGATATTGGCCTCCCCCAAATGTGCTCCAACTATAACCCTTAAAAACTTCTATCACTTCTAGCACTTGTACTTAACACGCTCTGTACATATTTTTCCAAACTGAAGGGCAAAGCTGTGCCTTATTCCTTTAGGGACTCTGATGCTCAGCTCCGTCCTGGCACAAAACAAGCCCTTAATAAATGCTTGCTGGATGAAAGAAGGTAACAGACAGAGACAGTTGAGGGAATTTAATTAAATGTTGAGAATGCAAAACAGAATTCAGCATATATCTCGGAGTCTATAGACAGTCAGCGTCTCACAAGACCTACAACAATACAGAATACGAAAACTGCTCATAATGATTTCTACTAATTAAGAAAGCATTCCATCATAGCTATTCAGATTATCCCCATTTAAGGGAATCAAGTATGTGATAAAGCTGACACATTGTTCCGAAAGGGTTTTGTTCAGTCAAGCATTCATTTTGTAATGCGGCTATTGCCCATTAAACACCATGTTGAGAGACTAATTTAAATACAGTGTATTACTGAGCAATGACAGACTACTAATATCTAGTAATCTGAGACCATCTCCTACATTACTAGGAAATTTAGGAAACTTTAATAAATTTCCACATAACTTCCTTCATGGGTAACGGAACGTTTAGAAAAATCTGGAAGATAAAAATGCACTGGTAAATCTGTTCAATAGGAAATTATTTCTTTAAAAAATGTTAATAGCTATGCCTACTAAAACATTAAGAATATATACAAAGATACGATCAAAAACCAAAAAAAAATAATTTTTAACATAAAGTGATTCAGGTGGGAAGGCATATAAACATAACTCATAATATAGAGGAAAATCTTACATTGCTGAATCAAATTAAGTTGTAATATAAGACTCAACACTGAGAAAATGCTCTTCAAATTTACAGAATGCATCCTAGATAACATATCTGCTATGAAAAACTGTCACAGACTAGATAAAATTGATGTAATTTATCTATCAATTCTCAACCCAGTCAATAAAAAACTAAAGAAAATAAATAAACGTTTTGATAAACTTTTAGATGTGCTACCCATTCTAATGTTAATAAAGTATTTTTTTTAATAAAACATTTTTTTAAAGATTTTATTTATTTATTTTTAGAGAGAGGGGAAGGGAGGGAGAAAGAGGGGGACAGAAACAGCAATGTATGGTTGCCTCTCACATGGCCCTCACTGGGGACCCAGCCCGCAACCCAGGCATGTGCCCTGACTGGGAATCAAACCAGGACCCTTTGGTTCCTAGCCTGTGCTCAATCCGCTGAGCTACGCCAGCCAGGGCTCTATTTTTTAAATAAAACTTTTAAAAACTTGTTTGCACTTTGTAATGAATGAGCTTCCATCAGAGCAAAAATTGCAATTTTGCATTAAAGATCTCACTTCTGTTGAGTGAAGTAATGGATGAGGGTGTACGGAGCAGTGACTCGTTATTCTCACCTTTTAAAGCGGCCTTGGCAGTACACAATATTACCTCTGTAAAATCTAGTGGGGGCCGGGTTAGAAAAGAAAGACTACAAATTTCAATGACCATGCCTTCCTGGGATGCGCTAGAAACCCAACGACCACATTTGTTGTGGCTCCCAGAGGGACTCCTTTCCACTTCAGATCTTCTATGGCCTTGGGATCCGCCACGCTCCAGGCAGTTCACACACAAATTACCGTCCTTTCCACAGCAAGGAGATTCCTAGCTGTAGAAGCAAGGAAGATATACAAAAGCACTAAGAGATTTAAATACCTAGAAGCTTGCTAGAAGCCAAGCAATGACACACTGGTGAAAGTCAGATATCTATCATAGGAAGCCTTGGTTGTTTGTCTATATTCATGGCTGAGCAGAAAAACATATCGAAATACTCTTCATTTTACAACTCAAGATGTCTTCAGACCAGAGGGTAAGATTGGCCTGCCAAGCATTTGGCCAATAGATTGCAGTATTTATGGTTACGCTTTTAAAATAAAGGAAACACTTGCCTTCTGAAGCCATGCTACTTTTTAGTTCAGTAAGTATCAGGAAACAAACAAACAAACAAAAAACATGTATTTCATGTTCGTACTGTAAAACATTTTGACTGACATAAACAGAACATTGCTATATGAAGAATAAGGCTTTGGTAAGTTTGAATTGTGATATATTTTTACCTTTATTTACTGTGTAGTGCTAAAAAAACAAAAGAGGAGGGGAGCTGAAGTAAAATTCCCCATTACATTTTTGCTTCATATATCTGCCTTTCCCTTGAAATTATGGGCAGAGATTTTACGATGTTAAATGTATACAGAGAAAGAACCCTGCAAAAATGTACTTCCCACAGTGATAAATAATGATTCTGGTCGTTATTAAGAATAACTGTATCTGATATGCAGTGCGGGCCAAATGCCCCCCAAGCATACATAGTGGGTACCTAGAGACCAATATTAAGTTTTTGGCATTTCTTCAGGACTACGGTGTTATTACTGACTATTTCCCAGTCTACGTGAAGGTGTTTCTATGTAATAAATCGGAAGCCCCAGAACCATGACATGAATTTGAATGTAAGCAAAGAATGCTGAGCCCCCAACTAAATGCAGCAGTCTCTCTACTTCACAACAGGCAAACACTGCCAGCAAAAACAACAAACTAAATTTCGTTAGACCAAAACGGCAGAGCATGACACAGCAGCCTGCCACCAGACACGGGGAGTTTGATTTTCATCAACAGCAGCTGAAACAGCCCCCTCCTCCCACTGCCATACCAAAAAAAAAAAAAAAAAAAAAGACAACAATATCTGTGGGCAAGCCAGAGGACAAACTTGCCAGTCTCCCTTCTGTCTCCAGCAAAAGGTCCCCAGCAGCCACAACCTCCTTTTTAGACTTTATTTCATTCAAGGGGCCTGATACCCCTAGTGATTGTACAATCGAAGGCATACACAGTAATTTTTAAAAGTATTCTGTGGGTGTGTGTCATATCACACACACTGGAAAAGTTTTCAACCAGAGGGCTTCTGATTGACTTCTCTGGGGTCATGTGGAGGTAAAAGGAAAGTCTGAAAAAATAAGAGCTTAAAAGTGATCCACCCGGCAAGGTGCATGCTTTTCAGAAGCCTCCTCTGGGACGGCTACACAAAATTGTGGCATGGATGTGTGGTCCCTGCACCGAAACAACAATCCCCAGGGGCTATGCAGCTCCTTCCATTTCCCTGGTTACAATGCTAAACAGGCTCCTAAAACTCCACCTCCTGTGAGAGAAAAACTCTTCACACAGAGATGCAACGACAGGACAAATATGCACTGTGGTGGTACTGCAGGGTACATGAGATCGAATAAAGCAGATTGATAAAACCGGTAGAAAACATCTTCTGCTAGACTAGATTATTAACGATACAAAGAAGCACCAGTGTGCTTTTAAATTTTAACACACATTTGTTTGTCAGGCACGGTGTATGGCCATAAGGATCCAAATAAGTGACAGGATTAACTCACCACTGAGTCACATCTATGCTAAGGCCATGTGCATACTAAATGTCAAAAAGCAACCAGCAAACCACAATAAAACGTTCTCAACCATGTCTGCCAGACCTAAACACTGCGTTAAGAGAATTTCACTATAATTTAACCACCATGTACTTAATAACGATAATGATAATCATTTTAACAGTTTGAATTATTATACATCAAGTATTCACTAGCTTCTTCTTCTACCTATGGGCAGAATATACTTTCTCAGACCACAGATAGAGGGCTTGGAAACGTGTCTTGCTTTGGCCACTGGGATGTTAGCAGGCGCGAAGCAAACAGATGCTTTGAAATGCGCTTGTCTTCTTGGAGCCTGTGGGATCTGCCTTCTTGAAGGGTGCTATCGCCATGCAAAGGAATGTGCTCCAGGTACCTGCTGATTTCCGTGGATGAAGGAAACGTGGTGCCGGTCTAAACTCAGTCTGCAATTTGTATCCATGCCCGGCCTGCATCAGCTAAGCCCTATGCAGCACGTAAATGCAGGAGCAAGAATTATGAGTTTTGGAGTGGTTTGTTATACAGCATCATTTTGGTAATAGCTAACTGAGATAATATTAATAATGATATAATTAATACATCATCATAAATAGTGCCTTGATAAGGGCTATGCATATTAAATAAATGGTATAGGGTGAAATGAAAATACAGATTTCATTATTACTGACACAATACAATGTAGTTATGAGCTGTAGTCAAATTGGACCTTCTTAATTTTACTCCCTCCAAGCTTTCTACACCCACATAAGTAGCTGCTGCCATTTATTAAATACTACGGCTCAGCGTCTCAGGCACTAAAGCAGTCACTTTCTATTCATTTGATTCTTAAAACACTTCCAGCAATGTAACTTCATCCCCCCCATACTGATAAGGAAATCAAGACTCACAGAGGTTAAGTAACTCAGACCACAGGGCTCACACAGGCTGCAGCTCTAGGTTTCAAGCAGGTGTTTCCTTAATACTTGCCACATTTCAGTAACATTTTTTTCTATTTAAAAGTGGTTAAAGAAGGAACAAGCTGACTCCATAGAAGAGATATAATGTCTTTTTCACTTTTGTTGCTCTGTAGGGACTCATCTGGCCCTGCAGCAGCTCTCCCATTCCCACCCCCAGATGGTCCACTTGACAAGGAGAGGCCCCTGGGGATGCCTGAAGGCTCTCTTCTTACAAAGGAGAAGCATAGCCTAGAAAATTGCTATGATAGTTATAAGGCTGAGCTCAAGAGGATACTTTAAAAAAGTTTACTTATTTTCATCTATAATCATTAAGTTAGGTCAGTCTTGATAAGGACTACACAAAGGAAAGATCAGAAGCTTTAAAAATAAAACACATCTCCCTAACCAGGTGTATTCCTATCGAACACTGAAAACACTTACTTCCCTCAAATCATTTTCCTTTCTCAATTCTAAGTCTTGAGCATATTATTTAAAAAATAGATAACTATGACCATTTTTCTCTAAATGCTTTCTCTTGAAGTAGCTTTAAAAGGATACTGATGAAGAGATTAAGTCCTTCTAAGCATTATATTATTATTAATATTTCTGTTGCTGATATAATCTTTTATCAGATTTCCTGATACATCAGGGTAGTTAGGCCACCTCCATTTAATGGTAGTGGAAACTAAAATTAGCTGAGAGTAAAGCTCTTTCAAAATTTAAGATGTGGGAAAACTAGATATTAGGAGTAAAAATGACCTTGGGAAGAGACCAAATGCACTGAAAAATAACCCCTGCATAATTAATAGGATGATGCTATCTCTACAATCAGTAATTTCAGACTTGCAACTAAAAACATGAGCTTGTCCTACAAAATGCGATCTATAAGGCAAAGGAAGGGATTTGTCTGTAAGAGGACAGATTCTATGTCAGAATCATTCTAATGCCTACCAAGAGTGCTTGACTATTAAAAATTAATATATTTAGTGCCGAACATTCTTAATAAAAACAAAATAATTTAATCCTTTGCTCAAAAATCCTTCCTACTAAGCACCGAATTGGGCTGCTCTTTGATACAAGACTCCTTCCAAGTTCCCTAACACACATAATGTCAGGCCTGATAGAGATGCCTCTGTGTCAACAGGGAAGCACACTACATGAATTAACCTCCAGAATGTGGTACATACTACTGTTAGTTATTTTTCTATGACATCACTATGTAACAACTATAATTATGCCATGGCATTAATTTTTACTGGGAGTAACTGTAAAATACACACACACACACACACACACACACAGACACACAAAATAACACAATAAACTCCTCTTGATCATCCAGATAGGAAAATTATCAGAACTTGCTACATGTGTTACACCTGTCCCTTTTGTTTGCACTCTTTAAATATTTTAAAGGAAACCCTGATCTCTTTGGTGTGTGTTCCGAAAAATGTGGACACTTCCTTAGAGAATCACAATGACATTATAGCCCTAATACAATTGACGATAATTGTTTGGCATGATGGAATAACTGGTCTACCAAGTTCAAAGAAAGTTTGTTTTCTATCATAACATATATTACGAGGAAAAATATTTCTACTTCTTACCATTACTTTTCCAAAACGGAAAAATGAAGAAGTAAAAAAGTAATTATGAGTCAAATTTTCCTTTTTTAATTTATTACAAATAGAAAGTAATTTGTTTAAGAGGGGGATAATTAAGACAAGACATGGTATCAATACGTATATCAAACTTGTAATTAAACAGATAATAATAAAATCATCACTTGAATTTTAGTTTATATTTAGGCCTTAACGATAGCAAATGAAAAATTAAATGTGAACTTCTCAGTGTTGCCATTAAAAACCATACAGAAATGAACTCTGAAGGGCCTCCTTTCTTAAGTTAATTTAAACAAAATGCTAACATCATATTTAATGGTTTGCTTCTCTACAAGATCTGACCTTGTTCGATAGATAGAGATATGTGAAAGGCTGTAGAGAAGTGTTTTCAAGTTATTAAATAATGCTCTAACTTAAGAGTTGCCAATGCATCCCCCACCAAAAAAAAAAAAAAAAGGAAAAAAATATGTTAAAAGATGAGGAGAGTAGCATTATACAAAGCAGAACCTGCCAGAAGACTGAAAGTGAGTATATGCTGTGACAAAGTGACCAGATTTCTCTGGGTGCTCTGCTAGCTCAACATCAAGAAATAGTTCATTGAAACTAGCTGATTTATATTTTTTAAGTTTAAAAAATTGATCTGTCTTCTTTAGATCAATAAAATTTTTTAAAGATTTTATTTATTTTTAGAGAAGGGAAAGGAGGGACAAACAGATGGAGAGAAACATCAATGTGAGGTTTTCTCTCGTGCACCCCCCACCGGGGACCTGGCCAGCAACCGAGGCATGTGCCCTGACTGGGAATCGAACTGGCAACTCTTTGGTTCGCAGGCCAGCACTCAATCCACTGAGCCATACCAGACATGAAAGATCAATGAAAAATTATATTCTGTGTGTTACAGGGTGAATTTTATCACCCTCCAATTCATATGTTGAAACTCTATTCCCTAGTACACATTTGGAGATAAGGCCTTTAAAGAGGTAATTAAGGTAAAATGAGGTCATATGGGTAGGCATGGATCCAGTATGACTGGTGTCTTTATAAGGAGAGAACATTTGGACACAGACAAGCACTTAGAGGAAAGACCATCTGAGGACACAGCAAGAAGGTGACCGTCTGCAAGCCAAGAAGAGAGGCCTCAGCAGAAACTAAACCAGCCAACACCTTTATCTTGGACTTCTAACCTAAGAAACTGAGAAATATTAAGTTTATGTTGTTTAAGCCTATGATATTTATATTGATACTTATATGATAAATATTCTGATATTTTTATGACAGTCCTAGAAAACTAATATAGTATGTAATGCTGAAAACTCTAAAAATTAGTCACTGACTTAATTCACAATAAGGCAAATTTAGTATGACCTTAATTTTTGACTGTTATATAGTAAATCAGTAATCAAATTTCCCTGTCACGTATATACATATGTGTGTACATGTGTTTCATGTATTTTATATATGCATATGTATATTTTAAACCTACACATACACATATACATGTTTGAATTAGATTCCAATAAGATTAGTTGATAGTTCTCCTTTAATTTATAATTTCTCCATCTCCTTTTTCCTTTCAGTTTTTTTTGTAGCTGTTGAAGAAACCACATCATTTGTGCTACCATATTCCCTACAATTGAGATTTTGCTGATTGTATACTATAATGTCACATAACATGATCCTGTGTCCTCTTATAAGCTGGCAAATCTAAAAGCTTGATCAGATTTAGGATTATTACTTTTTAAGGGGAGTGGGGTAAACCAGTTCACAGATGAGGCTATATATTCCTACCAGTAGAACATAACAGATTTTCTTTCTTTTATTTTTTTATTATTATTTTTTTAAGATTTTATTTATTTATTTTTAGAGAGAGGAGAAGGGACAGAAAGAGCAATGTATGGTTGCCTCTCACATGGCCCTCACCGGGGACTTGGCCTGCAACCCAGGCATGTGCCCCGACTGGGAATCCTCTGGTTCCCAGCCCGCGCTCAATCCACTGAGCTACACCAGCCGGGCCAGATTTTCTTTCTTTTAATTATTAGTGATCATTGCCTATATCCACTATTTCAATAACAGATGCAAAACAGTGATGATTGATTTGCATTATGTCTTCTTAATTTATTAGCTGCAAAACCTGTATAAAAAGGAACTTACTCTCACCATCTATTCATATATAGGGTTTCTACAAAAAAGAGTCATTATATTTAAAAAAAACAAGATAAATGCTTTATTATCCTTTATTCAACAATTTTCAAAACAAGGACCAAATGGGTTAGTTTGTTTTTTCTGCCACTGCAGTTATTAGCCCTACTGATGGCCAAGCTGAGCCCGCTTGGGAAGACCTTTGATAAGACAAGTATTACTGACAGTGAGGTTATTGAGTGGTCGGGCAACAGGGCAGCCACAGACACGGTGTCGGCTGTTTCTTCATGGAGCCCTGGTTCCTTTGGGGAACCTCAGTACGGGCCCAGGGGCGCTCACTGCTACTCGATAGTCACTGTTCTCAGGTATTGAAAAAGATAAAGATGAAAAACTCAGTGTTTTCAAAAAATAAATTCATTTTGATACTTCTCATTCAAATTGAGCTTGCCAGGATTTTTAATCAATCACACTGATTTTCCAACTCTACCTTCTTTCTCCCCCAAATGTGGTTAATTACTTGCTTTACCTCCTGAAACACAAACACACCAATAGTTTCCAAAACTAACACTACCACCAAATAAGAATGTGAGAAAGTTTCAAATTTCTTTTGCCTCTATTTTTAAATCTCAGAGTGTATCACGATGAGGATGTACAAATTTCTGTGTCTTAGTATCGCTTGAAATGATCCTTCTTTGTGTGACTCATTATACCAGCAACTACGTATACAATAAGGTTTATTTTCTCTTTAATGCTTGTCGTCCTTTTACTGCTTTTCCTTTATACTTATGTAGAATATGGACATGTTTTTAGAGCCAAAGCCATAAAACACTCTCTTAAATAAACAGTAGCACTTACTTGACTACATTTTCCTCTGCTGTGCTGTTTTCATTTAACATTTTATCTGAGGTCTCTCCACAGCAGTTTATTGATAACCCTCATTCCTTTTTTTTTTTTTTAAGTTCTTTTTTAGGTGAACCTATTTTAAAAAAAATATTTTATTTTTAGAGAGAGGGGAAGGGAAGCAGAAAGGGAGAGAAACATCAATGTGTGGTTGTGTCTCACACATCCCCTAATGGGGATCTGGACCCCAAGCCAGGCATGTGCCCTGACTGGGAATCCAACCAGCAACCCTTTGGTTTGCAGGCCTGCGCTCAATCCACTGAGCTACACCAGCCAGGGCTCCCTCACTCCTTTTTAAAGCCACATAGTACTTCTTTAGAGGACCAACTGTAATCTATTCAACCAGTCCCCAGCTCATAATCATTTGGTCTGTTCCTGTCTTTAAATGTTATGAACAATTTGAAGTGAAACAGCCTTGTTTTCTTGCAATAAACTTCTGAGGTAGTTCGTATTTTTCTAGTCATTTATCTATCTTTCTTTAAAATTTAAAAGTGGCTAAAACAATGTCAAAAGGGCAGGAATATAATGAATAGGATAGATTATAGGCAACTACCCATGCACTTGTTTACTAAATGAAAGGAACTGTCAACTTTTCTAACACAAAATATACAAGTTAACTAATTGACCACAATCCATAATCCAACATATTGAGTCAACAATAGAATCTCAGTTTTATGTGCCTTTATTATTTTTATAAGTGACGATGGATGGAACCTGTTATAATTCCCAGGGTTGTTTTTAATTATAAGACTATTTTTAAAATAGCTCCTTATACTGTAAGTCAAGTACTCCACATCATGCAACTGAGCTAATAATGCAAATAGTCACCACAGGAACATGAAATCAGGCACCTGCATATAT
Organism: Micronycteris hirsuta; assembly: GCA_004026765.1. NCBI lineage: Eukaryota > Metazoa > Chordata > Mammalia > Chiroptera > Phyllostomidae > Micronycteris > Micronycteris hirsuta. Next base: position 26,693 of record PVJI01000124.1, on the reverse strand, counting down.
GAAAACTTCCCAAAGTTTAATGGTATAACATTAAAAAATGATACAAAACATCACAAATTGTTAAATTCATGTGTCGTAAAAGCACTGAAAGCTCCCAAATTGTTAAAACTATAATATAGTAAAAAGCAGTAACTTAAAAATCAGCTTCTTGAATGTTAGTGTATCGCAGTGTATGGCCTTCTGACTATTTTTATGGTAATTAAAAAAATAAAAGCATATAGCTTTGTAAAATTCTATTCATTTCATTAAAAAGTATTTGAAAAAAATCACACCCCCAAATTATTTTAGGGCACTGGTAACATTTCTGCTACTTTTCTTATATTTTAAAACTCCTCCATTTTATTAAACATGCCATTACCATTGAAGTCACTATTTGGTGATTGTTTTTAAAGGTGGGTGAGGGGGTCAACAGCCAACAAGTGAGGAGGAAGTATATTGCAGAAGAATATCCCATTGTTTGAGGATATGGGAGAGGAAACAGTCTTTTTTGTCTGAAGCAAAGAAAAATGAGGGACTCTAGCAAGTTATTTATGGTGGCACACACCCACAATCAGAGCAGATCTCTCTAACCCCTTGTCTTGGGCACTAAAGCATCATTAACACATCCTAATAAAAATTTTTCACAGGGGCTCCTTTCTCATCTACATGCAAAACTAAATGTCAGCAGGAGGCCTATAGCTTCAGGAAGCCATAAAGTGAAGCTTGAACCCGGTAATGATCTTCAGCAGGGTGTCTACTGGGACAAATGTACTTGGCTGGGACAGACCTGATAGCGTAACTGTGTCTCTGCAAAACTTCACAACACTTAAGCCACATGTCCCTGGGATTTGTAGACAAAATACCCTCTTTCATGCTTCAAAAAGTACAAACAGACTATTCTACATTTTCTTCCTAAAGGAACTTAGTATTATTTTTGGTAACTGTCTATATTCTACCCTCATCAAAATTCACTAGCGGCATAGCCTATTGCACATAACCAGCCTCAATTTATCCTATCATTAAGATTGATTTAGGCAAAGGAAAAAGTAATATAATATTTATTGCCTGCCTGAGAGGCGTTAACAGCCAAAACAAGTTAAAATATATGTTGTCCTTCATTTGTTTCTCCAGACATGTCTAGATGAGAAACATCTGGAAATCTCTTAAAGCTACGAATTCCTCAAAGTGGGAGGGGTAGAGAGAGATTTTTCTCTCTTCTCTCTCAAAAGGAGTCTCGGCTCTAAATATGGCACTTGTGTGGAAGGGATCCCTGGAAATCAGGACAGTTTTCTCCACCCGTTTCACTGGCTCCCTAAACTATTCATTGTTTCTGTGAAGCACCGGTCAGAGAACACAGGGATACACCAGAATGTGGTGGAAAAGGAAATAAAGGGTGCCAAGAGTAGATAGATAGATAGATAGATAGATAGATAGATAGACAGACAGACAGACAGACAGACAGACAGACAGACAGACAGACAGGTAAGAACACTAATAGACTAAAATACAGAGTGGCAGGAATGGATGTAACCGGCCATCTCCCCCAGTTCCAAGGTGGTTCAAAGAAAAGGAAAAAGCACACGAATGGGGTCAGAAGGCCTCAGAAACCAAAAACCACATTCAACAACAGTAGAAAATATAAAATAAAGTGAAAATTTACTTACAAGGAGAAAATACATCACCAATATTACTAGAGCCTTGAGGGATTCGGATGTCTTTCTCCTGAGATCTCTTTGGGCAATTTAGCAGAAATGTTTCCAGATTACAACCTGGCTTTTCCTCCCCTCCTAGGACGCTCTGAAATAACTCCCAACAAGTCCTATCATTCAGGGCCTAAAAGTGACGGGCCTTGGATTCTTAGCTTCCTTAGTTTCACATAAGCCTTATCTCTCCTGTTCCTTACTCCCTCAGCTTGTCTTGTCCAAAACCCATGAGTTTTCAAGTCCCTTCCTTCTCAGCAGCTGCCTACCATAAGATTTCTCATACCCAACAACGTCACAAATGATGCTCTACTACAATTCAGGTGCTGTGCTCAGAGGGTACTGAAAACTGTGAATCACAGTGACCACCTCAGTTGGTAGCACTTCACTTACTCCTCCATCCCACTTACACAGGGAGCTGTTGGGAGGCTGAGCCAGCAACTCAGTGAGCAAGGGGTTTATCTCCTGTTTGATACTTCACTGCTCACGGAGGTGACAAGATCAAGCTAAGATCTCTAAGCCTGGGCCCCAACTCTGTAAGGCTTCACAATTGAGTATCTATACAATACACTATAACACCCATATATCAAGATGCAGGTTGATTAAGGTATATCCAAACAACAATTATTACAGAAGATGTCTTCCTAAAAAGGCACTTGGATTATATGTTAAGAAAAATCCATTCCAGAGCAACTCTAATAGAGGAATCTTTCAAAAGAACCTCTATTTTCAACTATAAATGCGTCTATCTCCTAATATGGAAGAGCGATATGTCTGCTGCATTCTCAGACACTGGCTCAAGTGCTAAGAATGCTGGCTGACTGATAATTCAGTTATTGTCCACCTCCAAGGAAATCCACGATGGCTTGCTATGGAATTCGTTCTTTGTTTTCCCAGGGTGCTCACATTACACGAAATATTATATCAACCTCTTCTACATGGTCCGGTCATCAACATTGTCATGATATCATCATCATCATCATCATCATCATCATCCTGTCCAATCCTTCAATATTAAATTCTGCAGAAGACTATAAGCAAGGGTGTCTTAGAAAGACTTCAGTAGTCCCCTGAGTAATGAGGTGATTAATGACTCAGAAAAGCAGGATACCCACTAGCACTTATTTCTTGTAGGCAATGCTTGGCTTAAATGCTAGGGGTTTGAATAACATCACAGAATTAAAAATTTTAGTCTCCCTAGGCTCTGATGATTATTCACTGAGATAAATAACAAATCTGAGGAAGGAGGCATCCTGTAGTTTTCCAACTAAATTTCTTTATCAAATATTTGAGGGCTTGCTATGTTTCCGGACTTGAATGTCATTTATGCCACAACTCTCTGTTAGTAACCATTTGAAAAGTACTTAACCATTGCCTTTAGAATAATTATTTTTAAATTCAAAATATTTGTCTGAAAAACTATAACTCAACTGGATTGAACCAGATGGCATATTTCAACTGCATAGAAGAAAAGACTTAGACAAAGCAGACATTTATTAAATATAAAATATTTTTATCTTCAAATCTAATTACCTATAAACTTCAAAAATGCAGTTATTGCATAAAGAGAACACCAATTTTATATTATTAAGGAAAAATTTGTTTCTAATCAGAGTATTTTTAGATTTCAAAGTTGCTATCTTTTGAGAAAGAGTTTGAACAAAGGCTCTTACGTTTAATGCATCAACAATTTTCAGAACGATTCTTGATAGCAATGCATAGAATTGTATTAACCCCTTTCTCCAAATAGACCTCTTTCACTTTTCGAAGGCAAAACTCCCCTTTTCCTAAGCATGTAATTAAAACCATTTTACTAATTCTCTTTTTAGTTCAGGTGCCACTGAAAATCTGGTACTACTCTACTGTTTGAATAATGATTTCTATTATAGTCAAGCTGAAGCTGAATTATACAAAGGATAAGCTTTACCATTGAATCAGGCGGAAAAAGTTTAATCTGTAAGTTACAAAAATGTTGATTGTCAGAATCTGAAACCCACAATATGAGCACATTTAGCATTCAGAAGGATGCCTGCAGCATTTATATGCTCCTCCAATATGAAAGTGGCAAATCCCATAAAATAGAAAAGCCAAAAGTAAATTTCAAGTTAACAATTGAAATAAAAGCCTAAAATAGGAATATTATAGAAATTTACTTTTCTACTTGGATCTTTCTCCTCACAAACCAAAACTATAAAATCAGTAGGGGAAAACAAACTACAAATGTACTAACAAATACATTGCATGGATTCATATACTTGCTGGTAATGATAATAACAAAAATTTATTTTTAAAAATTCACAGAAGCTGAAAGCAAATAATTGTATACACATATTGGTTATACAATGTATATTTTTGTGTTTTGGTTTTGTTTATTTTTTACTTGTAATGTCATGAATTTTAACACTTTATTGAGATATAATTCTATGTGCAACTCACCCATTCAAAATATACAATTCAGTGGATTTTAGGATAGTCAGAGCTGTACATCCATCACCACAATCAATTTTAGAATAATTCTTTTACCCTCCCAAAACCCTGCATCTCTTAAGCCATCACACCTCCTTTCCCCACCTGATGCCGACTCTCCACCACCCACCCAACCACAGGCTCCTGCTAATCCACTTCCTGTCCGTACAGATTTATCTGTGTTTGACATTTCATGCAAGTGGAATCACACAATATATGGTCCTTTGTGACTATCTGCCTTCACTTAGCATATTTTCAAAGTTCGTCCATGCCATAGCATATATCAGTACTCCATTTCTTTTTATGGTGTAATAATAATGTATTAGATAAATATACATTTCATGTACGAGTATGTATTCATCAGTTAATGGACATTTGGGTTACTTCCAACTGACTAATTTTAAAATAGTAATTCTTACCTAGTTTAACTTTATTTTTAAAAACTTAGACAATTTTTCAGTTACAATTGACATTCAACATTATTTTATATTAATTTCAGGTACACAGAATAATGGTCACACATCCATATAATTTACGAAGGGACTCCCCACTGCCCTGTAAATCCAGCACCCACCTGGCACCATGCACACCCATTACATTGTCTGTATTCTCTACGCCACACCTCACATCCTCATGACTACTCTGCAACTACCAATTTGCACTTCGGACTCCCTTCCCCTTCTGACCCAGCCCCCAGGGCCCTTTCCATCTGTCAACCATCAGTTTCTATTATGTATCTGTGACTCTGCACATTTTGTTTGTTCACTTATTTTGTTCTTTAGATTCCACATATAGTGAAATCATATGGTATTTGTCTTTCTCTGAATTATTTCACTTAGCAAATACTCTCTAGATCCACCCATGTTGCCACAAATGTTAAGATTTCATTTTTTATGGCTTAATCATATTCCACTCAGTGTGTGTGTGTGTGTGTGTGTGTGTGTGTGTGTGTACCACAGCTTCTCTATCCAGTTGTCTATTGATGGGAACTTAGGTTGCTTTCCAAGCTTAGCTATTATAAATAAAGCTGCATTGAACACATGGGTACATATATCTTTTTAAATTAGTGTTTTGGTTTTCTTAAAATAAATATCAAGAAGCGAAACTGTTATTTTTAAAAATTTTTGAGGAACCTCCATACTGTTTTCTGCAGTAACTGCACAATACGCATTCCCACCAACAGTGCAAAAGGGTTCCCTTTTCTCCACATCACTGCCAACACTTGTTTGTTGATGTGCTGATGATAGTGATTCTGACAGGTATGAAGTAATAATTCATTACGGGATTTTTTCTTCTTATTAAATTTACTGAGGTGACGTGGTTTTGACTGGCATTTCTCTGATGATTGGTGACATTGAAAATCTTCTCATATACCTGCTGACCATCTGTATGTCGTCTTTGGAGAAATGTATATTTAAGTCCTTTGTCCATTTTTTAATTGATTTGGTTTGGGGAGGTTAAGCTGTATGAGTTATTTATACATTTTGAGATGCATCAATGGCAAATATCTTCTCCCAATCAGTAGCTTGTCTTTTCATTTTGTTGATGGTTTCCTGGGCTGTACAAAAAGCTTTCAGTTTGAGGTAGTCCCAATTTATTTATTTTTTTGTGTGTTTCCCTTGTCAGAAGAGATATACCAGAAAAAAAAATTACTAAGAGCAATATCAGAGAGTTTACTATCTCTGTTTTTTTCTATAAGTTTTATGGTTTGGGGTCTTATATTTGTCTTTAATTCGTTTTGAGTTTATTCTTGTATATGGTGTAAGAAGGTAGTCTACCTTCATTTTTTTTTGCATGTATCTGTTCAGTTTTCCCAACATCATTTATTGAATAAACTGTCTTTACCCTAGTTATTTTTTCATAGATTAACTGGCCAGGCTGGGCTCTGTATTCTGTTCCATTGATCTATACAGCTGTTTTTATGTTAGTACCATGCCATTTTGATTGGTATAGCCTTACAGTATAGTTTGACACCAGGTAGCATGATAACTCTGACTTTGTGCTTTTTTCCTCAAAATTGTAGTGGCTATTCAGATTTTTTTGTTGTTGTTCCAATGTAAAATTTTTGGAATTATTTGCTCTCGTTATGTGAACAATGCCATTGGTATTTTGATAGGGATTGCATTAAATCTATAGATTGCTTTGGGTAGTATGGACAATTTAAAGATGTTAATTCTTCCTATCCATGAGCACGGCATATACGTCCATTTTTGTATCTTCCTCAATTTCTTCCAACAGTGTCTTAAATTCTTCTGAATACAGGTTTTAGGTATTTTATTTATTTATTTTTTTGCTGTAACTGTAAATGTGGTTGTTTTCTTAGTTTTCCTTTCTGATAGTTCATTATTGTTATATAAAAATGTAACAAATTTCTGAACATTAATTTTTTACCCTGCAACTTGACTGAATTCATTTATCAACTCTCAAGAGTTTTTGGTAGAATCATTAGGGTTTCTATGCATAGTAACATGTTATCTGCAATTAAAGACAGGTTTATTTCTTTCCAATTTGGATACCTTTTATTTATTTTCTTGTCTGATTGCTGTGACTAGGATTTCCAATACTATGATGAATAAAAGTGGTGACAGCAGACATCTTTATCTTGTTCCTCATCTTAAGGAAAACAATTTAGTCTTCCCCAACTGAGTCTGATGTTACCTGTGGGTTTGTCATGTGTGGTCTTTATTATGTTAAGGTATGTTCCTTTAATCCCACCTTGCTGAGAGTTTTCATCACAAATGTATGTTAGATTTTCTCAAATGCTTTTCCTGCATTTATTTATATGACCATAAGATTTTTGTCCTTCATTATGTTTATGTGGTGTATCATGTTAATTGACTTGCAGATATTGAACCAACCTTGCATCCCAGGAATAAATCCCAGTTGATCATGGTGCCTGATCTTTTTAATGGATTGTTGGATTCAATCTGCTAATATTTTGTTGAGGATTTCTGCATCTATTTTCATCAGGGATATTGATCTATAGTTTTCTTTTTTTGTAATGTCTTTGGCTTTGGAACAGGAAAATGCTTAATTTTACTTTCTTGACTAAAGACAGTCATCCTGTGAAACTTTATAAAGCATCTCTTCTCCAAAGACAAAGAATTTCCTTTCTGTTCAAAATTATGGTCAAAAGTACTAAATGTTCCTGATAATCAAGTGGTACTACTATTCTTAAGTAAGGCCCACCACCTTATAATGGCCTCTATTTTCTTACTTATGAAATAATGAATTATCTAGTTATGGTGAAACAAAAAATTATTTTGGAGTTTCAGGCACTAAGAATCCAGATATTTCTTAAAATAAAAAGAGAACCAACAGTATGGGAAAACATGTTTGCCAATGATACCTCGGACAAGGGTTTGATCTCCAAAATATATAAAGAATTTATACAACTCCACTCCAGGAAGACAAAAAACCCAATTAAAAAATGGGCAAAAGACTTGAACAGACACTTCTCTAAAGAGGACATACAGAGGGTCCAGAGACATATGAAAAGATGCTCAACATCATTAGCCATCAGAGAGATGCAAATTAAAACCACAATGAGATACCACCTCACACCAGTCAGAATGGCCATCATAAACAAAGCAACAGATAACTGTTGAAGGGGATGTGGAGAAAAGGGAACTCTACTGCACTATTGGTGGGAATGCAGACTGGTGCAGCCACTGTGGAAAACAGTATGGAATTTCCTCAGAAAACTAAAAATGGAAGTGCCTTTCGACCCAGCAATTCCACTACTGGGATTATACCCTAAGAATCCTGAAAAACCAATTCAAAAGAACCTTTGCACTCCAATGTTCATAGCAGCACAATTCACAACAGCCAAGTGCTGGAAACAACCTAAGTGCCCATCTACAAATGAGTGGATCAAGAAACTATGGTACATTTACACAATGGAATTTTAGGCAGCAGAGAGAAAGAAGGAGCTTATACCCTTTGCAACAGCATGGATGGAACTGGAGAGCATTATGCTAAGTGACGTAAGCCAGGTGGTGAGGGACAAATACCATATGATCTCACCTTTAACCGGAACATAATCAACAAAAGCAAAAAGCAAACAAAACATAACCAGAGACATTGAAATTAAGAACAATCTAACAATAGCCAGGGGGGAGGGAGAAGGGGACAATGGGGAGAAGCGTTTTCAGGAACCACTATAGAGGACACATGGACAGAACCAAGGGGGAAAGGATGCAGACAACTGTAATTGTACAACAATAAATTTAAAAAAAAAAGAATCTAGATATTGATATTCAAAATGCAATGGGAAGAATTATCAAAAAAACTAAAAAGCTGAGTAGAACCCAAAGCGTAGTCTGGTGACACTAGCTTAAAACCACTCCACATGTAGGGAAATAGTCATAAATGTCTGGCCTTGACTGGGGTGCTTCACTCAGTTGGGCATCAACCTTAAGACTGAACTGCTGGTCAGGGCATATGGCTGGGTTGCAGGCAGATCTCCAGTTGGGGGAGTAAGGGAGGCACTCAAAGTTTCTCTTGGACATCAACATTTCTCTCCTTCTCTTGCCCTATCTCTAAATAAATAAATAAATAAATAAATAAACAAACAGCTTAAAAAATGTCCTGATTCACTTGTCCTCTTTCTCTCCAGTCTTAGGCAAGGCTTTAATTGGCTGCATCCATCCAAAAATACAGGGCAAAGGAGCCCAGTGTTGTAGTCCATATGGGTCAGCCCCAGGGGGCAGAGTAGATCTGCAGGGGCAAAAAAAGAGTCCTGGTCCTCAACCATTTTAAACAGCATTTCAAATTTCAAAAGCTAATTGTAACATAGGATATAAAAATATCAGAGTTATTTGATATAAGTTATGACTATCATTATCATGTAAAATGTTTGTTTATAAATATGAAGAATGTTCCAGAGTGTCCAAATGATAAGTAGTATGCATTTCTGGAAATCCAATTACGTGAACTTAACAAATGCACACTCACAAACACTCATAATATCACTATCAAGGCCACTTTGAACACTCTGAGAAGGAACACACAGATAAATGTTTCTAACCAGTACAAAACTTATCAACAAATTAAAAATAAACTGAATTTTCTCAGGCAGCAGATAATGCAGACACTCAGTATTAAAAGTGGAAGTGTTAACGGTATAACCAAAGTAGCTTCATTAAGCCTTGTGGTAGGTTATGCCACCCATTGCTCATACATGAAGATAATAACATTAGCTACCATCGATCAGGACTAGCAGCTTTAAGACTAAACTTGGTCTTAAGAAGGCTGACAAGAAATGCCCTCCAGCGAAAGCAGGGATGCAGAGGCCAAGAACTAACTCATCACGGTGAATGAGATCCCATGCTATTCCATTAACTAGTGACTAATTTGACAAAACCTGGTAGGCACTATTCAATCTGAAATCTATTTTAGAAACTTAGATTCAATAAGAAAAGGACAAGTCTTTTCCCTACCATATAATAAGCCACCATTATTTTTTTTCTCTTTCTGGTATTTTTGGAAAAAAAGGCGAAGCATTATCACATATTACACAAGAGGCATATTCCTGGATTCTCCCTTGATTCCATGACTAAGACTGACAAATGATTGAGGATATTTACCATATGCAGCAGAACCATCATGAAAATTCATTCAGTTCAACCACTCTGAAATTATAGTAATCTTGACACATTTTTTTCATTTGGGGAGATGCACATTATTTCAGAATTTATGCAAAACTTTTTATACATATCTTTATATTATAGTATTTTAAACTTTGGAAATTTGATAACACTGTGATCCTAACTTTTGCTCGTCCTGTTAATCTGGAACTTGACATTCTTCTTCAATACTTTTTTGAGAGAACAATCTAAAAACATCTTTGTGATTATTTTTTAACTGGAAAAAAGTATCCATTTTATTCTGAACCTCTGACATTACTCCCACTGTATGTTGAATTTCATTCTTTCCATGGGAACTGCCCTCCTCCTCATTTGGTACTCTTTCTGTAACGGTCGCCCCTTTTATTTTCATTCCAAGATTCAAGTGTCCAGAACCAAGACAGTGACAACCACTTCACTTTAATGCCACTTTCCAGGGTAACTTATCCTTTCCTAGGTGGATTATTTCATGCACTCCTCCCTGAGATCTTAGACTAAAAGACTGACTTTGATATCTCATACACAGATTATCAGTGCCCGGTCCTTGGGCTCTCACAAGCTTAGAGTATTTGATACCTGGACTACAGCATACACAGAAGGGAGGAGCTGTCTGCCCACCAGCAGATGAGAAAGGCAAGCATCACCATGTTCCATGCAGGGACAGAATCACTACCATAGTGAGCCTGAGCTCATTCAGTGCTGACTATCCAATCTACCTGGACACATCTCAGAAGCTAGTTGCCTAGTTCCCCATCTCAGCTTGACCAACACTTGAGGTCCTGTTTCTTGGGAACTCTATAAGAATGTGATAGAAGCAACCCCCCAGAAGAATATACAAAAAATTGGAGATTTACCTTAAAGGAATCCCACGTACTGACAGCCACAAGAAGCTCAATAGGCAGGGACAGGTCAGGTAAATAAGAAATAAGGCAACAAATCAGACAGCAAACCCAATCTGCACAGAATTAGAGATGGAGGGAAACCTGGTTGTGGTTTAGGGACGTGTCTTTGAGTCAGGAAGAAATTCCACAGGCAAAGAAAATTCTCTCTCCCCCTCTCTCTATATATATAATATATGATATATAATGTATAATATGTTTATAATATATATATATTGCACCTTGCCAAAAGTTGCATAGGAAGTGCAGTATTTGCAGCTACTGCTCTGTTCTCTTATAAGCCCAACCACAACTATCACCTTTATAATTTATAAAGTGCATTCATAGTTATCTTATTTGTATCATTTCACATCCCAGTAGGTAGGTATAGTTATCATATTTAATTGCTAAGGCTGGGAAGAGTGGGGAAACTTGCTAAGGTCCTTCCAGAGCCAGAGTGGAGCAGAGCCAAGATTTGCACGGGGATTTCACTGACTCCAAGCCCGGTGTACATTCCATTATGCAGCAGGGACTTCAATCAACCATTGCCCAGAGGAGCCAGGTACAGAACGTACAGCAAAGTGTTGAGCCAGGGCGTCTGAAGACGATAATACCATTACAAAGTCAGACCCCTCACTAAATCAAAAATTGTCTGCAAAATAAAAACTGCTACACAGCTTTGGATGTTTGCAGGAGCCTTCTGGAATACCTACTATGAGTTGAGCACTGAGAATGCGGTATGCCTGATCTCAGGTTTCACGCAGGTCATGCCCTAACTGGACACAACAAAGTGTAAACAAGTAATTAAACATCATGAGATAAATGTTTTAGGAGAGAGAGCACAGGTAGAGAGGTGAGATATCAGGAAATAGTGAAAAGCACACCACACCACTAATGATGAGCAATCCATTAGTGGTAGGATCTGAATTAAATTACAACTGGATTTTATGTATTTATTATTCATGAGACATTCTGTTTTTCAATTATTTTTTTCTCCTCCACATTAGCCCGCCCATTTTAAAGCCTCGAGCATTAATTTGATTTCCCGCCAATAATTTGAAGATAATGATTTGTGTCTGGGTCCTGTCTGCATGCATGCTCCTCTGATCATTTGGAGAGAAAATGATGTGTGTCTCCCCTCTTTTCAGACAGTGGCCTTAGGGATTTTATTCATCGTGGGGGCAGGGCCTTAGCTTTCTGCCAGATTTAGGAAACAGGAAGACGGAAATCCAGAACTGAACAAATCTGTCAAACTCATTTTCTTTCATGGTTTCCTGCCAATTTTTGCTACCTCCTCCCTCCCTCTCTCTCTTTTTCTCCTTCCTTTAAGTAAGAGAAAGAATGTAGGAAAATATGCATCTGCCATTCCTAAAGGAACACACTAAAAGTGCTCGTGAGCAAAAATGCAGGTGTGCAGAAGCTGAAAGTTCCTCCTCTGCTCCTCGGAGACTGAAGTAGGAAGTCTAAGAAGGGCAAGAGTGAGTGAGGACGAGGAGGAGGGCACTCCGATGGGAGGGACAGCTGTCCCTGACAGTCACTCCATCATCTTGCTTCACAACAGAAGGCTTTCCAAGAACAGCAGGGCTTTGACCTGCTTCCCCCTCCTCCACCTCTTATCTTCCCATTAGCCCTAAAGCAAAGAAAGAATCAAACTTTTTTTATTGCTAAATAATTAACAAACCACTGGCATTCTGACAAGCTGCCATGCATTTTCTTAATCAGCAACCAGCCCAAGTCATTTTGTGTATAAGCTACTTAAGGTAAATCCTGTCACTTAAACATTCCAGATGAGCCTGTGTCCACTGTCACTTCCTTGAGGTAGCTTGAATAATGCTTTCTCCTTGCTCTCTTCCTCCTTCCAGCCTACAGTCTGGCTCCTTCTCACAAACAGGGATTATGCGATTAACCCTAAGGATGGTAATAATGATGCCTACAGGAGTTTCATCACCATTAAGAAAATGACTAGTTTATGAGACTCTTGTCGTACAATTCTTTTTCTAAGGTCCTAGAAATTCAATAGACACGAGCGATAAGGATATTGCTGTTGATAAGGCCGCCAATGACGGCTTACCTGCTACAGTCAATGACTCTGTAGTGTTTGTCTTGAAAGAAAGGGCAGCGTTTGATACTTTCTGAATCCTTCATTCCTTCTGCCTTGAACCCACAGGCACCCCATAATCTAGCTCTCTCGGTCAACACTCTCACCTGTTCCTCTCCCACTCTTGTACCTTTTCCTTATCAGTCTCTTTCTTTCATCTCTCTCTCAAGTGTGCATGCGCCGCTGGTTGATTCCCCGAGATGATAGGAAGAGCCCTCTTGTTTATCCAAGCTAATGACCCACCTGATCCAGCACTAGCTTTATGTGACCACCATACCCAAGGCCTTCCACCTTCCACGGCGTCTGCATTCCTGTGGCTCTCTTTCCTTTTCAACATCCCTTCCCCACCTGACAGAGGCCTGCTTAACCTTGAATACTCTATGTGGCAGGTCCTCTCTGTCCTCACCACAATCTGCGATCTTGTACTTGCTAGCTGTCTGTCTGGCTCACCAGTTCCACCAAGTCAGGGACTCTGCCCCTTTCGTTAACAACCATGTTCTTCTAGGACTTAGCAAGTAACCAATGAAGAGTAATAACAGCTACAAGAAGATCGTATCCAAATGATAGAGATGAAAAACAAAACAAACCAACAATTTTCAATGAAACTTGAACATGTTACACAGGGAGACTTTCTCAACTTTAGAGTGTGTTTGCCACCATAATGTATTAGCCTTCAAACAAAAGTAATATATTAAAAGACCTTAAACGACTGTTCATACCCAAAGCAATACTTTCTGCTCTGTACAGAGTAATATTTGAACATATTAGTATCACAAATTCAAAATAAAAATCCACCAGTGTTCAAAAGCATACAACCCTCAGTTGGATTTGCGGGCTTCACAAATGCTCATGTGGGTTATGTGTCTACCTATGTAAACAGACATCTATGCTCAGATATACACGCTCACTTGGAGTTCCTGTAACTGTCTGAGTTCTCATGTATTGTCCGTAACCTCATACATTATATAGATGGCGACCCAGAGGTTTTTTCAAAAAGTCATTTTATAGATGCAACTAAGCAAGAGGGCAATGCAAGAATATCAATGAGAGTCATTATGCCTGTAATTTGGATTACATTTCCTTTGGTAGTCTAGTGCAAACAAATCTTCTCCCAAATAGCCCTATTAGTAAATGAAATATTTACGTCGATAAATTTGCCACAAAATTTGCTGACCAACAATGTTTTTAATGGAGAGAACCTCCTTTCACAAGGCATTTACTTCATGCCCTTTGTCATGATTCACAGACAATAGAGGCCCTTCCAGACCTTAACAGGCCTGTTTTTTAATAACATTTTTTAAGTTTTTATTTTTGAAAAAATAATATAAACAGAAGATCTCGTAGTTGTTGTTTTTCTCTGAAAAATGTAAATCAAGCCCCTGAAGCCCCAGGAAAGACACTACTCTAAATTCTGCTTTTAAAACTGTCCTTCACAATGACTTTAAATGGTTATGTTTTTTAAGGTAACTTTCTAAAAGGGTGACCTTAAGCCTCCTTAGCCTATTAAAGGCAGATGATAGTGTTACTCGGCTGGGATTTTTGTAAAGATTGTTATATATGGGAAGTATCTGGCCTGGTACTTGATGCACTGGAAGGCACACTATACATATTTATAGAATCATTTTATAGAAATAAAGCTACTGGTAGGGGTATTATTGGCTCTGGTATTATTTTTGGACCTGGGTTCAAAATTAGTTTGATTTTCTAGTAGTCATGTGACCCAGGGGGCTATTTTCTCAATATGCCCAAGGTTCAGTGTCTTCATCTATCAAAGAGAAATAACAAGATTGCCTATATCCTAGGGTTGCTCTACGTTCAATTAGATAGCGTATTTAAAGAGACTAGCACAGCATCTAACTATTAATTTTCTTATTATTTCCACTGTATTAATTTAATTAGTATGGCTCTGGCTGGTGTAGCTCAGTGGATTGAGCATGGGCTGGGAACCAAAGGGTCACTGGTTCTATTCCCAGTCAGGGCAAAAATGCCTGGGTTGCAGGCCAGGTCCCCAGTGAGGGCCATGTGAGAGGCAACCATACATTGGCTGTCTCTCACCATCTCTTTCTCTCTCCCTTCTCTTCCCTCTAAAAATAAATAAAATCTTAAAAAAATTAATTAGCATGTTGGGTAAGGGGGATGCAGGAAGATATGGCCAAGAAATTCTGGGCAACTACAAATTCTCTAACAAGAATTGTAAAAATTAAATTTTCGTTTTATTCACATGATAATCTCTTAAGTTAAAGTACTTGACACCCATTTTTTTCCCACACGTACCAAGAAGTACGAGAAGGTGGACTTAGATGAAGAT
Source organism: Micronycteris hirsuta (assembly GCA_004026765.1). NCBI lineage: Eukaryota > Metazoa > Chordata > Mammalia > Chiroptera > Phyllostomidae > Micronycteris > Micronycteris hirsuta. Next base: position 11,637 of record PVJI01000124.1, on the reverse strand, counting down.
GACACTGTCTTGTCAAGCAAAGGTCTAATAAGGCCACACCATGCTGTACAAAGTTTTGAAATTGTCTAAATAAAGAAAGCAGTGAGGAAAGTTGGCTGTCGTATGACCCCAGAAAACATAAGCATAACACAGACACACTTTGTACAAAGTTAGTTTCCACAAAACATCATCATTTGTGACACTGAATTAACACTCTTAATTGCAATTTTTGAGTACATGTCTAATGTTTTTGATTTTATAATTATATGAGCCATGTATTGCATGAAAGGTTTCATATTTTGCACATTTATAACTAACAAGATACAACTTTAATCCTCACTGAAAAAAATGCCTTCTCATTTCTCAAGCTCAAGAAACAATGCTGTTAGAGAATGCATTGATTAGTTCATCGGATCTCTCCCCAAACTATACCCAAACATCTTTGCCAATCTGATAAGTTAGACAGCGAAGAATTATGAAAATTAAGTGAGATGACGCATGAGAAGAGCTCTACACAGTACCCTTCTCTTGCCCTCAGTGAAGGTTGGCCATTATCATGACCAGCATCACTGTAATCGGAAGTCATCACCATCTACAGAAGTATCCATTCATCTTCCACTTTGTGAATGAAACCTGGGTGCTGTTTGCATTGAATAGCCCTACTGGCAAAACACGTTAATTTTATCTTTCCTACTTTAGATAATTATTGTTTTCTGGTACACTGGCCTACACTGCTGGTTTAAATATGTTAAAATTGGTTTAAAAAAAAGAAAAAGAAAAGTGAGTAACTGCATACCATCCTGTTTGTGTATAACAGCAGAAGTCATATTCTTTGGAATAAATAGTAAATGAATTATATCAGAGGCTTACAGAATCTTCAAATTGAATAAAATGAAAACTTATAAAGGAAAATGCCATCAAATCAAATGAAAATAAGATTTAAAGAAGTCCTTTAATAAACGAACTTACCAGCATAAGAACATCCAAAAATCCCTGCTTATTTTAGACTAAAGCATTCTACAATGTTATCTGAAAATTTGGAAAGGGCATTATTTTTTAACTTCCTCTAAAAAACAACAGAAAAAATAAAAGAAATTGCAAACATTTATCCTGTGCCAAAAGAAAAGGAACAGACAGTGGTTATCACTAACATTTATTCTCCCCTGTAAAGTGGAAGCTTTGCAAAACTCTAGACACTAAATCAAATCGGTGGTCACTGCAAGGGAGGAAGTACTTGGTTATGGAGTACAAAACTGAAGAACCCGTGTTCAGAAAACACCAAAGTGGGACATAAGCTTTGTACCAGGAGTCATCAGTGCCACATCATGAAAACTGTCCTTGCATATGGGACATATTACATTCCTTTTGCATTTCCATTTGACAAGGAAACAGAGTTTTCATGAAATATCGGAATGTACTTTTCAAGATCCATTTGGTGCTCCAGAACTTTCCAGACTAACTAAAAAGGACTTTCCAGAGCAAAAAAGAGTTTCTAGATTAGCTCGTTACGATCCTGGTCTTGGACAAACATTATACTTATTTAATTCCTCCAAGGAGAGTAGTGATGTTCACATATAAATGAAGATGGAGATTTATGAATAAATTTTATTCCTTAATGTCTTGATAAAAGAAGGAGTGCAGGACTTCAACAATGCGGAAGGTAGAGTTTTGAGGAAGTAGCTAACTAAAGACAGACTCAGGCATCGGAGGCCACGGCCAGCGACTAACTGGGACACTGGGGTACAGGAGTGGGACGATGCTATCTCAGACTTCGGGACTGAGGACTTCCTAATTTTACATGCCTGCCTCATCTTCTGAGCCTCCTCTCTCTTATATCTAATTCCCCAGCTATACTAAGTTCTCATTCCTAATAATGTGTTTTTTTCAAGCACCCAGGTACCTTTTTGCCTGAAATAACCTTTCTGTAGCTGAAAAGCTCCTATTGACCTTTCCAGAACCTAGGAAAGCATTTCCACAGATCAAAAGCTTTCTATGTCCTTCCCCCCAGAAGTTTAATCCTGTCTTTTAGGTATCCAAAGCACACTGCTCACTCCTCCCTCATGAGCATGCTCATTTCACACTGGGGTGAGTAATCAAATCTGTGATCACTTCGAATGGGACTTTTCCTCTGGACGCTAATAACACCATTCCTCCGCAACTTAATCAGGGAGGAGAACCCAGCTGGAACTGTAATTATTTGCTTACCTGATTTTACTAATGGACTTTCAGTTCCTTAAACAGACAGGCATGTTTTTAATTTATTTTTGCATCTGGAGACTTAGTAAGTGCTCAACAAATACTTTTAAATAAATAATTAAAATAGTTTAACATTTAGCTACCTAAATTGTCTAAAATGTCTTCCTATGCTTGGCCTACTTTCGCTAAATAAAGCTGTATTATTTTTTAGGCTTGCTCTAGATTACAAAAACCCTTGATCTCTAATCATTCTATTTCTTTCTTTAATTTATTCATTAGTTCTCAAAATACGGCAATCAATCCAAAAAGTAATATTTTGCAATAAAGGCATGCATAAGGTTTATATTATTTCCAATCTTGTGCGGCTCTGAGCCCTGACTGTATAGAATCAAGATTCATAATCAGCTGTATTTGGGCCTATTATTTCTCCAATAATTTGTGCCTCCACAGCTGTGTATTCTCTCTGCTTTTTAAGAATCATGGCTTTAAATTCCATAATCACAATGAACATTTGTTTTTAAATTTTCCTTTGTAGGATCAACTTACTTATGAAAGAATGAAAGAAAACAAAGAATGGTGTTCTGGTCAATAACTTAAAGTGATAAAGATTCCCAATTCCAGTCCTGCTGTCAAATCCCAGGCAAGATGACACAACCTTGAGAAGGACGGAGCTCTGTCAGGCAGGACACTGGACTGGGGCCAGAGCCTGCATTGTTAAGGCAATGTCCTATGACAGAAATCTTAATTCTAAAGATAGAGCAGGTAGACTTTTTAAAAAGTAAAATTTCTTCCAGAGAAAATGTGTCATGTGATCATAGGGAGTTAACCAATTTTTAAAAACTGGCCCATTTAATTTGCAAGTAATAAAAATAAAATTTTAGCAAAGTGAAACATGAGGTCAGAAAAAGATATCTTCCGATATCTAACACATAACTGAAATTCTCTAGAATGGCATTACCCAGAGGCTGATCCAGGGACCCTCAGGAACCTTCAGTGACTAATGACAGATTTCTTAGGAAGAGGACGCAAGGCTGATACTCAAAAGAGAGAAAAAAAATATTCTGGTAATTCATTTACCAGAAGGTGAAGGGAAGACAAGAGCCTGAGGGCAAGGCATAAACCAAAAAGACGCTTGCTCTAAAGCCAGAGAGAAATTAGCAACGAACATTGAAGGTCACTAGCTGAAATCTAACACAAGCCCAGAGGCCTCTCAGGACTATTCTGAAAACACAAATTAACACCAGAATAAAGAAAAATCTCGGTTTTCTTTTCTTACTGAATAAGGCCACACCAGCCCGGGCTGGTGTGGCTCAGTGGATTGAGTGCCTGCCTGCGAAGTAAAGGGTCCCTGGTTCAATTCCCAGTCAGGGCACATGCCTGGGTTGCAGGCCAGGTTCCTGGCGGGGGGCGCATGAGATGCAACCACACATTAATGTTTCTCTCCCTCTCTTTCTCCCTCCCTTCGTGTCTTTCTAAAAATAAATAAATAAAATCTTTAAAAAAATAAAATAAATAAGGCCACTTCAGATAGCCCCTATTTCTACTCAAAAAGAAATTAAAATTCCCCAGAAATTATGTTAAACATAAGTTATAATTCTGTTTGGTTTCTGCTATAAAAATACTTCACTTTCTCAATTTTTAAGTTGTTAGATGATATCCTAAAAATGTAATTATTATGTCTCCCAATAATTAATGCAGCACAGACAACATAGAAAAAGAAAGTACTTTTAAAAAATAAGAAACCTTTGATTATAAAAAAATGCTGAAACAAATTATACTAAATTGTGATAGAGCTTATTTTGTTCACACAATACAGCTTGTTCATGAATCACGCTCATGCTAAAATTTAACCCAGTGACTAACCTAATTTAATATACTGTAAATTGGGAAAAATGCAGTTCTCCTTCACTCAATCAGCTATCACTGAGCACCTAGGATACTGCACATTTTGTAATAATACAAGGACAAATATTTCACAATACTCTAAATGGTCATGCGTCACACCTAAATCAGATTTCCAGTAACACACTGATTTCCTGTAAGCTTAGCATCTACCAAAGTCCTGGAAAGTACAGCTGTATCTAGGGCTGGTGCCTTGTTTTCAAGCATCCCTTCCACTTTGATTTCAAGGCCAGCTGCCCAATGAGCAGATCTGTGACCTGAGTAAATGATTAAGCTCCGAGCTTTGGCCTCCTCATTGGGAAAAGGCTGCTCGCTGTGAGGCTTCACCGCCGGTGAAGAGCCAGCATGATTTCTCAAGCTCCCTGGGACTCATTCATGAGCCTCATCATGCCTAGGTCCAACCTGAGAACTATTTGTCTGTCAAGGTCAGCATAATCTCTCCTCTTTCGGATTCCTTTAACTCCAACAATTTAGCATTTGATTTTTTTAATGGTTTAGTGATGTTAGTGATTCTCCCAGCCACATTTTATTCCTATAGGACAGGTTCCATCTTATACTCTGAAGCACCTTGTAAAGTCCTGGTCAAAATAAATATTCATCGAGTCATTTATTGTTGACGCCCTGAGTAGCGCCATTTAAAATGTTTTTTAATCATATAACATATCTAGATATTAAATTTAACTTTCAGAAAATGTTTTAAAATTATAAGGAATCCCTCACAAATGAGCCATATTCATATTCGAAGTTTTTACAAAGTAGTTGTAATATTTTACCTGCTGTTTTACAAGTTGCAATATTATAAATCTTTACATTTATAGGTCATCCTACAAAAGTAAATTTTCTCCATGAGTAAAGTACACCATTCACTGTATTATTTCACCTATCATGTGTAATGATGCTTCATGGGAAAATACCATCTGGCTTCAGGATGTTCAAAAGTCTCCCCTGTAAAATGACTACACCTCATTTATAAAATGAATTATTTCATATGCCACATGCATCAGCATGCCAGCATGCTCAAATGGTCAGCTTGGTGGCTGTTGAATCTCACATATAATTTAGCATTCAGTAATGAAATACACGTGAGTAATGTTTGACAAAGGTCAAATATTTTACAACAAGGTATTTCATTTGTTCAAAATACATAGTATAAACAGGTGAACAAAGACAAGAGTTTACCATTTTCTTCAGTGTCATCTCTTGAATAACACCCTTTCCATATCAACTCCTGACATAGCATAATCAAGCCCAAGATTATGCTACGACCTACTGACAAGCTTACTGAAACCAAAATGATGATCCATACATTTTACACTTATTATTAGAAGGATCACAGCCACCTCAGGGTTTTAAATAGTTTTGTAAATGACAACCGATCCTCGTAGTCATCGTTACATTATCCTCTAGAGACTTCATGACACAGTTGATGCAGATCAGCCAAACTGGATCAAATTCCTATTAAGCCTTTGTGTCATACCGAAGATTTTAAAAGGCATCCCCATCCAGAAATTAATTTAAATTTTCTTCTTACAAGTTGCTCAAAGACTCACAAAGTAATTCTTAACATCTCATTAATCATATTTTATATTAGATGATAAAACGATGCCTTACACATAGTTTTACGACCACACAGCTGTTCTTTAAATGGTTGTTTTCTTCAGTGCACTTAAGCTTTAGTTTCTTGAATCTAATGGAAACACACTTAAAAAATTTTTTTTAATCACTTAGGACACAAACGAAAAGAACAGGCAAAATAGAACAAATACCCAAAGACAAAAGCACCAGGTCATACCTAAGGAGGATATTTTCAGCACTGGTGGAGAGAGGGCTGGGTGGCACCAACGCCAGAGTTCTTCCCCACCTTGGTCAATGACCATGGGGGTAGGGTCTGTTGTTCTTTTTCTTTACAGTGAACTAAACTAAAGGGGTCTAAAAATACTTTATGAGCAGCCTGAAAGCAAGTAACAATTTACGCCAACCATGCAGAAAAGAATGCTGATATTAACTTTCCTGCCTGTGGACCTCCTGGGGCGGAGAGGCTGGGAAATGTTTGTTGCATGTTTGTTGCTGTTGATCTGTTTGCAGAGTCGCTCCCTCAATTAGCTCCTGGAGACACGGAGAGTATAACTAAGTAACTAAGGATAATATCCCCCAAGAAACTCATTTTCAGCATGAGGACCAAGATCACTGCAGTGCCATGCCTAGATTTCATTATTTTATTGTCCCTGTCCACCTCTGCTGGGGTGCTAATGAATAGACAAACAGCCAAAAGTCACAGGGTACATACAAGACCAAGAATTTGAAAAGGAAGGGCTTTGTTCCAACAGAAACCTGGATAATCTACAGTTTAAACACAAATACTGTTAAACCTGAAGAAAAGCTAGGCCTCATTGACCTAAGTAGACAACATAAGGGAAAAAAAGTTTTAAAAATCTTTCAGACAGAATTTAAAAGATTATGAATTATGAAGACCTAAAAAAAAGACCTTGAAGATCATTTTATTACTGAGGAAGCGAAGACCTCAGAGGAAGTGACTTACACAAGGTGGCTGGGCTGGTTAATTGCTGAACAAGAACTGAAACCCAGATTTTCCTTATTTTCAGACTAAGGTTCACTCACCAACTCCCTCTGCCCCAGTCCACACACACACACACACACACACACACACACACACACACACACACACACACACACACCCCTTGATTTCAACATGCTATCTCATTCTTAAAAGGTAGATTATATTTTAAGGCTGATTGAAAACATACATACACACACCGTAGTCAAATGAATTAACCATGCTCTTTTTTTCTTTGAGGCAAATGGAAGTAGACACAGGTATCACCAAGTCGGGGTTGGCAGTCACTATACTAAAGTCAGTATTTAGAGAATGAACTAGGTTGGCTCTTTGATCAACTCATCACATTCGCATTTTTACATACGGGTGGGATGGCACATACTGTAGTTTATTTAGTTCTCCATTTGCCTTGCAGAGTTCAGCAGAGAGCAATTTTGCAAAGCTTAGAGAGCTGTCTCCAGCTTGGCTCACACATAATCTGAAGCCTGTCCTAGACAGCCAGTAAGCAAATCAACCATGAAGATTTTTGTCTGACAAATTCAAATTACCAAATGTCAACAGTACATGACTCGGTGCCAGCAACCAACATAAATAAATCCCATTTATTTATTTCTGTGTATACCTATTAGCCTCTGAGCTCTTACAAGCATCACTCAAAGGCAATGCCTACTGTCTTTATGTCTACCCGAAAACAAACAAGCAATACTGAAGACACAAGTCGATTCCTTACATCGAATTCTAAGGACACCCATCCGGCAGGTTCTGGAAAAAAGTTAGTGAGCTCAAACACAAGGGGGAAGGGGTTTTCTTGTTTCATTTGTTATTCTTTGTTGTTTTGTTTTTTCCTGGAATACTCAAGAGTGCCAAATAATAGTGAGGATCACCAACATTTCAGGAGTTGCTTTTTGTGGTCCCCGCTATTGCCAAGCATCAGAGACATGGCCAGAGAATCTCCCTGTTTACCCAGCTTCTCTAAGCCACATGGGAAAGAAAGCCTCATACAACACTTTCACGGAGAAGGAAGGGTACTGAGAAGCAATGGGGAGGTGTCTCTCACACACACACACATATCACACTCAACATGCCTAAGCCCGAGGACACCCTTGCCAGCTTCGTGGCCAGCTAAGCAATTGTTTGTTCCATGTCAGCCTGACCCTTCAACCTCATTCACCCAGCAAAACCTCAAAACCGGGATCAACAGCAAAGCACCATCTCACATCCAGATGCAGAAAGCTGAGAGTTCTGGGCAAGAATCTCTGAGCTACGCATCTGCTCTAATGCATTCTTTGAGTCCTAATTTGGGTAACCAGTCGCCATGATTTGTTGTTGTCCTTGTTACACCCCTTCCTTCCATTCCCTCAGAGACCATACTGAACCTTCACTGTGCTCTCGCCCAGCCTACAGGTGACTTCATCTCCCTGAACCGTATCTCCTTGGACAGATGGGAGGTCCTCAGCCGTGATCAAAGTTCCGTTCCCCACCAGTCTCTGTGCAAACCCAGGTCTCCACACCCAGCCCTAACTCCAGGACTGCAGCCTTCCAGGTGCAACTGTCTCTGACCCTGACTACCCAGAGGTATAGGTGGGACACCCCACACCCTGCTTCCTTTTTTCCAGCTTCTTTCTTTACACAGGCCATAAACTTGTTCAAAATGGCCACCCCCCTCCCCCAGACCTTATCTTAATATACTTCTCATCTCTACTTGGCAGTCTCCCCTCTCCGTCCACACACCACGCCCACATATTGAGACACGCTCACCTGACCACTCAAACATGTTAAGAAAAGACCGTCCCCTACCTGGCAACCACAACGCCGCATTCTGCTTTCCTACCTGCTTCGTTGAACAGGCTTAATTTTCCATCTCATGCTCCTGAATTCCCACCAGCCTCTTAAATCATAATTCCTAGGGCATCATCCACATGTTATGGCTCTTCTTACTCACGTTGTAAGATTTCATCCACTATCACATGGTATCAAAAAACACCCTACTGGTGGCTGCTAGATTTGGACCTATTAGCCCGGACATAACCTCCTCTTCAAAAACCTATGCTCAATGATCTGTTTGGCACTAACTGATGTCATGTGTGTGGGCACCTCAAAGTCAAAATTCTGAGAGGACTTTCTTCTAGGTCCTGTACTCTACCCCCTTTCCCAGCACTGGGGTCACAGCAATCCTTGAATTCCTAGCACGTAACACTGTGTTTGGGACATAATACGTACCTAATGTGCTGAATGAATGAACTGATTAATTATTTATAGTATTATATGATACTAAATGCCATAGGACACAGATTATGAACTCCTAGTGCACTCGTCTTCTCAAAAGGGAATAGAAATGTTATCTACCTGGAAGTATGCTCACCACTCTATTATAAACTTGTTTTAGAAACTAATGACTTTTAGTGACCAGACTATAGGACCTTAGAGACCATGTTAATTTCTGCCTAGCACAAGGGAGTAGTTCAGCTTTCACAATAAGGCTAAATTTACTCTGGAACAACCTGGTTTGCAATTGAGAAGTTGATGCAATTCATAAAATGTGTTTATACATTTCTAAAGAAGGGATTAAGGAGGTTACTCTTTTCTTAGCCTAGTGAAGTCCCTTCCCAGTTCCGGAATTACCCCATAGTCCTTTCCAACATCAGAATTCTGTAATTCCTCAGTTCTCATTATGCTTAAACGACCCCTCTACTTCTGTTTACTTCCTTAAGTCTCCTGGTCAGACTTTGCTAACTTCCTTTATTTATTAGCCCTTAATTGTTAAGTGAAAGGTCCATTTACTTATCATTCAGCCACTTCTGAGAACAGGCTGCGTACACAACAATCTTCAGAGTGTAATTAGGAAAGCAGCACAGATTTCCCGGGTCAGCCTCACATCCTGTCAGAATCAGGGCCCTCTGGGCTCTGTGGAGATGCTGACCACAGTTCTCAACACTATATGAATCCAGACAATTACAAATGTATGTTTTTGCTTTTTGCTCGTACACAAGCCACACTCAGTTGAATGGTTCCTTGTATTCAGTCCTTTCCCAGCCAATGCTCTCATCTCATTAGAATTTCTGTATCCTCTGGTCTTGCAGAGTTCCCTTCACCTTCATTTGTATCAGACAAAAGATGGTAATTTACGTCTAATTAACGGAACTGAGTCATAATGAGTTCTTTTCTCTTAGACAGCATTTGAATGTCCAAAATAACCAGTGAGATTGGGCTTCTTAGTCTCCCTCCAGTGTAAGGATTTCTAACACAATGCTCTTATTCAAGCCTCCCACTTTGCATACAGTCAGAGGGCTGGAGGTTATCCACATCGTGGAATTCTTTGGCTAGTTATGCCCAGAGTGATTTAATGGCATGCAGGCAAATTTCATATTTTCTGCTAAGCAGCTCTGTTGAAACAGTCAAGCTTACGATTGCATCCCTTTTATGTCCCTTCCTTATACTTTGAAATGATATCTTTTGCCAGTTGATGAATTTGATAGCATTCTTTATGAGATCAATTTCCTTGCAAAAGATACAAAAGACAGGATGAAAGATGAGTCTGATGCAAAGACACAAAGGGCTGTGCATCTGCGCGAAGAGAAGCACGGCAAAGCAGAACTCTGTTCTCCCCACTCCATGGGAGGGACAGAGGGAAGGATGCAAACACCGCGGGCCTGTCTGAAGAAAGCAAAAACACATGTTCTAGCGGCAGCAGAAACTGGGGCAAAGTACTAAAAGCACCCTCTCACTTTCTCACATGCCAGGGCATTTTAAGATGCTCTCTATGTACGTCGGCACGCCCACGCAAACACACCACAGAGTCCGAGCATCACTGGCATCACGCCCTGCCTTACAAGGACATCATTTCGACTCGCTGGACATTTACTCTGGGGGCCCACTTCATCCAGTCTTTTTATTACACTGTAATAAAAAGAAAAAAGAAGAAGAAATACCTCAATACCGTAATCCATATTCCTTTCATATAACTTTGTTATATGTTGTATGTTTTTAAAAGTTTGGCAAAACTACTTCACGGTCATCATCTTCTGCTAAAATAAATTTCTCCTCTGTTGCAATCTTAAAAACAAGAAGAAAACAGAAAATAATGCTGACCAAACTCCCATTGTGGGAGCCATGGGACAAGGAAATTATAGCTGAGTTACACAGAAGGGCAGGCAAATCTGGGCTGCAGATCACTCAAATCCCCTTGTTCTCCTCCCGCCTTCACTCCCCCCTCGGAGAGGGCAGAATGGATAGACTTGATCTGTCAGGTTGGAAAGATGACTCTCTGCCAAACATATTAAACCAGACAGTAAATCAGAGAAAATTATACACTACCTTGATTAATAAGGTTTAATGGGAAAGCAGCAACTAAGTTATAATGCTAAATTGACAAAAACGGGTTAAAGAAATAAGAGACTGTTTTACAACAGATTAAAGTATAACTTTTTTCTTATTTTTTTCTGGTGGGGGGTAGACTGGTGCTCAAAAAACGAACTCCACTTTTGAGTATATGAAAAGAAATCACTAGAAGCACTTTTTAAGCAACTGCCCTTGCACAATGAGACTGAAGATCCAGTATCAGAAATAAGACGTACCTAAGAAGCCCCGAACGTGCAAATGCATTTGAAAGTTAATTTATAAATCTGACACTTGAACCACAATTTTTCCAAACTAAATTGAAAATCACGGGAACGTCTCCTGGCTCGTTCAGAGAATCCTTTCTAACCTAGAGCACAGTGAATGAATAGCGCCAGGAAGCTCACAACACTGCCTCCCGTCTCATGCACCTGAAGGCAGGCAGGCACTAATTTCATTTAGAATGGAAGGGCAGAGAAAGTGCTTTGCAGATAAGGTCAAGTTCAAGAAGTTCATCACCACCCAGCCTTTATTGTATGAAATGTTGAAGGGAGTTATATGAGGTATGGAGGAATATCAACAGGGGAGTGGTAGGGGGAGAGGGTGGGAATGGGGCACAGAACAAGTAGCATAAATGGGAGGTAGGCAAC